>JAFIDM010000179.1:7874661-7898170 GCA_023159025.1 Thereuonema tuberculata
AAATTTTGGAAATGTTCATATATCTAGGTAAACTTCAATTATACAAAATTTCAAAGTTTTCTGTGAGAGTGGGTGACATTTCCTAAAATTTCTGGATGATTTGATATGGAATGACCCTTTTTGTTTGAGTGGAAATAGGTTTTTAATGTGGTGAAACATGTAAGTAAAAGTGTTTATTTTTTTTGTAATTTGTATATAATGATTAGTCCATGTGAAGTTATTATTTATGTGAATACCTAAATATTTATATATATTTATTAAATCTAGCTTACTGCAAGAGCAGTTTATTGAAAGATAGTTTTGTCTGTAACAAGAGTGTTGATGTAATTTGATTTGTGGAAGGTCAGTTAAGCTTTTGTTTTTTGTTTTAATCAACATTAGTTTTGTTTTATCATTGTTTATGTGCATTTTGTTATCAAGTGTCCATTTCGTTATTTTATTAAAGTATTCTTGTAGTCTATTCTGAGCTGTTGATAAATCTTTGTGTGTGTTCAGTATAACAAGATCATCAGCATAGGCATAGGCCGTTGATGTTTGTAGCTCTGCAAAGAGGGAATTTAAATATAGAATAAATAGAAGAGGTCCAAGATTGGAACCTTGTGGAATGCCAGACTTAATGTTGTAGATCTTACTTTGTTTTGTGTTTAATTTTATTCTGAATTTTCTGTTTTTTAAATAGTTTTCTATCAATTTATTGATTTTGCCTCTTATTCCTAAATTATGCAATTTCTTTACTAAGATATTGTGATTTACGCGATCGAAAGCTTTACTGAAGTCAATGAAAATTACTAAATTATATAGGCTTTTATTAAGATTATTATTTATAGTTTCGTTAAAGTTATTTAGAAGGTTGATAGTGCTCGAATTTCTTTGATAGGCATATTGTTCTTTTTTTAGTATGTTGTATTTTATTTCATAGTTATAAATAATCTTTGATAGATAGGATTCTATTATTTTTGAAACGTTTGATAGAATTGAAATAGGCCTATAATTTTCTGCAATATCTGCTTTACCCTTCTTGTAAATGGGAATGATTTTGGCAATTTTCCATGCTGATGGATAAATACTCGAATTGAACATGATTTTAAACAGCTCACTTAGTAGTTCTGCAAAAATCTCCTTATGTTCCTTGATATCTTTTGTCTTAATTTTATCTATTCCCACTGAATTTTTGGTTTTCATATTGTCAATTAAACTAATTACTTCGCTTACATTTGGTGGAAAGAATGCCATGGATTGAAGTTGACTGCTTGTATTATCTCTGTGCTCCTTGAATTCGCAATTACAATTTTCATTGATATTTTTCAGTCTGAACGTTTTACTTAGTTTATCATTTGCTGTTTTTATACCATGCTTTTGTATGAATCTATCTATTTGTGTGTTGTCTTTTGATTTGTTTTTTTGATTTATTTCTGAATTGATAACACTCCAAATTTTTGCAGTACTGTTGTTATTAATATTTAATGTTTTGTGATAATGATTGTTTTTGGTTTTGTTTATAATATTTTTTACCCAATTTCTTTTCTTTTTGTACTGTTCTTCGTATTTTGTGTTGGTCCTGTTATTTTTGTATTTTTTAAATAATTCATCTTTTTCTTTTATGTGTTTATATATATGGTCTGTCATCCACTGTTGTTTATATGAGTTATGTTTATCATTTACGGCTTTTTTATTTTTTATTGTTTTATATATATATAATCTGGCTTTATTGGTAATGTTAATTAGTTTTCGTATGATTTTGTTAGGGTCAGTTTCTATGGTATTTTTTATGTTTGATACATTATGTTTGATACATTATGTTTGATATTTCACTTCCTTATTCAAAGGTAGGCTAAAATACGATAGTTGGAGGTGATATTTTGTAAGCACTCGTTATGGTAGCCCGAGTCTCTTAGTACAAATGAATCGTTCGGTTGTATTTCCTCAAAAATCAAAGATTATTGAGAAATCAAGAAACCTCCAATTTTTGAAAGGTAATAATCAAAAATTTACAAACACTTCATTGGTTCTGTTTCAAATTAATTCTTTAAATGAACCAACTGCTATGAACCAGATTTGGTAGAATATCAAACGATTATCTGATGTAAAGAGGAGGGGGGGGGGGGAAACCTTGAGTCTACATACAATATCTTTTTATTTTTATACTTCAGCTTAAAATACAAGCGCTGTAGATGCAATGGATGGAGGAAGATCTGCTATACTTAACAAATGTCTCATAACTGTCATTTCAAAGTTAAAATATCGTAATAAAATATTCTAATGTTGATAGAACATGTTCAAAGCTTTTTGAAGAAATATCAGCATTCGGGATCAAGAACGTAGTGGTCGTCCTACAACTACGCAAACATCTGATTGGAGCTTTAAGAAAAGCAGCTTCAAAAACTGTCCAATCAACAATGATGAGGCAGCATTTCATCTTAATGCAATGCCTACTGACACGTCATCGGTCCACTGAAATCCCAAATTATCAGAAAGGCACTAGAATCATCGATTACTGAATACGCTTTTGTCTATTTACTCTTATTCCTTTTATTAGACAATCTCTATTATTCTTCTCACTTTTTTTTTTGGAAGTAAGCCACCTGGGAGGTTTCTCGTTCATTTTTTCAAGTATTACATCGGCCTACCGGGATTCATGCAGCCTCCAGTATGGTCAGTCCACCGCGACTAAAAACGACTATTAATCTTTTTAGAAGTCCATTCATTTGTAAATTTATTTATGTGACTAATATTTGCGGAATTTAAGGAAACTTTCAGCAACAGACAATTTGAAGATACATTTTGTATTCTTCTTTTTGTATTACAAATGTACGGAACTTTTTTTCAATGAACTGTTTTTTAAAACCAATAAAGAAGATGATAATAAACAAACCCTCCAACATTTCATGGAAATTAGGCTTGTAAGTTTTTTCCAGGAACTTATTTGAAAAGATGTCCCAATTACCTTCTGTTTTGCTAATACTTTAATAAATCCAAACTTTGATGAAACCTTTCTACTTGAGCCGAAAACTTAATAAGAAATTGGATTACGAGAGCCAACTACTTAGCAAATAAATCCCATTTCCTATCTAGTAGATTAGGGAAATTCTTTTTATTTTGAGAGATTAGTTTGTTTAAAAATAGTAAAATAAAAAATCCTTTTTTTAATTTTTTTTTTCAGTTTTAAAGTCTTAATTTTTAATCCATTCTAATTTTATTTCAAATCCCTGGAATTTCTCTAATAACAAGAAAGTAGAAAATTCTAAAATAGTTTCCAGAGAATCAATATATTCTAAACAGTTCAAATAAAAAACAAACACGATATAGACGATTCCTACAGCATATCTATTTAGAATTCTCTTTTTCTAATATTAATTAGGAAATATTAGGGTCACTGAAAGACGTGAAGGTAGATCTTTTCGGGAAGTACAATTTACACGGAATCTCTTTTTTCCCTCCTATGACCATTCATTAAAATAATAATAATAACACACAAATATTCTGAAAATGCCCAAATATATTCCCGAGAAAATATGCTCTGCGAAAAAAAAAGGACTGAAACCGAAGGAGCATTAGAAATATTTGATTTATTTATTCTGTTTGATTTCATTTTTACACCGAAGCACAGTAATATATGCTCATTACCAAAAAAAACGACGCACCTAGAAGGAGTTGTCCGATTGTAATGAAATTTCGTATGCAAAGACATTGGGACCGTTCATGCAAATGATTAAACTTTGGTGTCCAAGGAATGAATAGCGAGAGCTACAGCGCATCGGAACTGCGCACTCAGCAGGTGTATATAAGAAGCGATTCTCAATCTGATGGTCAAACTTTCTGTTGCATTGCGAGTTAGGATACCTTTCAACGACTGAAAAAATGCCTCGCCGCAGGATTCGAGCTCATTACGTGCAACTGTCAGAGTTTGAAAGAGGTCGTATCATTGGATTGAAAGAGGCAGGTTGGGCAAATCGGAGAAGCGCTCGTCATATGGGTCGAAGTGATGCGGCGATTAGAAGATGCTGGCAGGAATGGGTGGACAATGGCAGATTTCAGCGTCATGAAGCGGTTGACCTAGGGCCACAGCAGAGTGGGATGATAGAGTGATTGTCAGATCAGCTGTCACAGCGCCTGAATCATCGTTATCAACCATCAGACGTGCGACCCGCACACGAGTGTCCACCATGATCATTCACAGACGGCTGAGAGAGCGACATCTACGCTCGTACCGACCGCAACGCCACCTGCCACTCACGTCTGCACACCATCGGGCCAGATTACAGTGGGGCTTGGCTCGATCCGGTTGGAATGATGCTGACTGGGGACGTATAGTGTTTAGCGACGAATCCCGCTTCCACTCGCAGACGTGTCTGGAGACGCCCAGGGCAGCGTGCCGATCCTGCTTTCACTATTGCACGCCACACAGGCCCTTAATCAGGAGTTATGGTCTGGGGTGCCATTTCCCTTGATAGCCGGACCTTTTGGTCGTCATTAGCGGCACACTTACAGCACAGCGGTACGTCGACGATATTCTGAGACCTGTTTTGCTACTTTTCCTTTTGCAGTACCCTGGCGTTATTTTTCAGCAAGATAATGCCAGACCACATACGGCACGTGTTGCTATGACCTGTCTTGCAGCTTGTGAAACTCTTCCTTTGCCAGCCGGATCCCCAGATCTCTCTCCAATCGAGCATGTCTGGGATATGATGGGAAGGCGACTGCATCCACCAGGGAATGTCGATGACCTAGCCCGACAATTGGAGCAAATTTGGCAAGAAATACCGCAGGAGACCATCAGGGAGCTCTATGCCACGTCGTGTGGCAGCTCGCATTCAGGGTAGAGGTGGGTCAACACCTTATTGAGCTCGTTACTTTGTAACTCTGTAACTCTGAAATAAATCATTCAATTTGTCTGAAATTTTAATCATTTTTTATTCTGTAAATAATCTTCCTCTCCACCAATTTTTGTCTCCATCGGACAACTCCTTCTAGGTGCGTCTTTTTTTTTGTTAATGAGTGTATTTCCGGATGATGAAATTCAATCAAGTTCATGAAGTGCAAAAAAGAAAAACAAAATTTAGTCTTTTCTCCCAAATCAAAGGACGTATAGGATTACTCATATCGCAATAATCAACCTGAAAACATAAAAAAAAGAGCAATTGTATTAAAATGTGCATTTTTTTAAAAAAATTCATGAGCTATTAATTCTTCACATTTTTTTTGTAATATTAGCACCATTTTAGGCTTCTATAGAGCCCACTCTGTCAGTCCGATGTCGCGAGAAATTCATGTTTGATCTATGAACCATTTAAGTGGTGATGTCACAGCCTACGTCACAGTTTGAAGCGTCCGTTGCTAAGGTTTTAGCATTACGAACGGTTTATATTTAGCAAGCCGGTGTTTATCGTAGTTTTTCTGAAGAAAAAGACTCAAATAATAATAAAAAATTATCAGAACGTACTTTTAAGACTTCAAGAAAGCCCACCTTAAGGTTTTTTTCCTCCTTATTTATGAGAATTTTCGGAGAATTATTAAGATGAAAAAAATTGTATTTCTGCAAATACTTAAGGTTCGGACTGCCATAGACGACACTGTACCCGATGTCGAGAGCTTCTCATTGATTTACACAAAAGTCACTCTTCAATAGCAAAGAACTGATCTAACAGACTGAAGCGCATTTCAGAAATAGAATTATAGAAGAATAAATAAATTTATATTTGCAAACAATAACAAAATTATTTATTCTTCTATATTTTTATTATAATGGGATCTCCTAAATGTATGAATTAGCTTCTATATTTTTTCTGTAGGGTTTTAAAGTTTCCTAGATTTTAACAATTGTGTCAAATAAATTTTCAACTTTTATTTCTTCAATTCCAGAATTTCTATATTATTTTTCCTTTTTAGTGGCTCTTCTGGGAGTTGCTGTGATAACGACCAAAATCGGTAGCTATTGCGGTTGTCCTGTCCGTCCGTCCGTGTCGTCCACCCCTAGCAACTCCTGAACGGAAGGTCGGATCTGAAAACAGATTTCACCATCGTGTTCAGAGACCCACACACCATAGGAATAAGGTATTTCTATCGTTTCTATCATATCATCATTTCTATCTATATCAAACACTAAAGTATTTCAAATCCCATGGACTAGTTAGTGAAATACTAAAAGTGTCAAATGTATGTCTAAACTGTTTAACTCTGAAAGAGTTCAATTTGGAAGTTTTGTCATTTTTGAAGGACAATTTCTCTGATTAAGTATTGGTGCTGAATTTTAAAAAGAAAATTAACTTCCAAGCTTTGGAAGAATTTCTTGATAAATAAATAAACAATGTACTTTTGTTCAGATCCCGTCAACTGTAGACCTCCTACATCATTCAAACAAATGTTGTGACCCGAAAGTGTTTTGATTCATGGAGCGCTTGATAGTGAAGGGTTGAAAACTAAAAAGTGTCTTACAGATTCAAGAAACTTCCAAGCTTCTAGAACAAGCGTCCAAGCGATCTCACATGAGAAAAGATGGATTCTATTATTGCTGTCTTTAGAAGCTTTGAAACAGCACAAGACACTCTCCAATGTTGTGGAGAAAGCTCCTCAAGCTACATTATATTGGCGAGATATATTGCGTTGAATTAAAGTCTTTTCTTATTCAAACGAATCTCGTAATCAAAATTGTACAACTCATGAATACTCTCTCTCTCTCTCTCTCTGAAATGATTGATTAACTATAAAAATTGTTTATGAATAACGTAGCGTCGTATATCGTTACGGAAGGGCACTGGAAGATTAACTGCAATTTTTGTTTGTCGACGACATTGCTGTATTTGCATTAATAGCCACAAATATCTGAACTTTGCAGCATTTTGAATCCTCTTTGATTCTTTTACCGATATTAGATTTTTATTGAGAACCAGCACACACACACACACATACAAATACTAGCAACGTCATTTACATAATTTTTCGAACTTAATCTCATTTTTAATCGAATTTACTTCTTTCTAATTTTTTTTTCTCGAACATTCTGCATGATAGTAATTATAATCTTCAAAGCTACTTGTGTTGACAGTCTATTGAAATTCATTTTCTCTATGGAAAACAGGAGTTACTTGACGTGGACACAGCAATTCCTAATTTCCCCCAACCATAACTGAATTATCGTAGACAATCATCCAGTCTAATTTCATTGCGGAACTGAGACGACTCCTTCTAGAATGTTCTTGGGCGTCTGCAAGACAGAGCATTAACATGTATTTATGACGCTTCATCTGTTAGGGATTTCTGCGGGTGACAAAGAATAGTTTTCAAAAAAAATTATTAAATGCAGATCTAAATAAATAAGTTTGTCTCTAGTGAAATAAAATCAACAAAAAACCTTCCGATTTGAAGCCAAAAAACTAGCAATTTTGGAACTTGACACATTTTGAAAATCCTTAACTATATTTAATTAATTTGGTAACTAACTTAACAAAACACAACGTATTGGATGTTGTAAAGGAAATGTTACAGGCTAAACAGTATAAAAAAAATAGCTTGTAAGTCCACACTTTTCAGGATAATTGTTTTCTCCTTGAAATACATATAATGCACAAATTTATCTTATTGTACCACATTGACATTAAGTAAGAATGCCATCATTCTCTCAATAACTACAATCTTTTTTTATTTATTTATTTATTTATTTTTACCAGAACATTCCAGAATTCCAAAATCTGCAATTGCGATGTGTCTCTTCCAATATCAATCCACTTTTAATTCTCACCAGAACCATAATTACATAACCACTGTTCCATCAGTCACTCCCAATTCTTTAGCCCACAGCCACGAAATTTAGCCTAAAACCAATTCCAAATAAGCAATCAGACAGATGTGGTACCCGTAATGTAAATGTTAACCATAAATAAACATACGAAACTGCGAAATATCTACGCAAGATTCTATTATGAGCTACTCAACTCCTATCGGTTTTTTTTTTTTTGCTTTGCAATTATGAGAAAAAAACTCGCATTAGAATGATATGCATTCTTTTCGTTGAAATGTTAACATGATTTTACAAAATTTTTATTTTCAATATCTCAAGAGAGATTTGCTAAATTTCTGTTAATCTCTGAATGTGAATTTTGTCATAATAAAAGGCTTCAATCATATTATCAACTGCAAAACTATAAAATTATTTTTGCTATTTGATTCATAGATGAGAAACAGGCACAATATCATTCAATATCGTCCGAAACTCCTTCAAAATGCTTCTATCGTATTTAGTACTGTACGTTTTAATGTAAAGATTGTTTCCTATCGAATGATGATTTTTCCTATTACTATAATATCTTTTTGATGGTTTTCAGTGCAATGAAATTGAGATATTCAGCATAGCAAACTCTGAATGATGTCATCAGTGACGTATTTCAATTCTGTGCTTTATTGGTTGGTTTCCCGAAAGACATGCGTTGAATGTCCTGCAGTGTTCTACCTTGGAAGTCGCCTCGATCAAACACGTTTCTGTCAGACATGTTGCCTGACCGGGTCGAATATTGTTCGCCTAGCTTTACTTAGTTCATTATCAGATTCAAAAGTTTTAGCTTTCTAAGACTAGTAGTTTGAATTATCATAATTAAATATTAACTTATATTTGCTGTTGTACCATATCTTCTCACTTGTATGTTCAAACAATACCAAAAAGGAATCTTGCATTACATAAGTAAATAAACACTAGAAGTTCCTAAAATAAAAAGATCGTTCGACCAAACATCTATTATCAAACTGTTTACTATGGAGCAAAAAAATGCAAAATGATTTTTTTTCCGATTAATAACACTAAAGTAATGTCAGGAAATTTTATTGACTTTCTTCCAAGTTATGAGTGAACTTTCGTCATTTGGTCATTCATTTCGAAATAGAAAAAAAGCAAAATGTCTTTCTGGTTCAGAAAGGAAGAGACGACGACCGTGCTTCAGTGAGTTTACAAGATCTTCGTCTTTAGGAAGCCCATCGCAATCGTCCACTGCTCGTAATTCTGTTTCCGTTCCCTGATAATTCAATAGCTTTTGGCTGCTCACTTCCCTCCTGTGCTTCTGATGAACCCACCTTCATTTAAATTCTAATGAAGACGAATTCGTCAGAAACCAATCTTCAAGAATATTGAATTCAAACCCACTCGGACGATTTGGAAAATTAGTTGGACTTTTAATAACATCATTTGCCCGCTTTTGAAGCGCCCTCTTGTAAGTTTAAGAAAAACAAAATCTTTAATTAAGATATCGATTATTAATAAATGTTTACAAAAAAATCGTTTAGGAAATTTCTAAATGTATAAAGACAGTTTGTTTGTTTGGTTGTTAGACTGTTTAGTTAATCGCAATTCATTTGGAGACGGTTAATGTTTATGAAAATCAAAATCGCTAGGATTACTAATTAGAACTTTTTTAGCCAAGTTTGGTTCCCATTTACCGCAACTACTTGATTAACACTAACGACATCTTAGGAACAAGACCAACGAAAGCCTAAATTAAGTAGAAATAACTTATTGTTAAACAACAATGAGTGAGAAAATTGTTTACCAAGTGACATCCTGGAACAGATGTTTCACGCTGTTTGGCGATCATCAGCCAGGAGCAGTCACCAGTAAAGCAACAAGGTCTCCGTACTGAGGCTAATATGAATGATCATCGGAAGCGCAAAAGAAAAAATGAACATGCGGTATCTCAAAGGAAGTTGAGGTTCATCTAGGATTGTAAAGCTACTGATGATGATATTTTCGGGATTCGAGAGCAGTACAGTAATTGGTGGAATAGGTTCCTTTCCTTTGAAATATTAGTCATAAATTATATTTAACGTGCCTGCGTGACAAATTATGAAAGCCAACTATTTCGGCACCCTGAACAATATAATTAAAAAGAGAATCGTAATTAAAACGACGTACGTTTCGAAACCTCTTCTGCTTAGGTTTCTTTATCAAGCAAGTTAAAAATCCCCCTTCTTTAAAAAATATCTTCCCTTGCCGGGATTCGTTTCGAAACGAACGTCGTTTTAATTACGGTTCTCTTTTTAATTATATTGTTTAGGTGCCGAAATAGTTGGCTTTCATAAATCCTTTAAAATATCTTTAGAATGAACCAATGATCAACTGCAGTCTATGAAAATTCAAGTAGTTTTGTGTACACTGAAAGTAGTACAAAGCTTAGGATGTATTCCATTACTGAAAGGGATGCAGAACAATTTTACTTCCTCTTCTGTATATACAAATATGTTTGTGGAGGTAGCCACTGGTAGAACGACAGATGAGAAAAGCGAATCTGCCCGAAGTAATAGTGTTACCTGTCAATTGCAGTACTATGTACTTTAGGTAATTAGATGACCTTATTTTGACGTTGAGAGTCATAATAACAATCGTCCGAAAAACATATTTTTATTTTTCATATTTCAATCAAATATTTTAAAAAATCTTAAATATCGTGTCCTCTACTTATACAGAAATAATGCATTGTAGTTTTATTTTTCAATAAATAGTAAAATTTTTGAAGAACCTAAGGACAAGTTTGTAGCTTGTATTAGTAATAAATCTGTAAGTTCCCCATTTACATAAATCAATAAGTTCTAAAACAATTTCGTAAAGGGTTACGTAAAGACCTGTTTATTAGTTCAAAAGTTATTAATGGGACACAATCAATGCAGACATTGATGTAAGAAATTTGAAAGTTATTTTAAGGAAAAAACATAATCCATTGTTATACAGGGTTATTCAAAATGAATGTCGGGGTTTTAAAAAATCACCACACGTAGTACAAATGCGATAGGTGAAGACGACATCTTGTTTATTGTATAAGAAAACCAACAAGTTACAGACATTCAGTAGTAGGCACTCAGTAGTTCTGCGGTTGACCGCCAGGAGTCATTGCTTACAACGGTAGGGAGATGGCGTTTTGCACTCTCGAATATCATCACAGTCGCTCCGTTGCAATGTCCAATGGCAGTTTCGTATGAAATTTAGGAAGGATCCTCCATCCGATAATTCCATTCGCAGATAGTACTTATAATTTGTGGAGCCAGGGTGCATGTGTAAGCGAAAAGTAGTGGGCGTTCCTCCGTGTCTGAAGAGAAAGTGGATCAGATCAGGCAAGCCTTCCTACGTAGTCTATCAAATCAACTGTGAGAGGGGTCAGCAGGGAACTCAATATCTCGCAAGCTACGGTGTGGCGTGTGTTACGGAAGCGTCTACGAATGCAACCATACAGCCTAATGCTGCTGCAAGCGTTAACACCACCGTAGGGAACTTTCTGCACGGAACTCCAACAATTGATGAAAGCAGATGGTTTATGTGACAGGCTTATTTTTAGTGATGAAGCAACGCTTCATTTGTGTGGAAAGTCAATCGACGCAATTTCACATCGTTTTGTTCAACAAGAGCATGGATCCCCAAGGGCAAGGTGTGCTGTTTCCAAATTTAGGGTACACGGCCCTTTTTTTTTTTGTAGACTAGACAGTAATAGGAATGACTTATCTCGATATGGTCACTGAATGGCTCATACCCCAGCTGACAGCGCTGTTTTCATACTACAACAGGATGGTACCCTTCCATTGGGCAGTTTTAAACCAGCATCTACCACAGCGCTGGATTGGGCACTGGAATGACGGTGATGAGAATCTTCTATAGTGACCACCCTGTTCACCGGACGTAACTGCATGTGATTTTTTTTTCTTCTGGGACTATGTAAAGGATCACGTAGAGGGGGATCATGTCCCCACTCTACCTGTGACATTCCTGGAACTAAAGATGCGTATCGAGACCGCCTTTGAAAACATCACCCTGATTTGCTGAAGCGTGTGTGGTCGGAACTGCATTATCGTGTTGTTGTCTCAGAATGACACAAGGCTCATATATTGAGCATTTATAATGCATGTCTGTAACTTGTTGAGTTTTCTTACACAATAAACATGGTGTCGTCTTCGTGTTGCATTTGTACTATATGTGGTGATTTTTTAAAACCACGACAATCATTTTGAATAACCCTGTATTATCATTATCGTCATCAACCATGGCTCAAAGCCCTATTGGTGCATTGGCGGTTTTTTGGCACCAATGACTGAAGACTATTGAGATGAAGTTGAGGTTGATTGGTGAAGCCCTCAAGCATTCAATCCCGAAAAAGAAACATTGTAGAGAGGACTTCGTGAATCATAGAAGAAAAACTTAACCAAAAAACTCCTCGATCTCCGCCGGCTGGGTGGGTCTGGCTCCTCTATCTCACAGCCTAGCGCCTAGAGCCTTGACCACCGAGCCCCGTAGTATATATTATTCCTTAAATACCTCAAAAGTCATTAAACAGCACAATCGCATATTTCAGGTTTTTCCGGATCCTGGTCAAATTTGCAAATGAATAAATAATCATTTTCTTTTGTAAAAAAAAAAAAGTACGAATATTTAAAAAAAAAATATAAAAAAAAATCTAATTCTTCAATGTCTTTAAATTAATATATAAATAATAAAATTACTATTTATATTTAAATTACTTTTAAATTACATTACTTTATTTTTAAAATTAACAATATTTCATCTTAATTTATTGAACAACACATAAAAACATGTTTACGATTGATGTAGAAATTTCCGTACAAATGTAAGTATATGCTTTTATTTACATGTAGAAAAAAAATGTAATAAAAATAGAGCTTTTCCCTTCCGAACAACTCGAAAATATTGTAAAAAAATGCAAATCCTAATCTTCTTTTGAAAGAAAAAAAGTTCGAAATCATTCCGATTTTTGTCATTTCAGTGTACAACGTAATATTCATTTTGGACAGTTTGTTTGTCCGGGACATTTGAAAATATAAAAGCAGCGACCTTGAAAATTATTCACCAAAGTTAGGATATTAAGGCTCGGTAATAGAATATATTCTTTGTTCGATCATTGTTTGATACCTTGAGTTTGATCAATCGGGAATAATTTACCAACATCGATACTTCACGATATTTTTCAGTAATTTATTCTTATTTAAATATTCATTCTTATTACTATTACTTAAAAGGATGTTCAGTGGATTGTGATAATGAAATATAGCTTTAAAATTGACAGACAAAATGAACAAAAAGCCATGAAAGATAAAGCAGAATCGGATAATGATTCAAATCCCAGTCCTACGTTCGTTCGTGAATCCACACACAAATCCGCCATTGTTAAATTACAAAGCATGCTAATTGAGGCCAAAAATACTAATAAATTTCTAGTGAGGGAGTTATCTTTTGAGCTACAACTTTACCTAGTTCAGTCAAATTGATTTAAAAGGCAAAAGGGTCCTCTAAAAATTTGATGACTGTTTTATGGCATCGTTTCTCCACCGCACTCTTGTACAGCTACTTGGGGAAATAGATAGCTTTCATCATTTGCATTTTTATTTTACAGCGCTTGAAGTTTGAGCTTCTATCAAATTTTTCTGTTTGTTCGAATCCATTCAAACACACGCTTATGGTTGTTCGCAATAACCCGAGTTGATCGTTCAAATATACAATTGTAAAATGCTTCTTATAGTTTTTGATGTTTTTATAATTCAAGTTATAATTCACAACGACTGGGAAATCACTGGATTACGTCGATGAAGAATACAATTTCTTTTTATGTGAATATAATTCTTATCTCATGTCTTTACAACAAAATCTAAACAGACCGTCAACGAATGTAAAATAAATAAATAAAGCATCGAAGGTCCTCTAACTCTTAAAGAAAATCATCTTCTTTATTATTCTTAACAATATTTCGTTTCTTTTAACAAGAAACTTTGAGGAAAACAAAAGATTTCTCCTTCCTCTAAGACTCCATAGTTCGTTATGAATACAAATTTGAAACTTAAATTAAGAACTGACCTTGTGCTTAATTAACATAAAACTTTGTTCAAATGTAATCTTTAATAACATAATGCTTAACTAACATAAAACTTTGTTCAATAATAAAAAAATAACAAACATCCTCTCTTTAATGTTTGTTCAAATCACACAATTTTAGTTCAATCTAAGAGGTCACAATCTTTTCCTTTATTTAAATTTAAAAACTACACAAACTTTGCCACAATTATTTTCTTTTGTAATTGAACAAAGTTTTGTATTAATTAAGCACGAGGTTAGTTATTATATTATTATTGTAAATTTAAGTTTCAACTTTGAATTCATAACTAATTATGGAGTTTTAGAGGAAGGAGAAAGTTTTTCTTTTCCTCATATATAACCTGAAGAAGTTTCTTGTTAAAAGAAATGAAATGTTGCCAAGCATAATAAAGATGATGTTTTTCAAGGAAAATGATGTTCTGATATAATATTAAAACACTGAAGTATTTTAAATCTGTTCAGTAAGTTATGGCTCATTACTTTTTCTTTAGCTATTCAGTCCTACAGGAATACTAGTTTTATTAAAGCTATATAATTAAAAAAAATATATGAAAAATGAATATTGATTTCTTTGTTTCCAATGTTTCAGGGTTTGTGATAAACTGAAAAAAGACTTAGTAGCTATGAATGAAATAAAATCAATCAACAACCAATTATTTATTGGCTAACGATTTAATCACAGTAGAAATTTATGGATTTTTTTAAAATTAAATCTCCTTTCAAGACAGATTTCATTACGTTTTTCACTGACTTTGGATCGCTGGGAAAGTTGCTGTTTAAGTTATTCCAATACGAAATCATGTATTACAAAAAAAGGAACAAAATGTAGGTACGAATATGCAGGCTCGAATTATTACCACTTATTGAGACTGAATGCAAATGGCGTCATTGTGGAACGTTATGTGACTTGGAACGACGTAACTGCGAAACGAGCGACGTTAAACGAGTAAATTGTGAAATTCCTGAAATTACTACTTTCCTAAAGGTTATATGCCGAAATAAAAAAAATATTTTAATACATTTAAAATTACAAGGAATGTCTTTTTTTTTTTTAAGCCAAATTCTAATTTTTGATATACAAAAAATTCTAGGGTAGTTTTTAAAGTCTCACTACGAAAAATTCAAAATATATAGCCGAACAATTATACGTTACGTCGTACAGCAATTATGAAAATTTAGGTAATTATAAACTATTATAATTTATTTTGTATAATATTAATAGTATTAAGTATTAATTATGATAGTTATAATTAATTTATTAAATGAAGAGGAAAGTGAATTTTTTTTTAGATACATTAAAAACTAAGAGTTAAAAATTTTTTGGATCAAACTTCTGATTTTTAAAAATTAGGTTTCCAAAATCTTAATTTTTAGCAACACGCGAAAAGTGAATTCAATAGCCTTACTCAGAAAATTATAGGAAAAAATTCTATAGAATGAAATTCTTCTTTAGATGGAATTCTTTCGTGTCAGTACTGCATTAATGAATCATTATAATTATATCTTAATATAGTGTTTCTGATTTATTCTGAGTCCTCGAAGTGACAGCAAGACAATGCGTTTCTTACAACTTGCCTGGAAAAAAAATTAACTCACTGAAGAGGAAACGCTGAGATGTTAGATAAACTCGTCATTTGTCAGGAATATGGGTCAGTTGTTTCATCGTCACTACAAATTACAATCGCTATCCAATTACAACACAGGTTTCAGTTACAATAAGTGGAGGCATTAGAACTATCGCAAGGACGATTAACAGTTTTAGAGGTCGAACTCGCTCAGAAGTAATTTTGTTAAGGGACTCGATATAGAAAGACCTTGAAATTGGCAGCTTTTATAGGTTAATTATTTATAATATAAAAACTAACTGAACTTACTGAACAAATTATGTAAGTGATGAAGAGATGAGAATCTGTCATCTGAATATATAAAAATGAATGGTATAGGAACGCATACGGGACAAACAAACAAAGAAACATTCATCAGATTGCGATGAAACTTTGGCGAGTTGTTGTGCGCACGCCCGCAAAGGTTTCCGAATTAGTAGAACCATTTTACAATATCTGGCGCGCGTGCGCACAGGGACAATCGCTACAAGTGTGTGGACTAAATTTGGGAAATCCGTGCATCACACATGGACAGCTGTATGTGACCTGCTCAGGCGTCGGAAAACCTTCTGATTTATTCGTGTATGCACCAGATGGAAAAACAAAAAACATTGTGTATCCAAAAGCACTTCAATAAATAGAATTAAAACACAAACACTTTCTTTCTTTGAGTGGCATTGCAACGCATGCCGGGTACAGCTAGTATTCTATACGAATTGACTTGATAATAATCCATAATAAATTTTTATGGTAACAGGTTTCCAAAAATAAAACACTTTTTTAATGCATTTAATTTTGCAGGTTATTTTTATTAACATTCGTGAGTTTAAAAAAAAAAAATCTATGCAGCAACAGGCCGAGAGGTCTTTGGGTGCGGGTGTGGGTTTTAGGCTCGCAGCAATTGTCGACCAACGGGACTGATACGATGGTCAGACCGATGCCCAACCGACTTTAACCCCGACTAAAAGAAACCAGCTATCCTTTTGACAGAAGGCTAGGTGGACCCGATGGTCAGGCTAAAGGTGAAAACTTCCCCGACGCCCACCGGGAATAAACCCGGGGTCCTCTATTCCGCAGTCCAGCGTCTAAACCATTGGACTACCGGACCACTACAATTCATGAATACTTGTTACAAGTACAATTGAAAACTATATTTCAAATGTTTCTATGACGTCACATTACAAAAAAAAATCATGAATTTCGTTGTTTTTTTTTTTGTTTTTGTTTTTTGATGTTGAAATATTATTGTTAAGTTTTTAATCATACAAACTGTTTGATAAATCTGTATTGCTTGAAATTTTGTTAGAAGAAATGGACTTTTATAAAAAGATCTTACGTGATAGAAAAAAAAAAAGTTACTTTTTGTATTCAGCGCCCAAAAAATCTAGTAAAGTCACTAATAAAATTGATTTTTCCACTGTATAACTGTGTAATCTAAGTCAAACGACCAATTAATAACATGATACGGAATACGGATATTGTTTTCTTTCATGCATAAAAACGGAAAACCAATCTAACTAACTAAATATCAATGTAGTTGTAATAATACTCAGTTTGTATTTGATGCTAATTATTGTAATTTTATGTAGTTATGCTTGATATTACTGTAGTTGTGTTTTAATATATTTTGTTGATGAAGACCGACATAAGACAGTATCCGATCGAAACTGTCTTACGTCTTTCTGAGTTTTGTAGAAGGTTAAATTGTGCTTCTTTAAAGATGTAAATCATCTCTATATCCGCTACGAGATAATAGAACATTTTTTTCTCGCGCCAACGGACACCTACGATGAACGTTTTATAAAGTTTATGTTTTTGGCGCCATTTCTTGGAATATTTTACTACTCAAAGTTTATTATTTTTCGCAGTTTATAATATAACTACTTTGCGTAGTTCGTACAATCCAAGTAAATAATTGTTAGTTAACTATTTACGTGTTCGTTAAGTATAAAAGGCCTAATAATAATATCTATCAATGTATGCTTGGTGTTATTACTTCGTCTCCTAGGCAACGTTAAGTCCTTCCGCTAGCTTTTAATCTTTAATCGTTAACAAATAATGGAGATCGTTATTCTTCAATATAATGGCTCCTTTTTTAAACCGATTTTCTTACGGAATGCGGGCTTACGAGCTGATTAGATTACAAAAGGTAGACTAATGGCCGGTTGCACCTTTGAAGTTCAGTAGCTGAACCACGTTCAAACTGGAGATTATTCTTAATCCAATTGCGCCAACAACGTTTAGTGATGATCTTGGTTCAAAAGCGTCGTCAAATTGATCCACCGAATTCGGTCGTTCAGGGTGCTGAACTCTGTTCAAAACCGCTGTTCGGCGTTCGGCCATTACTGATATTCGCTTGCGAATTGAGACAAAAGCAACACAAGTTTTCTCTCAACTATCAGAAATAACTTTCAAAAAGGACAACTTTTACATTTATTTGATTCGTTGGACAGTGACTGTGAAGAGGAATTTCAGTTGTTAACTGCATCATTTGTATCCAAAAGATAGAATATTTCGCGATCAGTATATATTAGTAACATTTCACGTCGGTTTTTTTTTCTAAAATGTGTTATGTACAATTCAATTATATCAATTAAAAGGTTTTTTTTTCGTCTCTGTGTAAATAGGGACTCGGCAGAATTCAGTTTTTTAATTCCTGAACTCCATTTTCGTAATGAGATTGTTGACTGCTGAAACGAGGACAACTGTTGAAAACAATCCAATGGGTTGATTTTCCAGCAAAAAAAGATAAATCTTGTAACCAATCAGGAATCAACTTTGAACGCATGACGTACTTCCGCTGCTATGAACCAGGATTGCAGAACCTCAGTTCAGTTTCGCCTGCTGTTGCTTGGTGCTGAACTTAGATTTCAGGTTCAAGCTGAACTCGGTTCATGGAAACCGTAGTTGAACGCTACTTTGGTGCAACCGGCCATAAGACATCCATAAAAAAAACCTCGAAGCATTAGAAGTAAAACGATAAAAAACTTCAAAAATCTCATGGGAATTGCACGAATTAAACAAAAGTGCTTTTGAAAATCAAAAACGAAACATAATTTCTCTGCATCTTTTCATTATTGCACTTTACAATTAACAGAAATAACTTTTGAGCCATTCAATTAATTTTGATCGGTATCCCACAATGCAAATTAATATCTTTATTACGTAATGTATCTGAAACTCCATGAACATCCAAATTACTTTGTGTACGGTCTGAGGCATCTGTTTCTGAAACAGCGAAAATTTAGGAAATAAATTACGATTTATGATTATATTTTTATGATTTATGTTTATTACTTTTTCATCTTTAAAAATGATTAAAATTATCTGAATTTAAACAATTTATTGAAGGCGTTCTTTATTCATGATCTTTAATAAAAAGCTGACTTTCGGACTATCTTACAGGAAGAATTCTTATTTTAAATTCTTGAGGAAATTAATATACTTTCTTATTCTTTCTGAAATGATATTTAATGTCTAACAGATGGATGTTGACGATCACGTTTGCGCGAGAATTACGAAAAACACGAGATCTCGCCATTAACCTCTTCAGCAGGTCTTAAGGAATTTAGTATTTTAATGTCTGTCACTAGGAAAATGCTACATAATGAATTTATTGTTTGTTTATTGACTGTTTTCAATTTATTAAAACTATATTAAAATGTAGTAAAAGTCTCATGCATTTCCCCGTATTATAATTCATTCAAATATTTCAATATTTTGTGAGAAGACATGGATAGAGACTATTCTCGCGTAAATTACGTGAAATCACGAAAATACGGGATCGTCAATATCCATCTGTTACACATTAATGCTGTTTTTTTTTACTTTCTTTTTTATTGTTGTTTAAAGTCTAGTGATTTTTAATTCTACGTTGAAATTTTCAGACGACGATTTGTGTTGTAATCGAGGACTGACAATTGGCGCTTATCCAAATGCAATCAGAGTTTTCAAATATTCTGCTTGCAATTCCGTTCTTGCTGTAACCTAAGACGCTTTGAGTTCATTCGCTCTGAAATGAAGGGTATTTGAAGAGCAGTTCCTTTGCCCACCCGCAAGCAAAGACTGAGCCCTTTCCTACATTAGCTTCGTTACATCAGTGTGAAAAGGTAAATGGGTCTGAGGCTGCGTCTCCTCTTTGTTATTCAAAAAGTAAACACATGAAAATTCTTAACTAAAAGCAGATGAAGGTTTCTTTCTGCCAAAAATATTTTAATTTTTGCGTCACAGTCTTACAGTGTCAGACCTTCTTCATGATCTCAATCTTTTTTATGTTTTCTTTTATGTAATTTTTTATTTTTTTGTTTGCTTTGTTTTTACATTAAAGATTTTAACTTAAGTGTTCACCAGGTGACATCCCAGAACCGCTGTTTCTCGCTTAATTGACTATCATCAGCTGGGAGTAATCACTAGTAAACAGCAAGATCCCAATGCGCAGGTGAATGAAAATATTTGTAAAAAAAAAAAATATCGTACCTCCCTAATCTAAAATTTTCACAAAAAATTACACAATAAATACAAAATAAATACTTCCGCCACCCTCAATGAATTTTCTATGCGCATTTAAATAAAAGCGCCTGGAAATGTATAAACACATTAAAGATTGAGACCAAGTATTTACTAGGTGATATCCCAGAACAGTTAAGTTCTAGCTAAATTGGTGATCATCAGCTGGGTGTAGTCACCAGTAACAGCGCAGGTGAATGGAAATATCCATAGGAAAAAAATATAGTACTTCCCAAATTGTTACAAAAAAAAAAACCAAACAGATGACTTCAACTTTTGTGAAGCAATCATTGCGCAAGATATATATATCTAAAGGTTTCGTATTACATATAAGGTAGGTTGCCCTAATATGGCAACGTTAAGGAGTTTTGATTTTTTGTGTATACTTAATAGACAGTATCAAAAGAATTAAATACGTATTTTAATACTTTGTCAAGTTGCAATCTTAAATCTTAAGATTTAATCTGTTAAAGTGACGCATGATTTAAGAAATATTTAAATCCTACTTAATCTTTACAACTGGCCATATTAGGAACAACGTGCTCCTAATATGGCCATATTAGGAGAACTGATTGTGAAGAGTAATTGAAAGAAAACCATTACAACCATTAATAATGAAAGGAAGAAAGAAAGAAAACCATTATAATGTTGAAACTTATATTATTGATGATTGTTGACTACTCGTACACAGGTAATAGTGCTTGCAAAAGTTATTTCTGACAATCATAGCATTCAAAAAGTTCATCATCGTGTGCTCAAAATGAGTAAAACACCTAAAAATAACGTAAAATGAACTTTAATTAATGCTAATAAAATTAAACTTATTATTTGGGAGGTAAACTTAGTCATTCGACTGTCACAAATGGCATGTTCCTAATATGGCCAAGTGTCCATATTAGTAACAAGCTAGATGGCCATATTAGGAACACATGACTGTGCAGAGAAATGTGCGGAGTTATTATCGTCGCGGCGAAAGTTGGACCCGCAAACACATTATCATTGACTAATTTCTCCAGGAACAATGCCATTAGCACAGCAGAAAATATCAATCTCAATTATCAAAAATAGGAAATATCCAAAATCTCACATACATCTTCTTGAAATCGACGAGCAACGTTAAGAATAATTTCCCTACTTTATTTCTGAGACCTTTTCCTCGTCGAAATGTTGAATGTGAATCAACGACCGCCATTTTCTTTTACATTTGAATGTGACCGACAGGCCAGGAAAGGAAAATCTATCATCTGCGTTGCATTCTGGGAGGCTCATCTTTGGCCGTGCGGATAATAAGCCTATTATTATTATTATCAACAGATATTATCTTTATCCACATTTCAAAAGAACAATGCCCCGTCTCATAAATGACATCGTGGATGGATCGTCGTTCTTATTAATTTTACAATTAATAAATATTTCTCACTCACCTCGTCTAATAAACACACGCAGTGAAAATAAACTTTTGGCAACTGCTCTCTGTTGTCCATGTTTTAATGGTTTCTGTTGATGGGAAATATACCGCATAGACGTATTCTGCAATCAGGTGTAGCCATTTGGTGACACTTAATTGAAATCTTATCATATGGCCGTATTAGGAACATGGCCATATTAGGGCAACCTACCTATATATATATAAAGGCAGTCACATTGCTAAGGACTAAAGCTGCATACTTTTATCCTCTTTTAAGGGTAGGTGACGCAGGAGGTGAGACTCCTGCGATCATTAACCGAACGGTACGAAACTGAGATTGGAAGACTTGAAACGCTCGTCTGCCTTTACTATCCCAGATTTCTTATCTTTTTGGCAGAGGGATGCCTAAGCCTAGACCTACTACGGAGGAGAAAAGACAGGGAAAAAAATTCCGACCCGATTTCTCCAGATGTGCACCATTTAAGTTATCTGTCCCCCGCAGTTCACATTATGCCCGCATAAAAATTAATAAAGGACAAAAAGATAAACATCTAGGTAAAGCTCCGAGAATCAAACCAGGTCGAGGCTTATCAGTCGAATAGCAGGCGACTGTCTCAGAATCACTAATTTCAAAATAAATTCTGCAGTCTTATATTACTAAATACGGAATTCGACTAACTCCGTGATATTATATATTTTTTTTTTTTTTTTGTCGAAACTGTAAGTGTATGTAAAAATGTAAGCGAACCTTTTTAAAGCAAAAACTTGTATTTTAAAACTCTCTTCTTTTGACCAATTAATCAATGACGGTTAATGCATTTCTCCAATTTAAGTTGAGTTAACTTAACTGTATGTTCATCTAGTTATTGTAAAAGCTTAGAGGGCCGGTTCCAGGGGACCGGCACATTTTGGAACCCTCCAAATCTAGTGTTTATGATAAGACTAGCTGTACCCGGCTTGCAATGCCACTGAAAGAAAGAAATTTTTTGTGTTTTAATTCTATTTATTGAAGTGCGTTTGGATACATTTAATATTTTTTGTTTTCCGTCTGGTGCATACACAAATAAATCAGAAGGTTTTCCGACGCGTGAGCAGGCCACATACAGCTGTCCATTTGTGAACCATGGATTTTTCAAATTTAGTCCACACACATTTGTAGCGATTGTCCCTGTGCTTTGTTGATGGTCATTGCAAATGGGAGTCACACCGGAAACTGCAAACGTTGAAACCGGAAATACATGAATTTGTTGAAACGACTCGCGCACCAGATGTTGTACAATGGTTCTACTAATTCAGAAACCTTCGCGGGCATGCACACAACAACTCACCAAAGTTTCATCGCAATCTGATGAATGGTATAGGAACGCATGCGGAACAAACAAACAAACAAAGCATTCATTTTTATATATTAAGATTTATAACATTGCGATTATTACTTAATATGTATTATTCTTCATTTTCTGTGGGATAGACTAACAGATTCAAACACCTTCCCTGCCACCCTCATTCACCACAATCCAATATGTGGAAATTAGGAAAACATGAACATACATATTTAATTTTTTTTTTAACTTAGTCTTCTCCTGACTTCGTAATTGGGGGGGATCTTCAAAACAAGTCCGCCCCGTTCCCCTAATAACTTACAGTAATCAATGTCTGTGTGTAAAAGACTACTCTTTTATTTTAATCCGACTTCCTATACTTTAGAATAATTACGCTCGTGACTCAACAAAAGATTCATGGAAATAAAGAAATGGCTAATGTTTAGAACGAAAAACTCGTGTCAGCTTCAGCATTAAGGTACGACTGTTTGAGGAGAGTGTTTCATGTATTGTTCTCATTACCTCGCCTGACGGATCGAATGCTTCCTCTGTATCAGTGTTTCCGATTTTTATTGTGAACTCCTTGCGAACAGTAAAACCGCAGGGGATTCGCAACGAGTCCAAAGATTTCGCGGGAAAAATTCTGTAATGTCATTTTTTTTTTATTGGATGAGTTGAGAAAGGGTTTGTGACATGAGTTTGTGAAATGGTTGGGAATCGTTTAAATGTGTATATTTAAATATAAAAGAATTAAAATTGACAGAAATTTAAATTATCTGTTTTTAAATGCATAAAGTGGGCAAATTTAGAATGATCTGTAGTA
>JAFIDM010000179.1:7898570-7924486 GCA_023159025.1 Thereuonema tuberculata
TACTAGCCACATCTTTCTATGACCTGTTATTTTATCATAGTCGACGTTTTCATGTTCCCTCTGTTTTTGAAGTTATTTTGATAAGGAAAACCTAAGGCCCCATAGAACAGAAATTATGTACAAGAACCAATTTATACATACTCTAAGATTCTCAACTTAGTTGGCATTAAAATAGCATGTTTGAATTAAAAATTAGATTCTTCAATAATGAAGGAATACATGTGGAGTTCAAGATGGCGACGTTTCCTAAATTGTACCAACCAAGTTTTCTTAAATTGTACCGGTACAATTTAAGATAACATTTTCCAAAAAACGTTAAAATTTGTTTCCATTTGCACCAAGGCTTAAAAATGCGTTATGTGTATTATGTTAAGGCTTATAATTAAAATGTGTATTATGTTACTCAATTTTTTCAATTGTATGTAGCTGACTGAATTTTAAGTTTTATTCGAATTTTTTTAATAGGTTTTGAGTTAGGGTTGGAATAGTTTTTTAAAGTAAGAAATATGAATATTACAGTTCAATAGAAAATAAATATACATTTAAAAGTATTTTGTATGAGGAAATTATAACTGAAAAAAACTAAATGGCCTTCTTAATTATCATTCTAACTAACTTAACAATACGCTCAATTCTCATGTAATTTAAATAGCCTATTTTTTTTTAATTATTATTATTATGGATGCACATTTTGGTCCTTCAATGTTTAAACATCAAGTAGGAGCCCTTACTAATCTTTTTGAGTCTTAAAAGCGTAAATATTTGGAGTAAATAAATATTTTTTTGAAAAAAAAAAAAAAAATTAATATTCACCCCCCCGCCCCGAAATCCCAATTGTTTCTAATCCATTACTACTTAAATGTTCTTGGCAAAACAATATTAATAAAACAATAATAATAAAACATAAGCCATCTTTGTTCAAACTCATCTTTTACAGAAATTGTGTGCCTGGTACATTTTATGGGAAGGGTGGTACAATTTAGGGAACGGTTTCCTAAATTGTACCAGTTGACATATTTTTTCTTTTTGTTGAAAACTATGTATTAAACATATTGAAATATTTTCTCAAATAAGTAAAAAGCTTCAAAATCCATTACTTTGTGTTGTTTAAAGTCTAAAAAAGTTCTTGCCTAACCAATTAAGAAAAAATATGGAATTTAGTAAAAATGGTACAATTTAGGAGACCTTACCCTACGTCTCGCATCTTTGCAATGCACTAAAAACTCCTTCAGTATTTTCTTCAAATTGTAATCCGCGTCGGATTGTTTCAAATGATTTTAGCATTTCATCACACGAAGGCTTTTTTTTTTTTGTTTTTATTTCTGCATCATGATCATTTTCATTTTCATCATCTTCATCTTCATCTCCAATGCAATTCATAGCTGTATTGTTTTTATTTTTCACACTGTCCAAAATATCCGATTCAGTTAGTGTTTTCGAGGTCTCAACTTCAAACTCAAGTGAAAGATAATCATCAATCAGTATATCATCGTTAATTTCTTCTTTTTCCTTCAGCTGTATCCAAATTTCTTTCATTTCCTCTAAGGGAATGTTGATAATAAAAAAATTTCAAGGATTACCAAAAATAGATAACATGAAAAAAGTTCGTTAAATAGAAAATGCACTTCGCTATTTGGAGGTTATTTTACGAAGAAATTAGCAAAATGTTCTTGGTTCCAAAGAAAAGTTCGCAAAATAGAGAAATTCGCAAAATAGAGGTTCTTTAAATAGAGGTCCGACTGTATATATAAAAATAATTTACATTTTTAATTTAAACTCCGTAATAAAAATGGGACGAACAAGAGATACAGAAATTACGTACAGTATTTACGAAAACTCTAATTGTTATAATAATTGATTTTTTTTTTATCAATTAAGAACCTTTAAGGTCATTTTTATATATAATAATAGATACAATCATAAATAATCCTTTTTTTTCCTTCTGTTTTAATTTTCAGCAAATTAAAATTTATTTAAGTTTATCTATTTTTCTTACTTTACAAATTAAATCTGATAAAAATTTATAATTGGAATAGGATGATATTATCGGCAAGGTGAAAGATGAACCTCCCAGATTGCAATGCAGATTTTAGATTGACCTTTCCTGGCTTTTCGTTAACATTCAAATGGAAGAGAAAATGGCGGTCGGTGGTTCACAGTCAACATTTCCAGAGAAAAAGGCCTCGTTTGGCTCCAAAGAGTTCGCCTGACGATTTTGATTTTTACGTCATTCGTCAAATTGTTGCTGATATGCATATCAAGAAGGAATTGCCGACAGTGAGGACGATTGTCGCCGAAGCTAGGAAACGTATTCAATTTACAGGTCAGTCAACAAGTATGCATATGATTCTGAGGAAATTAGGATTTCGTTTCAAAAAAATCAATCACCGATCTATTTTGTTCGAACGAAGTGACATCGTTGCTGCCCGCTGCCTTTACTTGCGTTCAATAAGTCGTCGAAATGTTGACTGTGAACCACCAACCGCCATTTTCTTTTCCATTTCAATGTTAACGAAAAGCCAGGAAAGGTCAATCTATAATCTGCGTTGCATTCTGGGAGGTTCATCTTTCACCGTGTTGATAAAAAAATAATGTGTATTTTTTATTAATATTTGAATTGTAATATAATTCAAATTATTAAAATTTATTCGTCTTTGCGAAATCTACCTCTTTTTTCACTTCGTTTACAAAAGTTAAAATATCTTATTTGTATTAAAATTATTAACATAAGATGATTATAATTTTAAATTTTATGTAATTTAAAGAAGGGACCATGCATAGGATTTTATTTTGAAGAGGGCGAAGTTAGTGAGCAGACCTTGAATAACTAAAAGAAAAAAAAAGTAAAACAAATATAAACTCTATACATTTCGAGATTTGGGGGGATGGGGCCAGGGCCCCTTCGGTCCTTCGTCAATAAACGCCTGTGACGTTTATTGACGAACGCCTGTGACAATCAAGATCATTGTTCTTTGTTTTTGTTTTGTTTTGTTTTTTCCTAGAAGTAATCAGTTTAAGCTAAAATTTCAATCTAATTTTAAGAATATTTGTTCTTCCTTATCCTTTACCTAAAATTTACTAGACTTCAAAGTCTAAGTAGAGATTTATGGTAATTAATTCAGTTCTAGGCTTAATGAATGCTATTGGAAATAGTTAGCAATTAGATAACAGCACATCGAAAACATCTGTGAGACTTCCAAACTAAACAGCAGATGGCGCTTCTGCTCAGTCAATATAAAGAAGATAAACAAGAAATAAGTTATAGCGCCATTTAACCAACCTGCTTTCAATTACGGAATATCTTTAAATTCTTTTTTCACAGACGTCTCAAATTAAATGACCCTACAAACACTTAAGTACTTTAAAAGCTTTATTTTCCTATCTTTTCAAAAACTCGTTTTGCATTCTTCACTTTAAGCCTCTATATTTAGTATTAAAAAAAAAAAATGCTTTAATCGTCTAATAAGTAAATGGTTTGAAGATGTACCGATAAAATACAACAGAATCACGCTTATTAGCCGCCATTTTGTCGTTATGAATTAGATCAAGTTTCAAGGAAACCGGCCAGTCGTTTTATCGTGATAGTCGTTCAAGTGGAGAAAGAGAGAAAAAAATGTTCAAATTGAAGAAGATTTCGAAAATTCGTCTATAAAGAATATATCCTATATTCGTTATGAACGGTTTACGTATTAAAAAAATTCAAAATAATTTGCCTGTTAATCTAACATTTGCCTGAGATGTGATATTTTTATATTCAATTTATCTGTAAAAAATTACCAAATAATGATGGAAGTAAATATCAATTGTTTTGTGTATTACGAATTAAAAAACACTTTTCTTAGTAATTTTTTGTAATTTTAAGAATCCGATTATTTTATTTTTTTTTACAACACTCGGGAAATTGTTCTAAAAATTATTCTTTTTTTTTTCGGAAAATTCGGGAATTTTTTGAGAAGTCAAATCACAGTTTTATAAGCAAACCCAAATAACCAAGTGACTTCCATCGTTCAATTTATAATCTATCAAATGCTTTTATTGTTAAAAGTGACACTGTAATTGATTGAAACTCATTCATTTAAACCGTTGTAATTCAATGCCTGTTGGTACACAAACAATGGGCATGACGAAAGTTCCCAGTGGAAGCGATACCCGCATGGAATTCATTTAGTTTCGACTCTTTGTTTTGCACCATTGGGGCGACTCCAAACGGCCAGTGGTAACGTAGAGTCGAGGATATCACGTTCGTTCTCAGTATACTGCATTCAATATAGATTGATCCCAATTTTGTCCAATTACAACTATTATCCCTACCAGGTTAGTGAATACCCAAAATTGGATGTAATCTGAACCGGAAGTAGATTTTATCCCCAAACCTCCAGGCCATGGTGAGTCCAAAGAATATGATTCACGAGGCTCCGACTAACGGCTGGTTAGACTGTGAAGCCGTTAGGTACTCTCACACGCACACAAACACAGACATGGGACTTCAAATAGCTACCCTTATTGTACTTTTTACGGGATTGCTAAAAGAAAAGAACAACAACAAAGACTATCAATTTCCTGAAATGAATTCGTATCACTGTAAAGTTTATGGCGACCCTAACATTGTTGCGAAAACAAAAATATTGTTTTATAAAAAAACATCATTTATTCAATCTGCGGACGATAAGTAAAAGTTTGAAAGTTATTTATCCAATAACAATTTCATTTCGCAAGAATGAATATGAAATGTGAATGTGAAAAGTGGAGATCTTTATTTCAACAATAGTGTAGTGCAACGCATGCTTTAATCAATGAACAATGTTAAAATAAATTTGCAGATTTTGAAGCCGTAAGTCAACGAGTGCAGTTGTGATCGTTAAAGTTAAGCAGCTTCATGATGTTAGGTGAGAATAGTTATGCTTCAAAATAAAGTTAAATATCTATGCGATAAAATATGTAATCGAGGACACTGATTACAAAGGCAGTACGAATCATTGAATGGGTTAAGGTGCAGAACACGGTACCAAGGTATGTTGGACTGTTTTTCCGAGTTGTGTCAAGATGGCTGCCTTGGCACTATTTTAAAGATGGCGACTAACGCGAAACGAAAGTGTGGTTGCCATTGAATTTCCCGTGAATCTGAATTTTAAAAATTTTTCAATATAAACATCTTGAAGTGGCTGTTACCTCAACTGAGCTAATCTACAGCTAATCGCAGAAAATTAGCGAATGTTGGCGCTTTGCACCTAAGCTTGAGCTCAAACGATGTAAAATTACTTTTACGTTAATTTAATTGGAAGGCATGATTAAGCAAGCGTGAAAATTAGACGTAATCTTTCCTGACCCGTCATTTTACCCTCCATTTCGATGCAGTCTTCACAGAAATGAGAACGATGGGTAAACATCATGTATCCTTGCTTGGAAGGGAAAGGGGTAAAATGGCCGCCGGCGATGTATCCTTGGGAAAACGTTTATTGGTGTTACCGTGTTAGCCCATGAATTCAGCTTCTTATATTGATGTTGATCAAAGTCATATATTTGTAAGGTTAAGTTTAAGAAGATTCCTACCAACCAACTCCAAACAATCCTGAAAACTCGTGATTTCGCAAGTTCCAAAATGGCCGATTCAACCAACGCAGTAATCGTGATTGTACATTACTGGCAGTAAGTAAAATAACAAGATGTTAGTTCGATTTGTGATATTCAGTTGAAGAAGGCGAATTTAGTCGTTATTCAGGTTACAAATAAATAGAACATTTTGCAGCATTTACGAAGTCAAGAGACTATTAGGACTTAAATCAATTAAGTTCGTATATCATCGATTAAAGAAGTAATTGTATTTAGTTAATAGATTACTAAAGATAATTTTTAACATCTATACGTTCTCTTCCCATCTTCACTCTTAACGCTGCGTTATCTCTGCTATCCATAAATGTAAGTATAAGATACCACCTAATCCACCAAAATATGCCTCATAGTTCATTAACTGATTTAATTCATCTAAAACGAAAATTATAAATCGCTGACTTTTATCTTGTTCATGTCTCGGAATTCGCGAGATTCGTCTTCAATCCATTCCTCCTCCCGCCAAAAAAAAAAAAAAGAATAGTAGCAACACATCTATCATAGCTTAAAGAAGATCTTTTATTTAACAAAATAAATGATTCCTTTAGTAGATAATCTGTCTACATTAGCGAACATTATCATTAGCCAAGTTGTAATGAATGAATTTCCGAATACTACAAGGAAAAGTTTCGAAAGGATAAAATAAATGAACTGCTAAAAAAGAACATTTGTCTTAACTCTTCATTATCACTAAAGACTATAATCACCGGAGATATCAGAGAAAATTCAATTCAAGTTAATGGGAATTTCTTTATATGAGAATCAGTTCGACAATACTGAATAAAACGTTCGAGTTTTTTAAAGCAAAAAATAATTTAGAAGTAATCAGACAGTTGTCGGTAATGAAAGGTTCAGCCTTTACAGGAGAAGGCTTAATGGACCAGCCCTAATGGGACCAAAGTTTTTGTAGTAAATAAGATATGTAAATTACAGAACCTTACTTACTCTACTATAATGTAATCGTCGACGAGTAAACTAAAAGCAAATAGCACTAAACTAAATAATTATTTTTTTTAGGGGTGGGCGAGTAGTGGTTTTTGATTCGAGTCGAGTCGAGTAGCACGGGTTATAAGTAAAAGACTTAGTTTCCAATAGTTTTTATTGTAAAATTTAAAACAAACAATGTTCCTTATCTCTAAGATATTGGTTTACAATTATATAGGCTTACAAATGTATAAACTCATAATTATAAAATTTTGACTTAATCTTTTTCTTTTACTTTACTTTTAATGTTAAAATGTGGAAATAAATTGATGAATTTACCTGAAATGATCATACTTAAGATACAAATCGAGGGTCCTAAGCCAAAAGGTTCTATGTGCACTTTTGATAAATTTTGCTTGAGACCCTCGAAATATAGTAAAAAAAGGGTCAAGGGTAATAAAATGGTGTCAGTAAGTATTAAGCAGGCCTAATATAATTCTAATATTACATTTAGAATTAATCAAGTAAGTAAAGTATCCTAATAAACTACAATTGCAACATGTAAATTATAACTCAATGAAAATGGAATTGAAGTTTGAAGTACCGTATATGCTCCAATAAACGCCGAGTCTCTTATTGTCGCCGGTCTCTAATAAGCGCCGGGCTGCAGAGGAACACGGCTAAATAGTAGCCGGTCTCTAATAGTAGCCGGGTCTTTGATATTTACCTACCGGTACTAGTGTAAGCATCCGTATCTTTATAGTCGTGCGTAATACTTTACGGTACATTGCCTTACATAATGCCGCCGAAACGGTCGTTTGACATTGCCTTTAAGATTCGCACGGTGGAATACGCGAAAGAAACTTCCCGTGAGGCGGCCGCCCGTCATTGCGGATTCCGACGACGAATAGCAGTGAAAGGTACAGAAAGACATTGCCATTTATCTTTAACAGTCTTACGTAGCATGTGAAATTCAAATTAAGTAGCTGTTTGTAATATTAGCCGATATTTATGTGTAAAAATATTGCGTTCTGAAGGTTTTTGTTAATAATGGCCGGCCTCTAATAGCAGCCGGTCTCTATTAAGCGCCGGGAGTCGAGGCTAGTTTTGCAAATAAACGCCGGGGGCCTCTATTGGAGCATATACGGTATTCCTTTAAAAGAGACGCTAGCGATCCTGGTGGCTGACTGTTACACTAACTCAGTCTGGCAAGTACAGCGCGATGTATTCAAAAGGAATCAGCTGATACTATGACCACTTGAAGCACTGTTGTGTTGATCGATTTCGTATTTCTGGTGAAAACTAACTGGAATGGATTAAAGTTTGGACTTTGGCTGTGGCAATGTGAATGCGTGGTCGAAACAAAGTACAGTGTTACCTCCGAATAACGGACAGTCACGGGACCGGAAGTTTTGTCCGTTATTGGGAGGTGTCCGCTATTGGGGAGGACTGTCTTTTTTTTATTTTTTAGCTTATAGCATGTCATTTAATGAAAAATTACGCACAATCTTAATTAAATTTCGACAATTATCATTGCGATATGAGAGAATATGAACAATTGCAAATTATTTTCTTTATTTCTTTTTAAATGAGTGCTAATCCGTTTGTCTTACTTAAATAACGATAAAATTAATTACAGTATATAGGAAATTAATTTCTAGCCATCCATTTGATGCCTTAAACGTGTCCAATCCTAAAGTTTGACCGACTTCTCTGGCTTTTTCTTGAAGGAAAACACCGCTTACAGAAATGTTCTTTGCACGAGCAAAGCGGAGCCATTTTATCACCATTTCGTCGATTTTGCTTGTTTCTGTTTTACGAAACTTCAAATTCTTCGAATTTTCGTTTGAATTCACCATCCACATTTTTCTAATCTCATCTTTGTGCTTCAAAAGTTCACTTATCTGAGTTTTTCCAACTTTAAAACGTTAAGCAAGACAACGCACACTCAGCTTTTCTTTTTCAGCAACTTCAAGAAAATCAATTTTTTCTTTCAGTGCCAATCTCTTCCTTTTTGACGCCATTTTAATTCGCACTAAATTTAATCAACACGTTTATAGGATAGCTTTACGAGGGATTGATATTTACAAAGCAACTGCAGTGAAAAAAAGGGCCTCAGATTCGTGCATTGAATCATAGGAATCATGGGACACCGATGTAAATACAACCATGAGGCGTTTGTCGAAATGTTAATCGAAAAAAAAAAATAATTTTTTTTTACAGTTAAAATAACTGTCTGCTATTCAGAGTGTCCGCTATTCGGAGTGGATAACATGGAATGTCCTATTTTAAGGGACTGGGACCCGCAATAATGTCCGCTATTTAGAGGTGTCCGCTATTCGGAGTGTCCGTTAAAGGAGGTTTCACTGTATATCTTATTTAGTATCGATTCACACCCACTTCGGTAATATGGTAATCTTTTAGCGATACGCGGAAGGATATCAAACTCGTTGTTGAATATGCTGGAATTTTGTAATGCTAGGAATCGGAACATATTTATTTTTGGCAACGTTAAACGGAACTTTTTTAACCGATACTGATACGATAAAGATTACTATGCGTCGTCTGCGATGCTGTTACGGTCCAGTCTGCACCGACTACGGTGTTCGGGAACAAAATAGATGACTGTTGAATTAATTATTCTACTTATTGCCTGATTATACGAATTAAATCAGTATTCATTTAAAGGAATGGGGATTAAATAAAACAACACACACTCAAGTATGCTTTTAATTTGTCAAACGCATTTTTTATAAAATAATAGCTATATTAATCAACACTTTTTAATTACTCGACTCGCGTTTTCGAGTAGTCTCCACTATTCGCTCGAGCTCAAAAACTCGAGTACTCGCCCACACCTAATTTTTTTTAAAAAAATATATAGAGAAGAAGGCCCAAATACGAGCTACCACTTATATTTTATGAATTTCACCAACAAAAAATTAAGATATTAAGATAAAATTGTATGAGTTTACTTAATATCAAAAATGAGAATACTTTATGATAAAAGGTTGAAATAAACAAAACAAAAAAAAAAAAACAAAGAAAATTGCTACAAATGAAAATGTGGTCCAAATATGGCTACCAACAAAAATTTACTGTAATTCTCGATTTTTTTTTTTTTTTAAATTGTGAAAAAAAAATGCTGAAACAATTAAGTTAAATGTTAATTGTCTGTTTCCAAAGTCACAAACATAAACGTCATTTTCAGCACCTGCACAATCACTATGGACCCACATAAAACACTGAATATATTTGATTCAGAGTTCCCTTCCCTTTTGGAATTTCTAGGTCGCTATCATCTTTAGATAGACTGAGTTTTTAAACTTTCTTTTATCCTTTCGAATAATGTTTTGAAGTATTTCTGGGCATTCTGAAAAGAAAAAAAATCGTAGTTCAATTGGTTTTTTTTGCTCCAAAGAAATAAAAAGACCTAAATATGTGCTAGTCCATATGAGGTAGCCTGTATTATCACGTGGTTCTATGCAATAAATAAACTATGCTAGAAGAAGTTTAGAATCTTGTGGTTTATAATTTCAAAGGAAATAGATATACTCGTGTAAAAGGCGAATTATAAACTTAGGCAATTCATTATTTGTGTGATAACTTTGAAGAAATATTATTTACTGATCAATATCGATTCACGAACATCGGGAAAGAATAGCTACGCGTCAACAATGCAAGCGCCATTATGCGAAGTGACGAAAAGTTGAATGTTAGAATGACTTTGATCGATCAACGATAGGTAGGCTGTAAGATGGCAGCGGAGGATGCATAAGTCAGCTGTATTCCCAGATAGAATTTGGTCTGAATAATTCTCCTATTTTAAGGAGAACAGACAAAATCAAGAACAGGAACTTGTGAATTACTTAAAGTTACAACGAATAATTCTGTGTATTAGACTACTGATTTGAATTCTGATTTTACATTGCATTTTTAGGAACTGGCCCGAGTTAACCCTAAGTTAGTGAATGCAGAAGAAATCCATGGAGGCCGCCATCTTGTTGTTTTAAGTTTCGTAGCAAGAGTGTTATTTATTATGAAGTGAGGAAGTAACACAATATTCGTAGGAAATGCTGAATTTTCAGAAATTGCTTTTGTATTAAGAAGAAATACCAATAAGTGGAATTTTATTACTTCTTAAACAATGGAAGAAAGAAATAATAGAAGCAAGAAATTCAAGGCAATATTCACCGACATTTAAAATAATTCATAATTGAAGTAAAGGAAGATATATAAGGATATACATTCACTTCCAAAAGTTAAGCACGGAGCGGTAAAATGCGAAAAAATGGACAAGTACTGCTTTGATTGACATGAAATGCTGCAAGTAAGTAGCTCTATGTTTATTCATGAAACAAAACAAAGAATTACGAACAGAGATAAACAAAATAAATTATAAAACGACGTCATATTTGCGTCATTAACAAAATGATGTTTAAATTCAAAACAAACAATAAAAACCGACATTAATAGGGTATGTGAGCACCCCTCACCTGCATACAAAGTTTACAGCTGTGATCATGCTTGTTACGAGGTGATCAACCACCGCAAAGTCCAGTAATCGCCATTCCTCCTGTAGGGCAGTTTCCAAATCTCTGAGAGTGGCTGGAGGTGGGAAACGTCGACATACAGCACGGCCGAGGACATCCCAAAGATTTTCAATTGGATTAAGGTCCGGCGAGTAAGCTGGCCACTCCATACGCGCAATCCCCTCACTCTCCAGAAAGTCATCAACGATGGTAGCTCTATGGGGACGCGCATTATCGTCCACTAAAACGAAAGAAGGACCAACTGCTCAGCATACAGTTTCACAATGGGGTTAAGGACTTCATCTCAATACCGTACAGCCGTCACAGAACCTCGCCTGTAGATGTGCAGGTCGGTGCGATATCCCAATGAAATCCCTGCCCAGACCAAGATGCTTCCACCGCGGAATGCGTGATGTTCTGGGGCCGATTGCATGTGCCTTATTCCCTCCAGGTCCTTACACGCTTATCATCGAGTTGTAGGGCAAATCTGGACTCATCTGTGAACATAACATTACCCCAATCAGACATAGTCCAATTCACATGCTGGCGGCACCACTGTAATCGTGCCCCTCTGTATTGGACGGATAAAGGAACACAAACTCATTCCCATTCATGTTTAGCCTTCGACGAACAGTAGTGGCAGATATCGTCTTACCAATGGCCGCTACAACCATAGATGTCACACGTGTAGAGGTCGATCTTCGATTCCGCTTGGCTACAACAGCAATATATCGATCTTCTGCGGGGGTCGTAACCCTCGGACGACCGGCTACAGGTCTTCGGACAACTATTTGGCTGGTTTGGAATTGTTTCCATAATCGTGAATTGCCGGAATGATGAACGCCGAAGAAATGAGCAACATCTGTTATAGACTGTCCTGCTTCAATGCGTCCGACAGCCCGCCAGCGCTCAGTATCTTCCATTCGTCTTCTGGAAGCCATAGAAACACGTCTAGCTTGAAAACAAATCGTACGAATGTTCTAAACACCTTTCATCAGCACTAACATGCAACTCCTGTAACCCTTCACAATGCCGGTTTCTTATACGACTGCCTGTTTTGCATATTTCTGACGCGAAACTGTGATTGGCTGTTACCTATATAATTTGCATACTTCCTTCTACCTTTGCAGCAAATTTCAGCAGCTTTAATTCAGATCTCTTACGGAAATTAACATTTTTCCTCTCCGTGCTTAACTTTTGGAAGCGAGTGTACTTTGATAAGGATATATAAACTAAAGAAATTAACGATTAAGTGATTCTATTACAAGAACTTTATTAGTGCTTCGATGCAAAGATATCAAAGTTAAAGAATAAACTCAAAGACATTAAGTTAAAGGAACTATACATGAGTGAAAAGTTCAAGTGATCATTAGTGCTGATAAACATCAACATTAAGCGTTATTTCATTATTAAGAGAATCGATCATAGATTCTACAGTGGATTAATTCCACAAGAGATAAATAGTGAATGTTTATATTGAAGTCAAGTCAATATATTTATTTATCTGAGTTATGTCTGTTTAATTTTTATTCATCAAAACTAAGGATTAGTTGATATTATTTCGGCCCCTTTCATCAAGGATAAATATCTTATAATACAAAAGAGAATTTCTAGTTGATTTTGATATATGTTAATTTACATAAGGGCCAATACAAATAAGAAAGGTTAAATGGTTAATAAGTATTGAAAAATGAATAAATAACCACAAACCTTACTCTATCAATATAATGTAATCGTTGACGAGTAAACTAAAATGAAATAGCACTCAACTAAATAATTAATTTTTTTTAAAAAAATCTAGAGAGGAGAAGGTCCAAATATGAGCTACTACTTTTATTTTATGAATTTCATCTGAATTAAGATAATTAAATTGAACCAGTTTACTTAATATCGAAAATGAGTCTACTTTATGATAAAAGAATGAAATAAACAAAAAAAACAAAGAAAACTGCTTCAATTTTTTCTTTTCCAAAAGTTACAGAAATCTGGTTTTTGATTAGTGTTCCAAATATGGGCTATCAACAAAAATTTACTGCATTTTCGATTTTTTAAAAAAAAATTAAAATGTGAAAAAATGCTGAAAGATTAGTAAACCTGTTTAAAGAAATGCTTAAACAATTAAATTAAATGTTAATTTAATTTGTTAATTTGTCCATTTAATTTGTTAATTTGTCCTTTCGGCGAGTTTTTGTTTGTTTTAACTTTTGTGGGTTTCACATTTGTTCCGACGTTTTATCATATAGGCCCCGTGTATCGAGACTTGGTTGTATACTGATGACTGCTCCTGACTGATGATCGCCATATTAGCGTGAAACAGCTGTACCAGTATGTCATTTTGTATACAACTTGGTCTCACCCATTGTTATTTTTATAAATGTTAATTGTTTATTTCCAAAGTCACAAACATAAACGTCCTTTTCAACACCTGCAGAATCACTGTTGGACCATATAAAAACCCGAATACTTTTGACCCAAAGTTCCCTCCACTTGTGGAATTTCTAGGCCGTTTCAGATAGATTGAGTTTTTAAACTTTCTTTTATCCTTTCGAATAATGTTTTGGGGTATTTCTGGGCGTTCTGAAAAGAAGAAATCATAGATCAATTGGAAGATCTAAATATGTGCTAGCCCATATTAGGTAGCCTGTATTAAAACAATTTGGTAAGAAACATTAAGATCGATTCCCGTCATTACCACGTGGTTCTATGCAATAAGTAAGCTATGCTAGAACAAGTTTAGAATGTAAGTATTGTCATGCGTTTTACAAATCAGCTTTTGATTCAATAGAATTTGATTAAGAAATTAACAAAATATATCTATGAAATGTTTCAATGTCATGAAATAGGTTGATTGACACTTATCACTACACTACCACTGAATGACTTGACTTTAGACGACCAAGTGTTCCACTCATTTCTTTTGTTACTCAAGACACATTTTCACTTTATTTCCATTGGCGGCAGTAGCTCCATACTCGAATATTTCAACTAGCCCATATTTAGACCCTAGCCTATATTTGGACCTTCTCCGCTGTAAATAAAATAATTATTGTTCGTATTCACTGCGATTACGACGTACGCTACATTAGTAAGATATGGCAAAAATCAAGGCACCTTACTTGGGTTTTTCTAAGTTATTAAATACTAACAAAAAAAGTGATTATAACTTCTCTTTCTACTTTGGATAATGCTATATATAATTACAGGACCATTGCTTTTTGAATTGACATAAAAGGTGAATTCAAGGTCAAATAATATTATATAAACAATATTAAACATCTAAAAAAATAATCCCTAATTCTTTTAAATATTTTAAATATCTTTGGTTCTTGTGTTTTTGCTGAAATTACAATTGGCAAAATTTCGTTATATTGTAGTCGCGATATCTATTTGTTTAGATAGGATAATCCTTTTATTTTTTTTCTGAATATATTTTAAGATTTAGTATTGTACGAAGGCAGCGCCAACTGGCGCTAAAGCAAAGAAATATCTTTGGCTAAAGTTTATTCTAACGGAGCTTTGTGATAAAGCAAATTAATTTTGTTGAAAACCTGATAAAAGTCTTTAAAAATGTTTGTGAGCAAAGCTTAAAAGCGTCAGATTTATTGTAAAGTAATTTTCATATGCTTATTTTTAATTTCAATGATTTTAAGATTTTAGGGTTTATGTATGCAAGTCAACGGAGCCGGCGCTTGGACTTTAAGCGTTTTCCTGCAAGTACAAATCGTCGTTCTTTCTCTCCCGTTACCCTTATGCCCCGCGAACACCATCCAACTACTTGTGGAGTTGGTAGAGCTCGTTTTGAGCACAGTTGGTAGCGATTTTCCACCAATTTTAGTTGGCTAACTCGAGTCGTGGTTGTGGGAACAATTCCGTGAGTTGGTCGAAGTTGGTGGGAAATTACCCAATCACAGTGAGCGTTTGGAACACGTCAGTCGTGACACGCCCATTTGAAGACATGGCGTCGCATATTTTCTCCCCGCTTCATTTCGGCGGCGAGTGATTGCACAATGAATATCAGAGTATTGCAATTGTCTGTCACACAGAAATCAAGTTTGTAGTGAAATTAAGTAAGTTTATGCGGCAGAATTTATCAGTGAATTTTGAAAATCTCGATTTTTTTTGGATTTTCAACAGCGGTTGCGAGAAACGCATGGAATTGTGGGTTAGCTGTTCGCTCGGTAGTGAAGAAGTGACGACGTAACAGGGGAAGACGTGACGTCATTGTTGCTAGGGAAACATGGATTGTTATTGGCTGTTCGTTCTTCTTGCATCGAAATATTACAATCAACTTCGATTCCATATCGGCTGTTAATTTTGAAAAAATATTTATCATATGTTGTAAGTCAATGCATCATACGAATAGGTTTGGGAAAACATAACCACTTTATATTCGACGTCATACGTGACGTATTTGAAATCTGCGTTCTCCGGAATTGAATGTTCACCCGACTTAAGTTGGCAGTTGGATGGTGTTCGCATAGCTGTAAATTGGATGACCCTTCCATCTCTTCATCGGGCCATAGATCTCCGGCCAGACCCAAAAAATAAAAACAAAAGTTCAAAGATTTTCCTTACAATGTGAGTTTCTTAAATAGTAGAACTAGTGTTTCACGTGCACTGAATATCATTAGGAACATTAGTAGAGCCGTACACCTGATCATTTTTTAAAAAACTTTTTTACAAACATTAAAAATTTATACAATTATGAACGTTTCGCAGGCGAGAGCCAGCCTTTTCAAAATTTTTTTGTATGCTGTTTCTTATTATATTTTTTATTTAAGTTATTTTCGCACACGTTAAAAGTATTTTAAGTTAATTATGTTAATCGGATTAATTTTATTCGTATTAAATCGCGAGCAAAGGATTAGAAACGGATTTAATATTCATTGTTTAAGACAATGAGATATTAATAGAAATAATATAGAAATCCATTGTTTGGATTCCAATGCTTTTCTATGGGAATTTTAATGATCTTCTCATGCTACTTCTTCAACATTTGAAAAAGATTTCAAATCTGAAAGTTACATCACCCTCGAATATGCATACCATGTTTCAAGAGGATCCATCCACACTCAGTAACTGATTTGATGAACTTGCTTTCCTAATGGAAGAGTGGGAGGAAGCAAACTTGGAGAGCGCGCCAAAGGGTTTTTTGTAACCTAATTTCCAAAAACAGTTCATTGGCGTCTTCCACATTAATGGGAGATTAATGTTTGAACGAATACGACGATGTTTTCTTTGTCACTTAAATTTGACACTTTATCCTTTTGATTTTATTGTTTACTATAAAATTCATGTTTATTCTGATGTTCAAGATTTAACTATGCCATTCAACATCTTCCGGAATCACGTAAATTTAGTTGCCTGGAATTAGCCTCTGCTGTGGCTATTTTGGCACTGGCTGACGAACAACGACAGGCAGTCGCTTTGCAGGCACGTGCTATTGCGGTATCCAGAGCGGCGCTGAAAACTCGCGAGATCTCTTGCGAGATTAATTGCGAGATTATAACACACGAGGAATCTCTTGAAATAAGTTCGTACATTTAATGAATCCCAGTATTCAGACAAAAAAATAGCAAAGATAATATTTTAAACTATTTTTAACGAAGTTTCGCTAGAATCAAAAGTTAATAATTACCTTTGCTTTAGAACGAAGATGCCGCATTACAACGTTTTTGTCATTGTTTTTCACTTTAATCGTTACAGTGTAATTAATAAGAGTAAAAATTAAAATTTAATAACTTTTAGTTACCGGTACACTTTTACTATTAGATTATAAAATTAATTTTTCTAAAAATTAAAAAACATTCTAAAAGTTCATGGAAAAACTTCAAGACTATTTCCTCAGAACGTTGGCATTATTATGTTTTTGTTTTTTTGTTTTTTAAAATCGTAAAAAATTATATATAAAAAGAGAAAAGTTTATGTTTACTCTTGATTATTTTATAACTGGTGAATACAAAGAGTAGAAATTTTTCAGTGAAAAAAATAAACAAAACACATAAATAAACAATAGGTTCTCACACTCCGAGCTATCATGTCGGGAATCTGGGACAGATGTTTCAGCCTTATTAGGCTTCTTCAGCCAGATTTACCCTTGATGTTTAGCTCAGAATGTGACACAAATATGAGGAAACCACTGCAGCTCCCCGAAATGGCTCTCAAACAAAGTCAACCCAACAATGAAAAGTAACCGTGAACCGTACGGCCTCAAATTCTTTGTCCCAGCAACCGTCGGGCTCACTCTGCGCTACCATCAAGGGTACATCTGGTTGAAGAAGTTTAATAAGGCTGAAACAGCTGTCCCAGATTCCCGACATGATAGCTCAGGGCGCGAGAACCTTTTGTTTATTTATGTGCAGTTTTATATTTTTCAGTAAGTCATATGCATGCACGTTAAAGTTATTTATTTATAGAAATTTTTCATTTTCTGAAAAGAAAAAAAAAAGTCATTAAATCTGCGTTGCTTGCTAAGTTTAATTTCCATCATGTCAAAGCCAGCGGAATTAGTGGATTAGCTGAAAGGATTACTATCGATTAGACGTAATTATGCAAGTACTAACATAATTATGCCAGTTCTGATGGTTTTGTGTGGAAATGTTTTCGCACTGATAACTCGACAAGAATCCATACAGGAAAAAAAAATAATAATAAAACAAAATATAAAACTTAGATTATCTCTTGAATATGCACGTCTAGTTTCAAGAAGATTCAACTTGTGGTTCAAAATTTCCCATGAGGAGACGTACACACAGACTCAGTGATTGATAAGCCTCACTTTGCTAGAAAAGCCGCTAAAAATTAATTCACCGATTTTTAATGATGAATTAATATTTAATAAAATACGTTCGCAAGACTGGTTAATTCCTCTTTGAAACAGTTTTATAAGCATTTAATCTCAAGATCTTCCGTCTACAAAGAAGATTATCGACTTCCTAAGAATTAAAAATTTAGATAAATAATAGACGGCTGCCCGTCGCTCCGGAACCCTTGCATAAATAGCAGGAAAAACAACATTTTATTTATTCATCAACACAAATTACAATCAACTAAACTTAAAACTAAAAATAAATGAAAGTTTAAATTACAAAAGCTACATGAATACAATATTGAAAACCATCTGTAACAGTCGGAAATTCGCGCAGTCGAGTTAACCATGCCACAATACTCCTGTTGCCAGGGAACGCACGAGCGAACTTCCATTCTTGCAGACGTACCCACATATGCTGTTTTTTAGTACTATAGACTTGCAAACCTATCAAGTAAACCTGCCATGTTTTCTTTTATATATATTTGTTTAGTGGCTTTCCTGCCACCCACACGGCTTCCTGTTGACTAATGATCTCGGAATCCAAGGTCACGTGCCCATCGTGTGTATGTGTGGTGAGAGTTAGCAATGAAGCCAACCAAAAGTGAACGTTTAGCCTTTGACCTTACCTCACGTGACTTACGGTTGATAAATGAAATGTAGGCATCCGCAATACTAACATTTGATACCTTATTTGTAATTCTGTGTCTTATTGTTTTGGAGCAGTAGCGAACAGAAAACACAATCAATGTTTTCTTTTATATATATGGAATACAACTGAATATCCTTACGTACCTATATTACTTCCTTTGAATGTACTGCTAAAATCTAACTTCTTAAGTAAATGATTTTTTGATGACGACATAACGCAATTTTTTTGCTTAGGAATTTTTAAAAACAACAGCAAAAAGAATATACAGGAAGTTTGCTTTGTTATGACGTCAATCTCAATTCCATTAATGAGCTGTTTTATGAAAAGGAAAAATAAAAAAGATTACACAAGGGCTAGCTCGGTGTTATCCTACAATCTTAATATTCAAAAGCGACTTTTATCTTAAAACATTTCCGCCTATCGGGAATAATTGGAGAAAAGAATTCACCGAGTTTCAGCGTGAATCGTCTTAATGGCTATGGTTCACCCTTTGCCTTTCTCTGTTCAGTTCCAGAGTAAGGATGTTATCAGTTAAACACTCTCGAGCACATTAATAAACCCCCTACCCCTCCCGTCTTCTAAAAGCTTCGCTTGATATATCTGCAGCCAGAAAATATTTGTGTTAATTCGTCGCTCCAATTAAAGCAGCTGATGTTCGTGTCTGCGGAGCTTCACTCGTAACAGGAAGTAGCTGTCATCGCTGTTGTTCGATACAAGAATCGCGACAAACGAATGAAGTTTTTTGCGGTAAAACCGATAATTGTTTTTTGAAATCTAGAGGAAATAAAGTTATCAAAACTTTAAAAAAAATTGAGCTTAAATAAATTGACGTGCATTTAGCGGGATTTTTTGAATTCTTAAATTTTTAAAGATTTTGGAAAACAATGATTCCTTCATCGAACTGTTCAATTCTGTAATTCCTTTATGAACCTGTTGTCCACTGAAAGTGAAACTCATCAAATCAACCAGACTGCAGGTGTGTGTATTTCGTTCTCCTCTCCACCACCCTCCATAATAACGTTTCAATCTCTCGATGGTCTTCTCGAAACTTGATAGGCATATTTAAGTTCCAGAGACGATTTAACTTTTTTAATATTTGAAATCTATCCCAAATGGTGTTTGTTGAGAAACTAGCACAAGATGGAATTTGCATTAGAAACGAAGGAATGGATTTCAATCGATGTCTTAATCGATTAGAAAATCTCTCCTTTGATGATATTACAAATACAGTAAAACCTCGTTAAGTCGTCACTCAAGGACCAAACATTTTTGACGACTTAAGCGGAGTGGGCATTTTTGAAAAAAAAAAAAAAAAACCCACTGAAATACAATATTTTCATGAATTGCTGTAGGATTCGGTGAAAAAAACAAAATTTTCAGAAATCAATATATGCAAATGAATGAGTGGAAAATAAAAAAAAACAACCGTTTTATACTTACCACATTTTATTTTCTTTTCTTGTCATTAAAATAATGCAACAGTGTTGATTACAGGAAATAACTTTCTTTTCTAATATACTTAAGGCTTTAAATTCTTCGTCTATTGTACCATGAATGGATGTTAAGTACTGTTGAACTTTCTCCAGGGCTTCGATTGTTTCTGTCTTGCTGGGTGAGGTTTGATCTATATTCTCGACATCGCTATCCTCACTTGAACTGTTTTGATTTTTTTCCAAAAATTCAAATGTCAAAGCTTTTGTAGTCGCTTGTGAGCAGATTGCGATGTCGTTATCAATGTTGATAAACGCATTAACGTCATTGACGCTGCACCCTTTTTCATTTGCGATTTGCAGCAAAGTCTCTAATGGTTCCAGGTCGATGATGTCTTCGCTGAGGATTTCTTCTAATATCAATATTCAGCACTAATATCAAAAATAGCTCAGTGAATTTGTGTTTTGTTTTGTCTAGTTATGTGCGTTTTTTGGTTTATTTTACTGTAAAAATGTATTAACGCACGTTAATTTTCTTGTCTAAACACTAACCTTTTTATAAATTAATCCCTTGATGCTATGCTAAACGCTAGCGGGGATTAATTATTCACCACTTTTTATTCTTGATTTTATTTTGATGTTTTTGTAATTCAGGGGTCGTTGATTTGTATGTTTGTCCGTTTTGTCTATTCGTCCTTTTCACTGAGCTTGGGTATGCTGGATAGGTGGAGCTGATGAGAGGCCAAAAAGCCTCGAAACAGCGCTGTCCTCCATTTCCAGCACTAATATCAAAAATAGCTCAGTGAATTTGTGTTTTGTTTTGTCTAGTTAAGTGGTTTTTTGGTTTATTTTCCTGTAAAAATGTATTAACGCACGTTAATTTCCTTGTCTAAAAACAATTTCGATCGCTTTTAAATTTTCGGGTTGATTGTGGGCGGTACAGTTATCGACAATGATGCAACCTTTCTTTTCTGACGCGAAAACTGAGAATCCAGTTTATGAATATGTCGTTCCCAAATCGTTGTAGTCATCCATGCAATTGAATTTGCTTCATATTCAACTGGCAGGGATCTAATGTTTTTAAAGCAGCGTGGCTTTTTGCTTTTGCCTATCACAAGTGGTTTAAGTTTTTCATTTCCACTCATATTAGCTCCAAGCAGAAGTGTCAGGCGTTGTTTGCTTGCTTTTCCAGAAGTGCACTTTTCACCCTTAAATGATAGAGTTTTATCAGGCAAAAGACGGTTTCGTTTCCCTGAATGTTACAAATGTAATCGAACCAGGAAATTGCAAGATAAAACATTGCGTAAGCCTTATAGCGGGGCTTACTCGCTATGAAATGAAATCACACTTAGTAGCGGTCAACACGTCTACACTTGACAAGAGTCGCAGCGAGAAGTGTATAATTTCCCAAGTGAATTTCCCACGTGAAAATTCCCCGTAAAGGCTAGGCTTTCTTAGAGTGAAAAGGTGGGGCTGAAAAGATAGCGGCAAATCTCAGAATAAAGATGCTTTTCGCAATTTTTGAGGGTGACGAGTTATCCGGAGTAGAATTAAATTTGGTGACGAGTAAAAGAGGGTTATTTTACATTATTGTGTATGAGACTTTGTCGGGACCAAAGGAAAACGACGACTTTAGCGGAGTGACGGCTTTACGAGGTTTTACTCTAATTTTAAAGCTCATTAACTGATCTCTTCTGGAGGTTTTCTCTCAAATAATTCAACATAATTTTTTTCAATACCTCTAACCTCAAAATATTAAAGACACCCACAAGCTGTTCTAAGTTAGCAAAATTTAGTATTCTTTTTCTAACATAATCCAGTTAAGAGTTATAGAGTAGAAACATGTGACAAAGGAGTGAAAACTCCTTTAAGTGTTGTACTCTGATTAAACATAACACTTCATGATTCAGTTAGACTACTTATTAAGTTTTAGGCCCAATTGTAAAGTAGTTCTTACAGTGAAATCTTCAGTATTATAATTTAATCATTTTGACAAATTTAGAAAGTTATAACAGAGAACGTTATAAATACAACCCTCCATTTTTAACACGTTTTTATTAGCTCGCTTTCTTCGATGTCTGTTTGTCAATACAAATTTTGCAATTGATTTTAAACTAACTTCCCGATGACTTGGAACTAGCGACTTGAAACTTTGAAACATGGCTCAGGTATGGATGACAATGCAATATTAACTCGCTTTCTTGTCTGTCTGTTCATTAGGGAACCCTAATTCTTCGAATAACAGATCGGTGCCAAACGCGTCGTCTGCTGTCAATGTTTCTGCAAATGGCCGCATGGCGCTGAGTTGCCGTGCATTGCAAGACAGCGTCTTTTTTTTTCTTTTAACATTAACACGTTTTTTTATCGAGTTTAAAATTTAAATTCGTGTTAAATGTTTAAAATCGTTTGAAAAATTGCATACACACAAGACTAAAAAGCAGAAAATAATTAGTTAAAAAAAATATTTATTTCAATATACCACGTTTTTAAGATGGACTAAAGAGTATAAATTAGTATAAAAAGTACAAAAAAGTATAACGAAAAACGTGGGGCGCAAGCAATAGATAATTGAGATGGTATGAATGGAATGTGCATTATCTTGCGCCCCACGTTTTTCGTTATACTTTTTTATACTCTTTATACAAATTTTTTATACTTTTTAGTCCGTCTTAAAAACGAGGTGTATTAAAAAAAATATTTTTTTAAACAATTTCTGTTTTTTATTTCCTCGCATCGCTACAGCCATTTGAAAATATAGAATGGTTTTAAAAGACCTTGTTGTTTTTTGTCACAGACATACGCCTGAGAATATCAAGAGATCAAATTTTTTGTTTATTTTCTTTTATTATTTATTTATTTACTTATTAATTTCAGATAGCTGTTGGAAATGAGGAATAAAAAATAAGTGTTACGGAGTTCTTTCTCCGTAAAAAAACAAACATTAAAAACAAAGAAAGAAAGCGACATTCAAATGGTCTGGGGACATTATCCCATGCCTTAAGCAATTAATTAGTTTTTAAAATTTTTATCTGTAATAACGTTGATTTTTAGGTAAGTAACAGTTGGATTAGCAAGTCAATTCTCAAGTTTATTTATTTCATTGTTGATAATGTGGGAAAGATCATATCCGATTTACTTCGTTTCGAATTAAGTCTTCCATTCTACGAATCCTTGTTTGAAGCGTCATAAATTGAAGATCCAACCTGTAATCGACATAACGCTACAAATGACGTTCCGAAGTTTACGAGTTTTTTTTCCTCCTTGTTTTCAAACATAAAAAAAAAAAGCACAGCGTAATAAAGATGAAAGGGTCTGAATTTACGAAGTACGGCTTTATCAAAACTGCAGAATCTTAAAAAAAATAAAAAAAAATGATATTCAAATGGTGGTTGCTAAGCAACGCAAAAGCGAAATTCCCGCTCTTTTGTTTTGCCGATGATCTTTATATTCTGCGACCTAAGATTCTCAAATTCAAAAGGCTTTTCTAACGGTGTTTTTACATCATCACCTGCACCTCCCCACAGCAAGTCAATTGTTCCAGAGGCAACTGTGATTCGATTCCAGCGTGTAATTTAGGTCAGGCGCTCTGTGGTCAATGGAGTCGACGTGCCGGAACGAAAAGACGCCGCTACAGGTCGAGCTTTGTGCTTCCCTGTATTTCTCTGTTAGTCGAGGCGTCAAGTTTTCGAGGACATCTTTTTTTTTCCCTTCAAGAAGCGTTCAATATATGTTTTTTACAAAAGCGGTTAAAAATACAAGAGACGCGTGCTTCGAAGACAGGAATAGTTGAAATTGATAAACGGGAAAATTTCAAATGGCTTCAATGAAATGATTGAAATATGAAGCCAGATTACTATAAATAATATTGTATTTTTTGTATATAAGCAATTTATAAAAAAATATTTAGCTTTATTCTTAATTCATTAACTACATTTATTATTTCGACAACTTTTAATGTGTTTTAGTTTGATTATTGTGTAAATTCTTCTCCAGACGGGTCCTAGGATCCAACCAGCCCTCTAAAGAATGAGTGCAGGATTACTTTCCCTTTGTTAAAGATTTAAAATATTTAAATTTAAAATGTTAAAGTTTTAACGTATACCTAAAATAAAATGCTTACATTGAATAAAAATCACCAAACACAAAATTTCGCTTAAAAAATGTATGTTAAAATCTAAAAATACATATACAAGCTTTCGGAGACCTTGTATGGCTCCCTTGTCAATTGAAGAACCGCCAATTGACAAGGGAGCCGCACAAGGTCTCCGAAAGCTTATGTATACATTTTTAGATTTTAACGTATATTTTTAAACGAAATTTTGCGTAATTGTTGATTTCATTTAATCTAAGCATGTTGTCAAAGATGGGTAGACGCCGGGCTGATCAATCGGCCTCAAATTAGTCCCGTTGGTCAGAAGCTTTACCAAGAGATACATAGGGACACGAAGTCAAGGGGCACACAGAGTATAAAGTAAGTTCTATCTCTAACTTATTGTGTAAATTGGATAAATCCGGGATTAATTGCTGACTACTACAGAATCGGAGAAGTAGTTGGAACTAAGGCAAGGATTAAGACATCACTTCTTTCATCTGAAATCGGATAACCTGACATTCTAATCGATCTCAAAGGAAAAAAAATATTACGACGCTACAACTGATTAAATTAGTTAGAAATTGTTAACATCAATTACTAATTTTTAAACGGGAAGAAATAGCGAAAGATAATAATGAAATTTATTATCTTTCACTATTTTACAAAATTCGAGCTTGGAGAAAGTAAATCTTTATTACACGTACAGGTTGACATTCGAAAATCCGGCAACCTCCGGATCTGAGGAGCGCCGGATTTTTGAAAATGCCGGATTTTTTTTATGGTTATATATATTTAACAGAAAATGACTACCTGTATAGTCGTTTAAAGAAAGAAAATTAAACACTAAATGAAAAACAAATGAAATTTTAATGTTCACAAACTAAATAAAACAGTTCTACAGAATTTGCGATCCGAAATCCTTGCCGGAAATCTGAAGGAACCGGATTATGGATATTTTGAATGTCAACCTGTATAATGTTCCACGTAGTGTACTTGAAAAAGGTTTTGAACAAAGAAGTTTTAATTTACTTCGACATTGAAATAGGTCCTGTCGCGTCGCGTCGTGTAAATGTTAATGATAGCGAAAATTCAAAATAACCAATCCTAGTCAGCTGAAATTTTAATAGAGGTTTAAATTATCCAATGTTAATCCTATTCATTTGCAGTATAACTGAACTTTGAAAAAGATACGATATCACTTTTATTTCTTGCTATGAAGCCGTCCGTGATAACGAGAACTCAGTTACCATTTATCTTAGGCTGCTGAAATTTATTGTAATGGGAGAGTAGAATAGAAAGTACTTAAAAAATAAAAAATCCGTTCAAGGTATGTTATCGTAGGCATGCCAACTATATTTTTTTAATTTTAGAAGAAAACAATGAAATATCTTGAAATATTTTGAATAAAATATAGTTGAAAATTAGAAGACTGACCTTCAAAACGTATTAGTTTCGTTAGTTTTGGCCTCACGAAGATAAAAATCTTTTTTATTCTTTGTTTTTTTTCGTTTATTTCGAGAAGTCAAGCCTGTTAACTGAAGAGGAATTAAAAAAAAAAAAAACCTTAAATTCAATTAACTTAAAAGGATTTGCTAACATTTTTACCTGAAATTTTTGGCTTTATTTTCTTGAAAGTCTACGTCAGCGATCAAAATTGCGTTATCTCGAAATGATTTCTCGTGTTAATGAGATTTCCTCTACGTAATTGACTCGAAAGGATGTGATTCTCACTTGAAAGTTTTGCCGAAATGTTTTGGATTTTTTTCTTCGTGTTTCCATCAATGCAATTCAAACTATTAAAAACATCTACTATAGAAGGAATAAACTACAACTCTTTTCTTCATCTGGAATAACACACTATATTTCGAAA
>JAFIDM010000179.1:7924496-7973758 GCA_023159025.1 Thereuonema tuberculata
TTTTTTTTTTAGCCTAATTTCCAAAAGGAAAGAGGCTCAGTAAATCAATCAGTCTGTGTGTATGTTTGTATTTCCTTAATAACTGCTTGATTGATTCTTCTTGAAACTTGATGTGTATATTCACGGACTAGGGACGATCGAACTTTTTTTTTTTTACATTTGAAATCTTTTCTAGGTGAGTCCTTGTCAAAAACAGCATCAATACAGTCCTCGCGGCGAGAAATGATCCTCCCAGAATGCAACGCAGATGATAGATTTATCTTTCCTGGCCTGTAGGTCACATTCAAATGTAAAAGAAAATGGCGGTCGTTGATTCACATTCAACATTTCGACGAGGAAAAGGTCTCAAAAATCAAGTAGGGAAATTATTCTTAACGTTGCTCGTCGATTTCAAGAAGATGTATGTGAGATTTTTGATATTTCCTATTTTTGATAATTGAGATTGATATTTTCTGCTGAGCTTACGGCATTGATACTGGAGAAATAAGTCAATGATAATGTGTTTGCGGGTTCAACTCTCACCGCGACGATAATAAGTTTTTTTTTTATGTATTATATTAATATATAATATATATATTAAATTAATAACAGCATAGAATTAAAAAAAATATTACCACTAGGTGGCGTTACGAAAATAGCAGTTGCCTGAAATTAAATTTCTGCGATTCAGAAAATAATCCTAGTCAATGACTGAAGGAGAGGAAGTATTCACTCCCTAGAACAGTAGCGCCAAATTTCCCCCAGTGGTGATCTTGATAACGAAATCGTGGCATTTTTACAATCTCTCTAGAATGTTTTCGAGACATCTCTCTACCACATATAGATACATTTCGTGCCCCAATAGCTGCCTCTACTCAACTACTAAATAGAAGGATATTGAAAAATAAGTATTTTATATATTTTGTAAGAAGAATAAACAATTAAGGACAGCTAAATATAATTTTAAAGAAGAAAACATAAACAGTTTAATACGAAAAGTACTAAAATTCACTGTTAGTTGTTAGCCTGGAATTTTAAGAGAGCTTACAGAAATGGTAAAGTTTTTAAAATAAATTCAATTGAAGATTTTGCTTTAAAATATTTGAAGGATTTGGCCATTTGATATCTTGTGAAGATGATTCCAGAATTAACAGAAGACGAGGTTTTTTTTTATTCATATTTGAAATGTTCAGAAATAACTCGAACACTTTCTTGTTTACCAAGATCACATAAATCAAGATCACGTGCACTATTTGTAAGGTTAAATTTCGCCAGGTACGCATTAAATTTCACGGCCACTCAGAATATGGGAGATGAAAATAACAATGGGAGAACTAACAGCGTCATAGACAGCTGGGGAAAACAGCTTTAATAGAAGCATCCTTTCAATTACAAAATGAAATATAAATTGTTATATATAAGTATTTTTGTAATCAAAGAATTCCGTTTTTCAAACAATTCCATTAATTTAAACTTCTATTAAACGTCTAATTACCTAAATTTCATTTATTTAGTTATTTCGTAGAATGGGGATGTTTAACGTGATGTCACTGTCACGTGATGTCACGTGATGTAGGTTAACCCTTCAATGCCTTCTAGTAGAAACTTCGTAACATCGTTCGCTTTATTTTCAAATTCCTCCAAAATAACTTTGCTGTTTAATTAAAAATAAGATGTAATTTCATGATTTCCTCAGTAAAGATAAAAGTAACTGATTTAATGTTACTAAACCTGAGTTCTAAAGCTAAAAGAAATGATTTGAACGCACAGTTTGCTCTAACATCAGCTGATCCCTTTCAAGCACCAGTTTACTTATTCGAGGTTTAATAAAAATATATTACTTAATGAATTCACTTACTATGAATTCACTTACTAATAAGTAATGAATTCATTTACTTATTTTTCATTTTGCTCACCCTGTATTTATGCTATTATTATTATCTATGGAATTTCTATACATTATAATTCTACAAATCGAATTCATTTATGTATTACTTAAACCAAATTCGTTTCTATTATTATTATTCCTTACAAAGCAGAAAAAAACAATTGTGCAACATTATTGTAAGTCTTATGTATTACTAAAAGTCTCGCTTATTAAATATTTTCAGTAAAATGATTAAAATAAACTTCCCTCTTTTAATTTTTTTTTTATTTCGGTCGTAGGTGGTTTTTTTTTTTTTTGAAATGTAATTTGTTAATATCAATAATGATTCTTTTTTTTTTTTAAGTTGCTAAAAATGTTCCACACGGGCGTAAGAATTAGAATACTCATATTTTGATAAATAATTTTAAAGTTATTTTGTATATATTTTATTTAGGAATGATTACTTATTTTAGATGTCAAGAAATGTATTTGGAACCTGCATTCAACTCTTTTTATTTCAATCCTATTGGGAACGAGCGAGAACCGTGTTTAATCCGTTTGTGGCAATTAATTCTAGCGTTCTTTCTATTGGCGCTTCAACCACTGACGTCTTTAGATAGCAAGTCATCGCTTTTTGTTCCAATGACGTCACGACCATTTTTCTCTGGAGCCTCCGACCCGATGGAAAATCCGCTTTTGGAATCGAGATTAATTTGTCAAAACGGACATCAACATTAGGAGCAGGCATTAGCTGGTTATTCGATGCCCCTTATTTCAAAATAACAAATCCATTAATGCTGACACGTTCGTTTTTCAGAAAACAGGTAAACGTCCCTGGAGGAGGAGGAGGAGTTACGAAAATAGAAATACAAAAAATTTAAAAACTTAAGCAAAACGAAGATTATTTAGAGAACACGTCAAAAGAACCGGCGAGTTAATTTTAAAGATTTTTCAGATTATTCAAAACTGTAAATTTTGGGGACAGAAAATGAAGATCAGCAAATGATAAAACACTGTTCACCGATTATAAATTTGTGGTAAGAAAAGTAAATTTCAACAGTAATTATTAATAATATTTCAACAATATTTGAATATTATTTCATTTGTTGGCTTGTCATAGTTTTTTTCATGGATTTACTTGTGTTGGTTTATAATAATCTCATTGTTAATAGTGTAATGATTTGTTTGTAGCCGTTTTGGAGATTTCAATTGTAAGAGGCCTCAAGAAGCAGAGTAATTCCGCTCTACGAAATAATACAACAGTAGTGAAGATGGAAAAGGAATATATGCTAACCGATGGAATATAAGTTTCTATGGCCTTAAATTAAAAAAGAAAAATCTTACCTCACCTTCTTGTGCCTAAGCCTATGCCTGAGGGCCCCTTGGCTATATAAAGCTCTTTAACTTGCTGTAAAAATAATAATTTAAGGCTGCTTTAGATCGGTAACCTCCAGTATCCGTAGTACAGAACTCTGATTAACAAATTAAAAATAACTCTGGTCTTAGGCTCTTACCAGAGCTTCCTTGGCGTGGACAAAGACCAGTCCCTTCTACATAATAAATAAACCAACAAGTCTTTAATCATGTAGAAGGTCTCCATCAAAAGTACAGTCCTTATAAAGATAACTAACTATGATTGTGTGAAATTAATGACACTTTTCAATTTGTAAAGATTTGTGGCGTTACAGATTATATACATTTGAAATATCTTCCAACGCTGCGAAATTATAATGTATCAGAAATAGAAACCACAATGAAGTACAAGCGTGTGAGCCTTAGGCTTGTCCGTGTCAGCTGTTCTGTGCTTGGATAGCAGCTTGCCAGTGGATTGTGAATATGGGAGTGAGAATAGTCAAACAAAGGTACGGATTTGTTACACCTGATGCCCTAAGCACAGTCAAACAAAGGTACCGTGCTTAAGGCATCAGGTGCAACAAACCCGTCCCTGAATTAAAGCCTGTCAGTCACGTGAGTGGATAGTTCGATTCATCAAAATAGAAAGTTCAAATTCGAGGACTGAGGGCTTAATGCATTAAATGAAATAATAAAATAAATGAATTGCGCGAGATCACAAAAAGAGGTTTCCATTGAACCTTGGTCCTATGGTTTCTATTAGCTACCTTAAATGCTACTATACTGCAACCTCGTTTATCCGGACTAACTGGGACCAAAGGCAATCCGGAAAATCGAAAATCCGGATAATCCGGGTAATATGGGTATTAAGCAAAACAAATCATTAAATAAACAGACTTACCGTTTATTACGATAAAAAACTATGTTTTGTAGCCACAACGCCCTGTGACACTAGTAAAGCTTTCTAAAACTCGACAAAAAGCATTTTATTCGTAATTTATTGTACAATCTATGCAGGAACTGTAGATTTAATCAAAATAAAAAGCGAATGTTTGGCGTACTTATAGTCATACTCTTGTTATCATAGTGAAAATTATTATCTATGTGAACATTAAATAAATAAAAAAATTTATACAAATCTGATCCGGATTATTCGTAGATCCGGATCAACGAGGGCCGGATAAACGAGGTTGTAGTGTATTTGCTTCAGCGCCTCGAAGTACGATTAAATAATTATAGATTGTAAATTATAAAAGTTGTTGGAAATTTTTTCCTAGCCTTTACTTATTTTGTTGTAATATGTACTCGAACGATGTAGGATTGGAAAAACAAATAGGTTTACAGTATTTTGCAAAAAAAAAAAAGGGATTGCCATTTACCGTCATTACGTAGCGATCGATTTTGTCTGGAACAAACGTCACCAGTCAAGACGTCATCAACTTGAACTCCGAGCAGGCAGTCCAAGGTGGCGTCGTTTTGTGATCGCTTAAGCGTGACCAAGAAAGGGGAATAGTGTGGAACGTTTTTAATTATTTAAGTTTAATTATTATTATGTATTCGTAACTGTAGAAAATACAAAAAACAGAATGTTTTCGTAATGTTTATAAGATTTAGTTACGGATTTTAGCAATAGCTGGTGCTGTTACGTCCTGGAAACATCAATCTATAAGGAAATTACATCATCAAAAGCTCTTCTTTCATGAACTGAACTGTAATACCGTAACTTATACATTAAAACCCCGATATAACGCTCCCGCTTATAGCACTATCCCGTTCTTTACGCTCCTTTTATAAGGTCCCTGGAATTTTCTGTATATCTCTATATACTTTTACTCTCTTATAACGCTTCAAAACCCCCTTGTAGCGCTTTTTTTTATATCGGAAATTTTGTATCGAAAAGAAATGTAACACTGTACAGATACTTTTTTTTTTCCCTTGTAGGAGGGAATCTTTGAACTCTTTGAAGTGCGGGTCTGTGATACAGTTGTGCAAAATGTCGAAGCGGAAATCCCTTTCTATAAGTGAAAAATTGCAATCCGTAAGTACGACGAGAATTCTATAGAAGTCAGAGGGATTTCGCAGAATCTCTAGAATTCCCTCGTCCAGTCTGACAACAATAATGAAAAACAGGGATGCAATTACCGATGCAGCGAAGGGTTGTTGCAAACGTAAAAAAGTAAATTGTGCACTAAATCTGCTCCGAAAATATATTAGTATTGCTCTTAGTGGTGTATCAATTGACATTAAATAGTTACCTGAACCGCATTGAAAATGTCATAATTCATAACAGTAGCACACACACATGGCAAACTACAATCAAAGATTTTTTTAATAGGAAATAAGTTCACATTTGCATTATATCTATTGCAGAATCATGTATGTTTCCTGTAAAATGGTGTCCAAACCTTTCCCCATTTCATAAATCATTTCCCGTCTATAGCGCTATCCCGCTTATAACGCTTGTAGGTCATGGTCCCTTGACGAGCGTAATAACGGGGTTTTACTGTATATACACACTGATTAAGTATCCAGTATTTCCTGAAACAGAGCAATACTTAGGGAATAAATAAAAAGAAAACTAAAATGCTTTTATAATTATTACTGTTTTTCTTTTGGACTGGTTTCTCATTAGCTACTGTCCCTCGTAAAAATTCCCAAATTGAAAGACTTCGCAATAAAAGATTTTCACTTGTGAGAATGTAGAGCATGCGCAAAAGAAATTTAGTTTCACATCGAAAAAGCAACTTTCCTTGTTACAATTGGCAGTCGCAGGATAAGTATACATCTAATTCAGAAATATGAAGCTTTAAAAACTCTTTGTTTTCTTTAAGTTTCCACGATGAACGAAATCTGAGAGTTGCTAAAAACTATTCACTTAACTATAAATTCAATACTGCTACGAGTAAGTTTAGTTTTCGTAGCCGAAATTCCATTAAGGCTGTAGATACACTTTTTCTTTCAATAAATCTCGATAAAACATTATGAAAAGATGATTTATTTTAATGAACTAATGTTGGAATGAAATTAAGAAATGCACCCTATTATTCTATTTCCTCTGGCTTCATTTTTTTTTTACATTTGGATAATTTTGTTAAGGAAAGAATTGAATTAAACTCAACTGGAGACACGAGAATCCATTATCAGATTACGAATAGAACACACATACATAAAACAAAGCACAAATTGGCAAAAAACTGTAGTGCCTACCAAGAGAAAGTCGTATTTAAGTGGAGCACATTTAAAGCCGAATTTACAAATACAGTTGAGCTCCGATTATCCGCGGAATTGGGTGGCAAGGATACCGAGGATAGTGAAAATCGCGTATAACCCGAAAAAAGACAAAAAATGAGGTGTAAACACGAAAAAAAATATTTCAGCGTAGTAAAACATAGTGTTTTATTGTACAAAAAACACAATATGCAAAACTTTTAAAGTATGTACAGCAGAAACCTTTCTGCAAAAGCAAGAGCCTGCCACTCATCCACAAATTCCATGAAGGCCTACAGGATTACGATGGATTAGTCGTACCATGAATGATGATCACGCACTGTTGCCATGGCCTCCATTCTCCCCTGATTTAACCCCTTGTGACTATTTTTACGGGGGTATTTGAAAGATACAGTGTTTGTGCCACCATTATCTGCTGATCTATCAGAACTGGGACTTACATCTGCAATGCTTTTGCTGGAATTGACAGGGACGTGCTACATCGGGTGTGGGACGAACTTGATTACAGAGTTGATGTGTGCAGCAGTGCACATATCGAGCATCTTTAAAATGGAACAAAAACTTGGAGAGTTTCTCTACGTCTCTTAAATTTTTTTGATGATATATTAAATAATCGATCCACTGTACAATCACGAAACCACTCCAATCATTTATAGACATCCTGTATTACAATAATCCAGGTCTACCCAAAAAGAGTTTCAACTATTTTAATTATGGATGGACAAACTTGCGTACGATTTAAACTTGCATTCTATTAAGCTTTTTATTATTTTAATTTCTCTCTCTCATGTTTCTTTTGTTATTCAACAATAAAGGATGAGAGAAACATTGTCATGAAATATTTTTATTTTGTAATTTTTTCTTTGTGAGCTTTTCTTAATGAAAGTCTATACAAAAAAATAATGTTTTGAAAGGTTTCTTATTCTATTATTATTTACTTCTAGTATCTATTTTGAGATGTATTAGATGTGCACTAAAAAATAAATGTCACTCAAACTTCTTAATATATCGTAAAAGGTCTGTTTTGACTATGTCAAAAAGCATGTCAACATTGATATGCATCTCCTTTATTGATAAGCTAGTGTATTTCATTACCATCTAGTGTGTTTCTATAAAACATGTTTCTATAATAACATAGTATAATTATTAATAGAAAATAATTTTTTGTGATTTACTTGTTTATTTTTTTAAAATCTAAGTTTCACAGTTAGAGCAAATTTAAAGATAATTCAGGAATAAAAATCCTCGAATAAAATTACAGCCGACGTAATCAAGCATATAACGAGCAACTTCTATTTCGATACAAATAAATCCCAGGTCAATGTCATTAGATTTCAATAACATTAATTTCCTCTTAATGCTATATTTTTACAGACGTATTTCAGTTATTTCCGCTCGTGGGATGTTGTTGTTGTGTCCCCGGATCCATTTTGGATCAGTGGTCATTGAGTCACACTCTACGACGGGGAATTGTTGTTGCTTTACTATCTTTCAGATATTATTATCACCGCCTGTACACGCATTAAACCCAAAAAGGAGTTTCAGCGGATGCCCTAAGGTGACAGTCCGACAAACACTGAAGTAGAAACAAACAACTAAGGCCGCGCCGGGAATCGAATCCAGATTCCGACGCATCTGTCTCACGGCAGGCCGTCGCTCAGACCACTAGGCCATGTCGGAACGGTCTTTCGTGGGATGTCACTGCGAATTCTCAAATACATTTTATAGCGCATACACGGAAGTATGGTGAATTCAAATTAGCAATATTTAAAAAAAAATATTCTCTGCATAACTTTCAGTATAATATGTTCAGTTAAATTTTACTCAAAGTAACAGGAAAATAGTTCCTTTTTCTGACGCTTGGAGCGCTAATCGCCTAAACATTTTTATTTCACCATTATTTTAGCACCATTCATTTGTCTTTATACTTGTAATAAATTAGAAATTTGCTTTTTTAATAATAAGAATTATTTTGCAAAATGCTTATTAGTTTTTTATTCTATTAAAAAACCTAGACTACAGGCGATATCCTAAAATACAAAGATTGATATTATTTTTTAAATTTTAATATTTGTTCAATTAAAATACTTTTACCTAATTAAAGATTTTGCTACGATTGAACCCCGCAGCTACTCGTATTTACCATAATTGTAAAAATGCAAGCGTTATTCCAAATAGCTCTTAAGTATTTTCTTTATTTAAAACGCGAAATCGATTTTCTTTCTGCTGTGATCAACACGAGTCGAAGTGGTTTTTATCAAAATGAATTATTTATTCCGTGAAAAAGCAATAATCTAATAGAATCCTTGAAAATCTAATCACTGATTAAGAACAACTTGTTTTTCAACTTGTCTCTTTTCAATGCAATATTCTCAGCCTATGTACAAAACGTCGTACTGAATTTTTTTTTCTTAATTAATGTGACTTCTCTAAATTAATTCAGAGCGAAGGTCTTTAAGTGGAGGTCTTTGTGTTTATAGTCTTTCCGTAAATGTGTGCAGACAAAAAGAATGTTCCGGTGTGTTTTGATTCGCTGATAACTTGGTCCCAGCCTTTCTTTTATTAATGGCGCTTTTGTGTTAGGCTTCCCTGCACAGCGTGTTTGTTATGCAGTGAAAATTCCATCTAACCCAGGGGTCTCCAAACCTTTGAGCCCAAGGGCCGCATTAACTATCAAACAGCAGTTCGGGGGCCGACTATACACTCGAGGTCCAAATAAAAAAGAATCAAAACATGGATGTTGTTTTTAAATATTTATTTAATATTATTATATTCAGTTATTATTTAATAACTCATTGATACACTACACATGAGCACCTGTATTAGTGGGAATCACTAGGATATGCAGGATACACGTATATTTCCGTAATTTTTTCCGTAGACAAAAAAGTCTCCAAGGGCCGGATGAGAGGGCCTCGCGGGCCGTAGTTTGGAGACCCCTGATCTAACCTAATGTCACGTGGTAACGATGCACGACATGAGACAGCAGAAAACTACCTGCTGCCTGGCCTATCCTCAGTCGAGCGGCAATATAAGATTGGACGACTATTCCGACCTTCGCCCCTTTCACCCTCTAGAAATCAACCACATCATCTTATCCTGGCTTAAATTTATTTTCCAGTAAATTATTGCTGTAATGAATAGAAATTTTAATTGATTTACTATTTTCGTTTCGAGATGTACTCAATCATTTTTCCGTAATATATTTGATGTAGCACAAAACTATTTACACTTATTTTTTATTTACAGAATAAAACTATTATTATTAATTCTTTGTTTTCCTTAACAGACAATAAACGAGAAGAATGACAAGAAAAAGATATTGTTAAAAGGAATATTTTTCAATAATTTCTTTTGGGGGTGTTTCCCAACAGAAAAGCTTGGCTCATCAAGTCTGTATGTGTGTTCCCAACTCCCAATACTTTTGAACCACTGGATAGATCCTCTTGAAACTTGGTATGTATATTTATGGACTAGGAAAGATATAATTTTTATATTTAAAAACTTTTCCGAAAGGGTCCTTGTCGAAGAACTAGAGCGGGAAAGCATCAAAAGCATTGGAATCTAAACAAGGGATTTCTGTGCTGTTTCTGTTAAAATCTCATTGTCTTAAACAATTAATAGTAAATATTAGCTAAGCCTTTGATTTGATCCGATTTAATAATTTAAGTTAATAATGATAATTTTTTAATTTTTTTTTTTTAGAAAATGGAAAATTTACATTGTCTATATTTAGTAGCTATTAGAATTTGAAAACAAATGTAGGCTTGTCATTTTCACAAAATAAATAGAATAAAATAAGAAACCACAATTTAAAGAAAGCGTTCTATATTATTTATTTTTTGTATATACTCAATTTTATGGGATAACACGATGTCGTTAAAATATATTTTAATTGTTCCTGAAAGTAATCTTCATTTGAAATTAAAAATTTATTAAATTCCCGCTTACTTTATTTTAAGACTTTGCGGCACTTGTAGAGAAGTGGTTAATGTAATGTCTTCCATTTGAAGGAAGAGACACATCCTACTATTGGGTAGCGAAGCATCACATGAGTGGCAGCTGCTTCTACGATCGCCATTGGATAGAATATATGTAGGATGTTTTCTGAAGCTTTTTTCATTACCCAATGAATAAAAAACGATGTTTCGCCTAGTAAAAACCTAGTACGCCGATTATAACGTATAACAATTACTTTTTTTTATAGAATTTAATACTTACAGTTTATCGCTAACACAATATTTTAATGCTGTTTATTTACTGCACTCCCAACCTCCAAAAATCAAACCCAAAATCTTTTTTAAAGGCAGGACGAATGTAAATATGAAGTGTGTAATTAAAATGCCTATACACAGAATTAACATTTAGAAAAATATGACCGGTTTCTCTAAACCAATCGTGTAAGTTTTTTTAATATTTTTTTTTTAATTTTTAATTTCAATTTTTAATTCTGTATGTATGCATTTTAATTCTTATAAATATGATGAACTTAAAAAAAAATATAACAGTATTAACTGCATGGAGAAAACTTCGGCCGTCTTTGTTGTAATTTCTATAACTTCGCAATTTCATGTCGCCGCCATATTGAATTTGTGGAAAGACCAATTTTTTTTTTTTTAATTTTTTTTTAATACAAAATAGAGATTAGTATCCATAAATACGGGTGTCTAATTCAAAAGGTTCGTTCATTGATTCAAAATTCATTGGGAAGGTAGGGACAGATATAGACACGATGATTTTGTAAGCCTATTTTCCCAAAGGAAAAGTAAAAAGATTACATTTTGAAATGATAAGGAAAAAAAAAAGACTTTATTCATTGCAGAAATTCTTTGCATATTTGAATTTAATGTGAATCTATGATATTCTATCTGTAAATATAAAATTGGAATTTACTTTGTTTAAAACGAAAGAATATTTTATAAAGGAAATGTTTTTAATATTGATTTGCGATAGAAATGTTTTAAAGAGATACTGTATAACAAAACCCTGAATAAATACTTTGTTCGATCTCTAGAGAAAAGAAGTCAATTCTCAGGAGTCTCGAGAACAAATCTTGAGGTTCATTAAGCAACGAAAATTGAAACACAAAAGACAGAATGTTACATAAAACAGTTGACTAGGCATTAAAGATGAAAGATATAAGGATAATGTTTCAAGGAAAGTTGTTAAAATTCAAGTAAACTTTGTGTGAGTACATAATTTGACATAAATCGTCGAAAATCCTATAAAAATAAAATGCAGTACGTGAAGTTATGCCTCGAATTACGCCGTCTCGATTTACGTCGCTTCAAACTTACGAACGATTAACATCCATCGACATCGCCATTTTGTTTTTGTTTTGTTTTGTTTTTTCGCCAACCACGTCCATCAGTCCAAAGACAAGAAAAAGAAGGTGAAGATCAGGAAGGATTTTTCTACTCTTTTATTCATCTTTTTATAGGACAGTTCTATAGAATAGAAAAATGGCGAAGAGCTCTGGGCTCCTGGGTAAGACCTGGAAATTCTTTACCGCAGTTGCTTTAATAAAATTATTTCCATATGCATTATATGTATCTTCATTTCTTATTTATTTATTATTGTATAGTGTTTGTTTTAGTTACAAATGCGTTATTAGTTATGCACATCTATGATGATTGTAGTGCAGTACTTAAGCAGGGTGTACACCATACAACTAGTTGTCGAGTTGTGAGCCCAACTTTCGATTAATTAGTAGCTTTAGATTAACAAGCGAAAATATGCTATTGTTTCAACTTAGGTCATCCCTCGGGAAAAGCTGATATAAACGAGGAGCAAACCTATGTTTAGAATAAACAAACAAGTCTATGACTCTTCCAAAGTATTTATTTTATGCAAGTATTCGAAACAAAAATAGTATTTAAATACATAAGAATTAGGTAATTTCAAAAATGCTTGGAAAAAAATAAAAAAATAAAGAACGGCGGTGGCCCAGGATTTTTTTTCTACAGTTGTTACCCCTCCTGATTAACCCCAAGGTTCACTTAACCCTCTGTCAGATGATTTCTTCCGCGAGAGTTAAGGACGAGCGTATATCGCATTGACCATCCGGACTCAAGTTCTCGAGTAGTCCCGTTCTCGAGTAGTCTAAACCTTCTCGCTTTCACTCGTTCTAAAGTTATGGAGTGGGGGGGGGGGGGCTAGATTCTTAGAAAAGTAAGGAAGAAAGAAGAAAAGACATTATACTGATAGTCCTAAAAGCCGTTTATCACGTGCTAATTTATATCTGGAACAACACGAAATGGAAGAGAAGAACGGCTATTACAAAAGAATGCCAGTTATGTTGTTCGACCCCAGCTTCATCTACGGCTATAAACGAACGTCTTCCGCTCACTGAGTCTTGAAGTTCACGCAGATGGAACTTCAGGCCACCACATGGCTTGTGGAGGAAATTTATTTACAGAGGCCCAACGACGGAAATTTGATTTAAGCAGGGTTTTCAATTATTATTCTCATCTTTGTATGCTTAAGCTATTAAAGAAAACTTTTATCTAAAGAATCAACTTCCCTTAGAAGGTAGGGAATAATGTATTAGGTTTTCTTAAAATATAAATTTTTAAAAAAAAATAAATGAACTAAAAAAAAATTTTTTTTTTTTTTTTTTTTTTTTTTTTTTTTGCAAAGATTTTTCTTTTAAGTTTATTATTTTAAGTCCCAACATATGTCGAATAGAAACAGAACAAATTTTCCATTTTTTGGAAAACAAAAGAAAACCAAATTAAACTTGAAAATACCTCAATACGAGATTATATCATTAGAAAGATTGAATGCCATGTTGCATATTAAAACTATTTAGAGGAAAACAAATTGCATGTTTTGTGCATTTTTTTATTTGCATCTTTACGATGTAACGTTTTATTTACATTAGTTGACCCGTGCGAATAAGTCGCAACAAAAAAAAACCACCTTTGAGAAATAATAAACAAATCCAACAGCTGTCGTGCATGTTAGTTAGACACATTGTCAATAGATGGCGCCTTCTCCATTTTTATAAAAAGGTTGGCCCGTGCAAATAATTCGCATGGCATATTGATCAATCACTGAATGGTAATGTAAAATAAATAAATGAACAGATTGCCAATAGATGGCGCCTTCTACATTTTTATAAAAAGATTTTTAAAACAAAGTTTTTTAACGAAAACATTAATTTTAAAGAAATTGTTTATTTTTCGTTATCAGCGGGGAACGTAATCTTCAAAATGATGTCTCAATCATTGATTTTGATGAAGTATTAAGGGAGTTAGGGCATACCTATACAAAAACAGAAATAATACATACCTTTGAGAAATAATATATATAAGCATTTACTGTTAGATGTTTAATTTAAAGAATTAACGTGTGTAAATTGAATTATTGAAGAATTTTAGGCCACCACACATCACAATTAAAAATGAAATTTATGTATAATTAAAATACACGAGTACTTTCGAAATGGTCTACATTTCTTTGTCAAGTGACAACGAAATGTTGACCATTTCGAAAATAGGCTGCTAGCGTATTTTTTTAATTGTTCCTAAATTTTAATGTTAATTGTGATGTGTGGTGGCCTAAAATTCGATTTTTACTTTACTAACAGTACAAGCATTTTTATCTATAAGAGTAATAAAGCTAAAGTACACCATGATACAAGAATGGAACGAAAAAATATACCTCATTAAATATTAAGATTGGAGTAAATAATTATCACTCAAATACTGACATCACCCTACGATCAGAATTAAGTTTCATCATGGTTCTAAAGTGAACCTTGACGTTCACTTTGCAGTGTTTTCATATCTAAATATAAAAGAAGTATAGTTCTGAAGGCATAATCCAAGAATTGGATTATGTTGTAATACAATTACGTATTGTTTTATTTTCAATGTCCTTGTGATAGTTTCATTGTGAAGATCTAATGATCGAACGACGAATTCTGTATTTCTAGTATTTACAATTAAACTATTCGATCGTTGTATTGTCGATTTCATTAATTTTCGGCTTTTCACTAATTGTATCATAATGCACTTATAAATCCAATCCATTCTCTGTATTTGGAACAACATAATTCAATATTTTCTTGGTAATTGTGTAGGACACAGGAACTCGTGAAATTAAAGCGAATTTTGGTGATTTTAGAATGAAATGATTTCGAAACAGTTAATATGAAACCAATGGATTTTTTTTTTGTAGCTTTTAAGAAAATTAGAAATTTAGTTGTCACACTTTACGGAAGCACCCCTAAAAAAAAAGAAAAATGGTAGTCTTTGGATGACAGATAAGTTGTCAATCAAGGGTCATTCCGAAATGGCAAGTATGTTTTGTTTTTTTCTGTTTTATTTCCAAACGAAAGATCGTAGAACGGATCTTACGAATTTCCCGCCATGTGGGTTTCTTGCTCTCTTCCTAACAATGCTACAAGTTCTTATTTTCAAAATGTCCATATCCGCCGCCCGCGAAAGAGTTCCAATTAAATCTTTTTACTAAAATCTTTTATTTATCTGTCTGTTTGTCCGGCGAAATTGTTAATTTCCTGTTAAAAAATTACTACAATTAAATGTTAGCGACGGGAATCGAACCTGCAACCTTTTGATCCGAAGTCAAATGTCTTATCCATTAGGCCACGGGGACCACATTCAAAGTATTGCTTCTTATCACTCCCTTTGTGTGTGTGTGTATGTGTGTGTGTGTGTGGCGCAATGAAAGAAGAGCCAAAGAAAAAAGAAAATAACTTAAATTTCAATGTCCATTTTTTTAGCATCTCTCCGTCAACAATGGCGCGCGCTATCAAATAATGAGTTCCTTCAAAAAGGAATAAAAATATCACTTTTGCCATAACTGCTTGGGATCGATTCTTCTTGGATTATCTCATACTTACTAGGGGGAGACATGGGGATGGCCTAGTTTTTGTTAAAAACTATAAAAAAAAAACCCAGAATTTTCCATCATTTACGTCATGTACTACGTACTTCGGAATCGTTTGGTTCCAAAAAACACGAAAATTCATCTTAATTCCGCTGCTCCTGTGTCAACAATTACCCAAACTTTTCTTGCCTCTTATTTTTTATGTTGCAGTACTTTTCTACCGTGCACACACACAAAAAAAAAAATCCACACAAACACACACTTTCATCAATGAAAAAAAACACAGGCATCATTGGAACAATCAAGGCTCAACACTCCTGAATGCATTTTTCGTACCTGTGATCACGCGTTATTACAAATAATGTTCACTGTAACATCCAACATATACCCTATAATATTTATAAACATGCTAATCCTTGAAAATTCCGCATTATTTCCTTAAATTGCCTAAAACAGTTTTTTAATCGGATTAAATGACGCAGAATGGATTAGCTAAAAGGAATTAAAATCCATTGTTGAAATTATTGAATTATTAAGAGAAATAGGATATAAATCCATTATTTGGATTCCAGTGTTTTTTACCTATGGGAATTTTTGACGTATTAATTTGTCGACAAGATCCATTTAGCCAAGATTACAAATATAACAGATCGTCACTGTATAGTCCTCGAATAGGCATACAAAGTTACAAGAAGATCCATCCATTAGTTCAAAGAGGACACACACACAGACTGAATGAAGGCTTGAGCCTCACTTTCTTATTGCAAAGTACGCTAAAAATAACTAAACCCTCAATAATTAATGAATGAAGATTAACCACGGATTAATATTAATTTTAAAAATCGATTTTAGTTTTGTCTAAAAGACTTCTCGACGTGGTTTTTTGTCGCCTTCACGCTTAGTTTCTAATATGTAATCAACTATAAAAATTGGATCGTCTCATGTCTGTAACTATGTTAACCACGTTTCAAGAAAAATCCAACCCACGATTCAGTAATTATTAGAGGAGATACCCAAACACAAAGATTTGGAATTGAATTTCTAAAAGCTGCAGATTTCATGAAAATAAAATGATTCACACCAGCCAACCAAAAAAAAAAAAGGTATGGCGGAACTCATGTTAGGAGCCGTAGATCATCACTTAAAGAGCCTCAAGCCGTTTACATAAAGGTTCGCATGTACTTGATACACTAATACTTCTTCTGTAAGTAAAGTCTTCTGAACCAGTAAACCTATCTTCTTGACATTGGCAATGCATAATTATAGAAAACAGACGGTTTCTTGTTTCGTATGTGGAAATTTGCCATTGTAAGTGCTGGTAGAAACTTGATTGTAAAAAGGAAAAGAAAGGGGGGAATGTCACAGAAAAGCCTTAAGGACGAAACAATTAATTGCCACTAACGACAAACGGTGCATTTTTATTGAAGCCCAATAATGCATCGTAATTCTTTCTTAATCCATTTGAAATTAAATGTTTTGATTTGATTAATTTAAATTTGGATTTAGGAAACTTAAAATATGTATTTACGAATTTAATAAGTTCTTCGAAAATGAGAAATTGTGGAGATGGTTAATTAGGTAGATGCTGCAATACATAAATATGGAAATTATTTAAATATCATGAAAATTTTTAATCTTGAAATAGTTTTGTAGAGAACAGGAAAATCGGGAAATTGCTTTTCATTATCTATGTATTACTACATAGCCATTTAAATTTTCTATTTTTAGATTTCGATTATTATCTCAAAATTTCTGCCATGTCTACCCATTGTACGTATATTTGAAACAGCTTGTTTATTGTTGTACTTTATCGGGGAGGTAGCAAACCGATCGTTATCATTTCCTTTCCTCACGAGGATTATTGCTTGGTCACTTCTGGAGTTTCGTTCCAACGCTATCTTGAAAACATCTTGTTGGTTGCTCCAGTTGTTTACATTGACTTGAAATAACAATAAGCATTCCAAATGATTCCTCTACATTGACTTTTGAAGGTGTTGTTGGCACAAACGTACAAAGAGCTGTTTTAGCAGCAGCCATGTTCAAAACCAGCAAACGGAACTACATGGAATAACTAATGCTCAATCGTTCACCATATATGGAGCTTCACAGATATTGGGAACGGACTACAGCGATACATTTCAAAACTACTAACATTTACAGAGTTAGGATGATAAAAAGGGTGATATAAATGAGTTGATAACAACTCATTTCATCTATATTTATTGGAATCGAGATCTGATTGATGTCCTAATATCTGCTGGAAAAAAACAAAACAAATGTATTTGTTTTTTAGTATACGAAAAGTGTAAAGAGGGGAAATTCTTCCGTTCTTTCTGTCAGTCTGTCAACATTCCTGCAACCCAAACTACAAGTTTGACAGACATGAATCATATCTTATTAGGACATTAGTACGAGTTCTGTTCTACGGTCACTTCCTCTTCCGATCTCGAGAAAATTATTAAGAAATAGCATGCTCACCATCATACAGGAATTCTGAGTATTTTTATTCAGATCCTATTTGGAGCTGTGATTGTATTTAGTGGTTGGTACATTCCATTCTGTCCGGCGTAACACGGATTCGAATCCCGGTCACGAGAATGCTTGAATATCTAATAAGATCTCGAAAACGGTAGACCCCAAACCCCGAATGAATTTTGAAGTACTTCATGAGTACTTTCATCTCATGAAAGGATATTAAAATCCCTGATATACAACCTTTGTCCTTATCTTGTTGCACACGAAGACCTTTTTTTTATTATTATTTTTTTATCCTGTTTTGACATTTTTTAAGTCTTCTATTTTTTTTCTCAATTATATTTCATATTTTTTAAATTTCTCTTAATTTTATTTTATATTTCTTTAAATGGTATCTGTAGAAAATAAAACATTTACGGAACGCTACGGTTTGTGTACACAATAAAACCTATTTTTTTTATTATATTTTTTTATATCATCTAGTTATAGATATTTTTCATTATATTCTTCATTATATTTCTCCATCTTTTTATTACAATATTTCGATTAGCTACAACAAATTCATTACCGATCTTTTTCAGGTACAGTTCGTAGGGATAAATCCCTTCTATTAAATTCGTGAAGATTTTAAAGCTAACAATTTATGACATAACAATCACTACTCAATAACATCTTCGTGTTCTGTTTTTTTTTTTTTACATGTTTTTGTAGTGAGTCGCGGATTTCCCAGCATGCAATTTTCCCCACAGAGGTATTACTCTGTTTTGAAATCAACGGGGGGAAAAAAAACCGTTCAAACTGATTACTCTTTCCGATTCTTTAATGGCTTTCCCGGTCAACGCCAGATTATATTCGACAGTTTTAATGTATATAAAAACCTACGGAAATACATTACCTCTAAAAATTACGAACCTTCCAAAATTAGATATTTTTTTTTTCTTCAATCTCCAAAAATAGCCTAACAGGTAAACTATCCCGCAGGGTTGTCCCCAAGGAAAGCGTGGACAACTTCTCTTGGAAACCAAGCCATTCTTCATTTCCCCCCAATTGCAATTCTTCTGGCATTGGTTTGGTGCAGGCGATCCAAACGAATCGATATTCCTGTCGACTGAAAACCGACTTTTTATTTGATTTCAAAAGAGAGTTAAAAAAAAAAAGAAAGAAAGAAACCCGAGACTCATGAAGTATGGCGCTGAACAAACGTAGGTCGACGGGTTACCTTCCCACAGGAGTCGGTACTCTCAAAAGAAAAAGAAGAAGAATACTTGTTCAAGGCATCTTTCCATGAGAAGAGAGTTTGGGAGATTATGCTGACGTTGCACAGCTGATGAAAAAAGAAAATGGGATTTTTTTTTTGGGGGGGGTCGCCATTATCCTGTGGGGTTTTTTTTCCGCTCTCTCTAAACTCAAGTAGCCCCTTGACAAGAAGAAAGTGTTGAAATAGGTCGATTATCTCAAGATCTGAGATAAAAAAAATATGTCGTCAAATTTTTCTTTTATTTTTCAGCTTTTTAGATATGTATCAAATGTTTAATTGATGTTTATGTTCTCCTGAAGTTCTTTTTTTTTTTCCTTAGCTTTCGTCAGTGATTTAGGTTTGTCCGTCCGTCTGTCCGGTCACAATAAACAACCCACTCCCATTTTGATTGCTCATCAATTAGCAATTTCCAAAAAGATTTTAAACAATTGGTAAAAAAAAAAAAAATCTTTTAGTTACGAACTGCCTAGGCATTGTAGGCAAACCAAGGCAAGCCCGGAATGAATCGAACTAAATGTAATTTAATTTCTTTTTTCCCCAGAACCTTTCCTATCTCTTCCTTCCCACAGAAAGTTTTCGCTCATAAGCTGTAGTGGTAATTGTTAAATATAAACATTAATAATCGCTGTGGGAGTTTATTTTCACTGGCGAACAAAATAATTATGCTCACATCTTAGACAATAAGCAATGTATTAAATTTTAAAGAAATTCGCCCAGCCGTTTTAGCGTGATGCGCAAATACACACAAAAAAAGAATAATGTTGAAGATTAAGACTTCGCGTGTACATTCAACTATTGTAAAATAGTTTACTTCTTCCTCCTACTGTCGTGGAAGGGGGTCCGGTAGCCCAGTGGTTTAGGCGCTGGGTTGCCGACTGGAGGAGCCTGGTTCAATTCAGACGGACCCTAGGGCTCGCCAACCCCTCTCTCAAATGGGTACCCGGTTTTCTATTTGGGTTAAAGGCGGACGAGCAACTCGTTGGTTAAGAAACCTCGCTCACCCCGGGGCCTGCATCCCTGTATCTTTAGCCTACTCCCCTAAACTATAAATGGGTATATCCCTATTGTGCTCGCGCTCAGAGTTGAAACTCCCAGAATGCAAAGCAGATTTTAGATTGTCCTTTCCTGGCCGTTCGCTAACATTCAAATAGAAGAGAAGCGACCTCTTCTATTTCAATGTTAGCGAACGGCCAGGAAAGGACAATCTATAATCTGCTTTGCATTCTGGGAGTTTCATCTCTGAGCGCGAGTACAGTAATAGCGTTTTATGTTTTCAGCAGCTCTTAAGATGGTATTGAACTCTGTTTACATTATTTAATACGCGCTCCAAACTGAGTTAGGCAAGTTGGGTAAATAATTTAGGACAGAAATAATCATTCCATCACTCGTTTAAATATCACAATCAATAAGCAAACAACTAATTACCTTACGAAGCTGAACATTTTCTGTTAGATTTTCATTTCCGTCTGTCAGTTGAACCCTACTTTAAGTGGGTACTTTTTAACCATGGGGATTTAAAAGTTGGCACGACAATTATAATTTTCGTGTTTCAAATGAGAACCAGTTTAAAAGAAAACAATTCGTCGAGCCTCTATAAGAGAAAGTGAATGTAATCTTTGTGAAACCCCTGGAGGACTGTGTCTGACACGATTCGAGCCACTGCTTCTCCGTTATGGGCAAATGGGAATAAGTTTTGTTGTTTCTCACAACCGAAGATGTTCTCGGTTTAAGAACAAAGGAACGGTGAATGACCTCTTGAACCTCAAAGAAGATACCTTTACATGAACGCACAGAAACTATTCTGGATTCAAAATCCAAACAAAGGCTGATTAAATAAATACTAGGTGCTCTTTATTCTAGTATTTTCTTATTCATTTCACTGTCTCTCACAATATTTATGCATACAGTTTTGTCCTGTGACTCGTAATGTTCTGGGTTCAGGGACACAGTAGACAGACAGTTGGAGATGTTAATGGCCAAACGTACTTGAAAAATTAATCAAAATTGACAAACTACAAAAAATAGCTGTAAAACAATGCAAAACATGAAACAACATAAGACAAATGCACTTCCTTTTACACGCCATTTGGTTTGGTGCTAGTTTCTTTATTCGTGTCCACAATGAATTTTCAAGTCCGAACATAAAATCCTTTGCAATTTTCTAAGTTCTTATAACATTAAACTCAATTTAACTTTTAAAGCGTCAAAAAGACATTGGGCTGTTGCCGATGATACTGGAAGTAGGTCTAAAAACGAAGTTTTGATGGATAGAGCTTCGGAAAAAAAGATGGTCCCTGGTCCAGTTCAGGGACCATTATCAGTCAGCACAGAGATTGGTTACTTTGTTCTAAATAAGGCGAAGAGAGGAGCGTTGTAATAAAGGGCTGAATTCTCAGAAATCATTTTCACTTTTCTTTACGAAGATAAAAATCACATCCAAGTTTCAGCTTGGGCATAAGATCTACATTTTGGACTGATCCATTTTGGACATCATCTGTGCGACTGAAAAGACTAAAGCTGGTTCGAATTCTGGGGTTGGGCTTATCGTCTTGTTCTTCTGCATTCCCCATGACTATAATGCAAACTGCCTCCGGACAAATGATTCATTATACAAAATAGTCTACAAGTACCGTTCCTTGTTGAAACAACTTGGCAATGAAAAAAAAAAAAATCCTGGATGTTGCATCAAACCCAAATTTTTTTTATTTGCAACATTTTTTTTTTTTTTACTAATTATTCCAACCAAAAAATAACTTGTTATTCTTATTCGAATCGACATTATGAAAACCACTGATTTAAAATCTTTAAAAAAGTCAAAATAATTTCAGACAACTATAAAAAAAAAGTTATAATAGCCCTCTTACGGCCTACGTGGCCTATCGACTCCAACGGGACTTAGTTGGGGTGGGATGGTCAGCACGACGCCTGCCCGCCTTTAATCCCCGGAAAGAAACCTAACACCCATTCGTCAAATGGCTGAATGGGTCCTAGTGGATGCCCATCTGGAAGAGAATTCAGTATGGAGCAATTCCCGACCTCCGCCAGGATTGATTCCGGCTCCTCCAGTCCTTAGGCTAGCGCCTTATCACTTCATTCCCTAACCCGCCCATTGTCCCTTAGTTCTTTTAATTTTTAATTGGTTTAAAAGTTTTATTACGTATATATAAATTAAAATATATATTAAATAGTTTTTAGAATTAAATAATCAGTTTCTTTATACTATTTTACAAATTATATAATTTTGCAACTCGTGCTTCTTTTATTCTGATCCGGTTTGTTTATTTATTTATTTATTTATTTATTTATTTATTTATTTATTTATTTATTTATTTATTTATTTCAATTTCATCCTCTTTTTTTCTTTTTTTTTTTGACTGAAGAGGAAATACTGTAATATTATTGTAATTCTTAAGATAGGTTGTAAGCGAATAAAAAACAAAAACAAAAAAAAAAAAAAAATTGTAAACGTAATTGTAACCTAATGTAAACCAAAACTTTAATAACGGCGCTACTTTAGATTTTGCCTGTCTTCCTTTTTTTTAATTTCAGAAAAGACCTTAGGACATTTAAAAATGCATTAAATACGTTTCTAACAATTTCATATTTTCACGACCATCTGTTTACTTTAATTAGGGGAGGAAGAACAGAAATAAAGAAACTTCCTTCTTTTGTTTACAGGCTTCTTTTTCTGTAAATTATTTTAACTGTTTAAACCAACAGAATTTTTCAAAAAAGTTATAACAAGAATTTAGATCTTTACAAACATTCTCTCTTTTATAGATATAAAAGAGAATTTTTTTTTTCTGTATATATAGTGAGGAAAAAAAAGTATATTTTTATTTTTTAGTCCAAATGAACTGAGAATTTAATAAATTACATTAATTAAAAAAATGTTTGAAATTTATTTTGTATTTGTTCGCAAATTTACTAATGCTTCACTTTTTAAATTATGATATATGTATATAGTTCCCTTGTCATGTCCCTTGAATGAAGCTTTAGTCTAGTTCCCTAACTTTCAATGGAATTGGTTGATGTTCCACTGGTTTTTGGACCTTATGTTCTAAAACTTGTTGTATTCCGACCACATGACAAAGACATCTTCACCATTTCGAAAGTACTCATGTATTTTAATTGTTCAAAAATTTTATTTTTAATTGAGATGTATGGTGGCCTAAAATTCTTCAGTAAAGGTAAAAATAACAAATAGACCTAATTGGAAACACCATACATCATCTTGATTAATAAAAAGAAAATTGTGACTAATTACGTTTTTTTTTAAATCGTGAAAACGACCAAATTGAAACCTTACGTTTATTTTCAAATCTAATATCTACTGACTATACACAGCCAAAATTTTCACTTTCTGAACAAAATGGATTAAATTCAGTCAATCGTATTTTTTTTTTAAATATTAATAGTTGACATTAATTTTAGCCTAGATTAAATTTTCTTTCAACAATTTATCAAATTAAAAAAAATATATCCTTTTCTAATATCCTTTAAGAGCTGCATGTGTGCGATATAATGATATTTGTTTTAGTTTGATGTGCACTCAAATCTGACGACGTTTCGTAATCAGAGATCTCGCGTGATCTCGTCCTGTTTATTTTTTTCTTAATTACTTCCTGGATCTAAACGATGCAAGGACGACAATTTCAGCTAAAAACAAGCAATGGATTATCGAAATGAAAGTTTTGTTTAAGGAAATGTAATTCCTTAAGACTTGAAAGAGGATTTCAAACAAGGCGATGACGACGCCACACAAGACAAAAGGCTTTCACAACTCCACGTTATTTCAACCAATCATGACGATGACGACAGCGTGACGTAAGCACCGAATGGAAACAGTGTCAAAATTCGTCCATTGCAAGTGCCAAGGGGTTGCTTTTATAAACTTCATCCTATTAAGATTACGAACAAGCCATGCCACGAGGCATATGACTAGTTCCATTCATGTTTCATTTTGAGGAATGATATTGAAGATAAAGCAACAAACACGTGTCAAAAACATTCCTTATCAAAGCCTAAAAGCATTCTTAAAAGGTTCCGAGTTGTGTGGAGATTTTATACGATAAAACGCCCGGCTTTGACAAAACAGCTGCTTGTGTTATATTAATTACTTAATTGATTTTTGCTGGGTCATACACGATAACAGAGGTTTGCGTTGTTGGCTTTTTTTTTTTTGTTGATAGTCTATTGTTTTTTTAGCTCGGAAACCAAATAATTATAAAAATGTAGCTGAAAGAGGAAAAAAAAAATTGACATCGTTTAGTTTTAAGTAAAAATAAATAATTTACAGTCTGTTTGCTTCAGTATGTTCAATTAGGTACCTATTTCCAAGGCGAATGAGGCTCATCAACTCATCCTGTGTTTTGTGTGCGCATTTCTCCCAGTAATAACGTCTTCAAAGTTAACATGCTTATTTGAAACAGGAAGCGATCTGGCTTTTTATATTGAATCCAAGGTCACTAAAACTTCTGCGGGTTTCACGGTTATAATTAAATTTGATAAACGGAGAGTTTTGTGTTACATTCACGATTAAAAAAAAAAAACGAAAAAATACCTAATTACGAAAAATAGATGTCTAAACATTTCCGGAACTTCAGGTTTGCTTATGATATTTGTACAGTAATATGCTCGTGGCAAATGTGATTCTGCATTGTAAGAAGAAAACTAAATCTTCAAAAAACGTAAAGGGGGGAGAGGTTCGTAAGAAATCACATTTGATTTATTTATTCTCGTCATAGACCAAAGGTCGCGGTGCTCGGCTTCCCTGCCATCCACACTCACAACATTACATTACATTATTTATTCTCCTTGAGCTTGTTATTAACAAGGAAAACAGGAGTATATCTTTTCTGTTGATGGCTTTCGTGATACGATGCAAAGAAAACTGTAAAATACATGTCTTTTCCCAACGACCATCAGGGTGAAGCTCAGATTTCTGAATTAAGGCGAAAAGTATATATTTATTAGCTTCTGGCCAGAAATATGTTAAAACATACCCTTTGGTAGCTTTGTAATGAGTGAAAAATATAAATTGCATGTTTCGGAGGGATAGCTTTTAATAAGTTTTATCTAACATTTTTTGTTTTACTTTTTTTAATGTAGAACAGAATAAAATAACTTTGTCTTCGTTCAATTCGGAAAACATCAAGAAAAGAAATTTATAATGACTTATTATTTTTATTACAAATTCCTTTTATTTCTTACTGATGAACGAGTTTAAATTTATTAATTAAACTTTATTAATCCAACTTAGTTCGATATCGTTTTAATTCTGTTACCATTTATTTAACCGTTGTCTTGATTTAATTCGAATAACCCAATCATTATCAAGGCATGTGACTATTGATTAACCAATCACAATCTTTTAAATTCAGAAATAAACTACAGCCTGCGACAATCTAGGGAAGTAGTGTTGGAACTATTAAGGAAGTAGATCCAGTTGAAACGCGCTTGTATCCTTGCGCCAACGAATGGTTTATTACTTAGGCTACATACAGAGAGTTAAAGAATGAAAAACGAGATTATTATGATATAATCAAAATTAATGAAAATTCACTATTATTTTTTTCATTGCTAAAAGTCTACTTCATCACAACTTAGTAAATACATGAAATCTCTGTTGAATTTAATTTCAAATTAACTTCGCAGTTGAATCAACATTTAAATTCTGTTGGTTTTTCTGTGTATGGGTTATTTTTATTTATTTATGGGATGACCTGGGGTTTCATCCAGTTAATAAATACATCTGCCTTCTTTTCTTTATTGTTTATTAACCTGATTTATCGTCGTCTCCATAAAATGATATCCTCCTGATCAATCAAAGTAGAATTCCGGGCGTCGTCTGCAATAAGTAAAACCATTTTGCTGCGTTGTTCCCAAGTAAAAGTTTGACAGATTATCATCGTTATTTATTTTCTGAAAGGCTTTAGCTGCAGTTGGAGTTTCTTTTTTAAAATAAAATTCAAGTACCTTTCGTCGGATGCAAGACAGATAAAAACTATCAAACTTCTGACCGTTGTGAGCCTGCCCTGCTCCGGCCGCGAATCGGAGAGCGCGGCCCGCTTTTTCGATTCCGCCCGTAACCTGAAAACTATTAACTAACTACTTGTTACGTCACTTGTCAGTTCGACAATAGCACAGACTGACTGAGAAGGATTATCTCTTCGAAGTTTCCAATATACATTCAATACACTTTATTTTGAGTGGATAAGTATAGCAAAATCTTTGCCCAGACGAAGTCGACTAGTAGAGAACGCAGCCATGTTGAATCGACAATTGAATTCATTCTTGACCTTGACTAAACCTCACGTGACAATATATCATTTAAGAACTAAAATACACATTTATTAAACAAAATAAAATAGCAGTAAACAGAAGAAAAAAAAATTAGTTGAACTTCGATCACCTGGCCCTCAATTGTATTCGAGCATTTTACGAAAGCTAAATCCTTCTTATCCGAAAATAATAAGGTTTTTTTTTTCTTAACAACTAAAGTATTTTAGCTTCGCTTTTAAATTTTTCATTCTAAATCTTCGGATGTCTTCGTGCATTTCTTAATTTCCTTCCCCGTAGGCCTAAATCAAATTCCATTAAAATTTTACGAAATTCTTTTTTTAACTTTCTTTTTTCTAATTTGGCATTTCCACACTAAAATATGGAAATCAAAGAGAATTAATGTAATAAGTACATTAAAATTAAAAAAAAAAATAATGATCTTCGAGATCGTTTCATTGAAATCAATATTTGTTAACTGGGGGACAAAAAAAAACTGCACATTCTAATGAAGAACCCTTCGAACAAATACTTCAGAAAAGTCCCTTTTGAATGTGGAGATTCTTCGTCTCATTTTAATATTCGATGATGAATTCAATATTTTAATAGAATATTGACTTTATTACTTAATTATTATTTAATTTATAATATATTTTAAAGATATTGTTTTCAAAATAGTTCGTTAGCTGTATATAAAAAAAGAGCGAAAGTAATATAATTAAGAAGAAATAAAATCACCTTCTTATTTCTATTAATTACACTAGCTAATCTCGGGTTATTTGTAATATCAGAAAGACTGAGAAAGGCCGAGTCGTTTAATTTTCTTCTGTTTTTACGTTTTTACAGAAACTCTTGTAATAATAAAATTATTATTATTATTACTTTGAATTATTATTTTGAAGGAGAAAGCCCTCAAGTTCGTTCAGGTTCTTTCTAGAAATAAACAAAAACAAAAATTAGCAGAATAAGGATATTATTCAGATTACTGAGTTAGTACTGTGTATTTTTAAGTAAGAGCTTTTGCCGCATTCGTTTTAGCTTTTATTGTTTTAACAACGCTGCATCTGTAGACATTACGGTCACTGAATAAACACCCACTCACACTATTCTCAGAAGTAGTAACGCAGTGTTAACCAGTGTTTCCTGTGCGCACGATTTATGGATGTCATTTTATAATTTGTCACAATAAAAAAATTCTAGTAGTCTGTACTGAATAAACTTGTTACATCCTAAGTTCTTAATTAATTGTCATGTAACGAAAATTTCCTGGAAGGCTTATCAAGACCAATGTTTCACAAGTAATTGTTCCTTTCAACAATCGAGAGAAAGACTTGGAGAATTCGGAAATTAAGGAAACGAAAACATCCCCCATTAACCAGAAATTTCAGGAAAGAAGAATTACTTTCTGCGTAATAGCAAAAATATTATTCTGCGTGATATTTAAAAGAAGAAGAAATAAACATAAAAACGCCACACATTCACTGAGCTATTTTTGAAATTTTTGTACCGGGGATCCAAGACAGACTGTTTCATAGCTTCCTAGCTTTCGTCAGTCGGATTCGCCCAGTATTCATAGTTCAGTGGAGCCATATGGAAAGTGGGCGAATCCAACTGACGAAAGCTAGGAAGCTATGAAACAGCCTGTCTTGGATTCTCGGTGCGAATATTCCAAAAGTAGTTCATTGAGTCTTTAATTGTGCGCATTGTCAGACGTATTTTTCCTTGTAATGATTTCTGCATGCAACGTATGGAAGACGACTTTTGATCAGAAAACAAAAGGTTTCCAAAAGATTTTTAAGCTACTTCTTTAAAATGTTGCTCCTTATGGCAAATCTCGTTTTGCTCTCGTTGAAATCGTGATTAAAAATGCCGTTCTGTGAAGCGACAGAAAAGTTGCTTTTCCAGCTTACTTCAGTTATTAATTCTCAAGAAATTCCCAACAGAGATAAAGGAAAAGGGGGAAAAAGAATCCCAGAGGAAGAGAATGTGGTAAATGAAGCATTGAATGGTAACCACGAACAAAGGACATCCAGATTTCAGCGTGAACTTAGCACTATCGTAGTTTTTCAAATAAACGTTTCTCGCCGCTAAGAGCGCTGGTGTCGAATTGCTTTAAAATTGGTGTCGAATTGTCTGAATTTAGAACAATGTTTCAGTTACAGCGAGGAAGATTGGTGATCACAAATCCTTTTTAAAAATTAATTGATTAACCTTTCAAAGAATAACTACGTAAATATAAATAAAACATATTTAGTATACGACGCATTCTTTATTTATACTATTTTCAAATTTCTGTGCGAATTAATCAGAGTCCATTGAAAAGGAAGAAAGGAAAAAAAAAAAAAAAGAAGTTATTACTAAAAATATAAATTTCTACATTATTATAAGAAATGAAAGCAAGGCACATGAACCCTGTAATTGCTTCTTGTGAGAATTGATTAACATTTCTTATACTTTTCCTTAAGCTACACAGGTCTTTAAAACGGGAAAGATCGATTTTCTAATCAAGACAACAGCAATTGACGATGAGAGCAGGTCTCTGATTTCGAAGGTCTCAATAAAACTTAAAACTTTCGATTCGAGAAAGAACCCCCGACGTTCAATGATAGCTATCTGCCTTGTATCTTTGTGTTTACATGATTTGGGCGTCTTTCCTCTTGATAAACTGAAAATAGTTGTGGCCGAGAGAGCGCTCGTGGCTCATTTATCTGACTGCGATGGGCGCATCGCCAGCACCAGCACGTGGCCTACCGAGGTGCCTCAATGATAAACGATAGAGAACCCTTTCTCAGATCACATCTTCATAACAACTCACGCCAGTTTACGAGCTTCTTGCTGGTTACAAAGCAAAAGGACGAAACCAGTACTCGACCTTCCTAATAGTTGTACACATAATAAAAAAACAACAAAACAGAAATCCTGAACGAAGTTATTATAATCAAAACAAGAAACAGTTTATATTATTCTACATTTACTGTAATCTTAAAGTTCAGCAAATAATAACACTAGATGGATTTTATGTCATTTTTTTGGCTGTGGGCTATAAAGCATTTAGACAGTTAAAAAACAATAACATTCAAATCAATTCAATTGATTTGGCAATCTACCAAATCAAGCTTTTACAAGATGTGGTTAAATAAATATCATTAGAGTCAAACTTCTCACCGAGGTTTATTTGCTTGTTTACATTCACCCACAATTACAGTATTCTATTCTTGAGCTACAAGTTGAGCTTTGATATGAAAATAAGTATATCATCACAGAGCTCATGAACTACTTATCAGATTACGTATATTTAAATTAGATTTTTAATTTCAGATATTCTATGGATTCATGCAACATAACAGAGTTAAAAATTACATATTTGCAATTTTAATATACAGTGTAGTTTGGAATTTCCGTACTCCTTAATTGGTAGTCATATTTTAAGAAAATATTTACACATTAAGTGTCCAATGAGTCTGTGTTCGGCATTATGCTATATACACACAAGTTCATATGCCCCCACGTCCTACTTGACATTTTTTGGAACATGTCCTTTACGATGGTTCCTAATATGTCCCTAACTGCATTGCGCAATTCTTCATTTGTAGCATAACGACGTTCACACATTTAGGACTTGATGATTCCCCACAATGAGTTCTCAGGACTTCGGGGTGGCCATTTCAAAGGAGCTGGCGATGCTGGAGTGCCGCGACCAATCCAGCGTCCTGGAAAATGTTCATGAAGAAACTCGCGCACAGTAAGAGCGAAGTGAGAAAGTGCCCCGTCCTGCTGCAATCATACGCATTCCATAATACCTGCGTCTTCAATCATGTTTGTAACATGTGTAAATAAGTTTCACCGTATTTAAAAAAAAAAGATATTTACATTTAATATCTTTACATATTTAAAGATATTTTACATTTATTACTGCATAATAGGGGATATGGAACTTCCCGGCCACACTGTATAAACAGGGTGGCTGAGGAGTAATTACCGCCATTTACGGAGGTCATTCCTGACTATACATTAAGCAAAAAATGTTATGTAAAATGTAATATAATATTTAAAGAGTTACATCAATGTGAAAGTTGTTTGTAAAAGACCTTTTCCGTTAGTTGGAGGAGTAAAAACAAATAATAAATAAAGAATAAATAATTCAGAAATAAACTCTGCCATTGCCGGTCCCAAGCCCGGATGAGAAAGGAGGAGGGGGAGGAGTAACACCTCGTAAAAAAACCTTGGTTCACCTGGCCCTACCATGTGAGGGCCCCTTGCTAGGGCAACAGTGAAGACTTCAACGGCAGTGAAGGCGGAGATGAAGATCATCGATGCGGCGGAACTGGCGAATGAGGCAGCCCTGCTTTTGGGGTTAGTATAAAAGCTATTAAAATCCAACCGTGTCTGTTCCCGGATCGGGCGGCGTTTGGTCAGCGTCTGTTCCCCATGTTAGGGGCGGCTGGAAGAAAACTCTAGGACTAACAATCTTAGTTTTAAATTCGGTAGACAAATGTCTACCCACTACGTAAGAACCGGATAACTATGATGTGTGATGAACGAAACAATTTTACTCCAGGTGGCCAATCCACCGCTCCGGAAAGGAGCGCAAGCAGACGTTCGGATTCTGGAGAGTCTGCACCATCACGCAAGGATCAGTCGGAGGGTCCTGAGGGTCTTTGTAATGGTACGTTTAAATTTAAAAGGAAGTATAAATTTGCAACCATGAATGTTAACTCTCTCTGCAAAGTTGGGAAACTCAAGCAACTCATTGACTTTCTGAACAACAATAACATTTTACTAGCAGCCATCCAAGAAACAAGATATACTGATGACCTAACGATGGATAGTGAGAACTATCGAATCTTTAAGGGTAAACCCGCAATCAAACTTTCAAACTCAAATCTTAGAATTCTAGGAACAGCCTTCGTCATTCATAAAAGTATAACCAGAAATGTAATTGAATTTGAATCCTTCAGTGAAAGACTCTCTGTCTTAACAATTAAATGCAAGAATAAGTATTATTCAATATTCAATTGTCATGCACCAGTAAATGAAGATAATAAGAAAAACCCAGAAAAAGTAGAAATCTTCTGGGAAGATCTAGAAAATAGGCTATCAAAAGTTCACAAGAATAACATAATAATCATGATGGGGGACTTCAATGCACAACTGGGTAAGGAAAAAGCATTCCAAAAAATTATCGGAAACTACCCAGCTCATAAGAAAACTAATACAAATGGCTCAAGATTAGTAGATTTATGCAGATCATTCAACCTTAAAATCATGACAACTCACTTCAAAAAACTAACTAGAAAACAAAAAACATGGATTTCACCAAATCCCATCTTAGGAGAATTTCAAATAGATCATGTCGCCATCTCCAAATATAATTATCAAGAAATTAAGAACATTAAAGTCAAAAGAGGAATGGAAGTTGATTCAGATCACTATCCAACGGAAATCCACATGCGATTTATTCCAAAATGTAAAATCCGTAAACAAACCAGGACGAATAAGAGAATTAATAATGAAACTTTGAAGGAAAAGGAGTGCGATTTTCAAGAGAAGCTGAAGGAAGCGGGGATTGATGCCAACAACTTTACAGAAATGATTCAACATACTGCATTTGACATAGCTCCACAGAACCAACAGAGAAAGCACAGATGGTGGAATAATAAATGTGAAGAAGCTCTTAGACAAAAGAAAAAAGCTTGGAACAATTGGTATAGCAGGAAAACAAGTAGTAAGTGGAATAGCTATCAGTCTGACAAGAAACAAGCGGATAAAACTATTAGGGCACAAAAGAGGTGGTTTGAAAAGGAACAACTTGTATCTATAGAAGAACATTTAAAAAAATATAATACAAGGGATTACTACAAAACATTTAATAATTGTATGTCTGGGTACGTTTCGCAATCTCTATGCTTCAGGAAAGAAAATGGAAAACTAGCACTTAATAATGACGAAAACTGTAAGCTATTAGCAGAATATTTTGAAAAGTTACTGAATTGTGAAAAACCGACCAAAAAACTGGAATTTCATGATAGCATCCCTAATAAAGATTCAGAACCACCAAGTCTTGATATGATTAAAAAATACATCCAACAACTAAAAAACAACAAAGCCCCAGGTGAAGATGGCATCACAGCAGAGATTCTAAAAGCTAGTGGAGATTTAGGTGCCACTATTATAAAAGAAAAAATGGACAAGATCTGGGACACCGAAACAATTCCAGAAAATTGGAAGGTTGCATTAATTCACCCACTTCATAAGATAGGGAATAAAACAGACATTAATAATTACAGAGGAATCTCATTATTACCTGTAGAATACAAAATCTTATCCAAAGCTTTTTTGGACATACTAAATCCTCAACTGGATAAACATATTGGAGAATATCAAGCTGGGTTTAGGAGTAGTAGATCCTGTCCAGAACAAATTCTAAACCTTAAACAAATAATTAGATACTTGAAAATATCAACTAAGAAGATAGTGCTAATATTTGTTGATTTTAAAAAGGCCTATGATTCGATTGACAGAGATTCTCTTTTTAAAACCCTAAAAGAATTTTCAGTAGATAAGAAAACTCTGGAATTAATTAAACAAACTTTGACAAACACGGTGTCTAAAGTTAAATTCCATGGAACAATTTCTAGTCCTTTCCAAATTGAATCAGGAGTCAGACAAGGAGATGGTTTGTCCCCACTCCTATTTAATTGCGTGTTGGAAAAAGTTACAAGAGAATGGATAAGTGAGGAGGAAAAACTAAAACTTAATAAATACATTATGTTGGGTAGATCTAAAGTATCAATCAACTGCTTGGCCTTCGCGGATGATCTAGTAATATTAGATGGAAACATAGAAAATGCAAAAAGAAGACTGGAACTCCTAAAGGAGACAGCAGAAAAAGTGGGTTTACAAATATCTTTTGAAAAAACAAAATACATGACCAATGAAGGCAATTCACCAGGAATTCTTAAAACTAAGTACGGCAACATTGATAAAATGGATAACTTTAAATATTTGGGTGAAAATATAAATCTTAAAAGTGAAAAAGAAGCAATTAAAATTAGAATTGAAAAAATGAAAAGAGCATACATGAAAGTAAGAAATTTGTATAATAAAAAATGTTTATCTAAAGCCGTTAAATTGAGACATTATAATACAGTTGTAAAACCTGAAGTGCTTTATGGGTCAGAAACACTATTACTAACTGGATGCAAAATGGCACTAGAAGATTTGGAAAAGAAAGAAAGAAGAATCTTGCGAAAAATATTAGGTCCAATCAAGAATAAAGATGGCGATTGGGTTTTGAGACCAAATAGAGAAATTTACTTGCAATGCCCTAAAATAACGGATGAGATCAGGAAAAGACGTGTTACCCTTTATGGGCACTTAGAGAGAATGAATGAAGATAGATTAACAAAGAAAATCCATACTTTCTTCCAAAACAGGAAAACAGACAAAAAAAATGGGTGGAGTGGCAAAGCAATAAAGGACTTAGCAGAAATGCAGATTGATCGGGAGACCCTACTCAGCAGAGACAAATTCAGACTAAAAGTTAAGAAGTTCAAAGGTTTTCAGGAAGACACAGGGAAAGGAAAACAACTGGAGCCAAATGGTCGGATGAAAGGAAAAGAGTCCATTCGGAAAGGATGAAGGAGTTTTGGAGAAAGAGGAAGGAAGAGAGAAGAAAATAGTTATCTTAATGTGGTCCTTAGTTGGCCTGAAACGAATATAAAAAAAATTCAGAAATAATGTTTTCTTTTATTGGCAAATATGTTGAAGCTGAAAATGTTTTGTGAATTATTTAATTGCGTCTTAAAGAAAGTTATATCAAGTTTTAAAGCATTACATTATTGAAGTGAACTTATCAGAACAATTGTTACAAATCACATCAATTATATCGATTTAGTCTTGTTATACGCGTTGTTCATTATAATGCGTTTTCAATAAAACAAAACATTATTTCTGAAAAGTTATTCTTCATTCCTCATTTGTTTTTACTCCTTCAACTAACGAAAGAGGTCTTTTACAAACAATATGCACATTATTGTAACTCTGTAAATAGTGAGATTTGTATCAGGATTTATATGACAATTTTTACTTAAAATATCGTCATAAATGAGCTCCTTAAGTGGTGATAACTCCTTCTGAATCACCCTGTACATTCACACAGAAAGAAGTTTATTTGAAATATACAACTAACACAGTGTTAACTTACTAAAAAGATTTGCATATAATCTTTTACTATTTAATATTGGAAATTAAAAAAAGTTAAACTTATGTCTAGATAATGAACGTCTAAAGTAACGTCTAAAGTAAAGTAAACAGTCAATGGACGTAGGTTATTCCAGAGCCATCGCGTGCAGAATTTAAATCCAAATTGTGACTTTTTTCTTTCCATGGTAAAATTGCCTTATACGTAATATAAAAACGTAATTATGAAAATTATAATATAATGTGGCAAATGAATTTATAATTTAGAAAGAGCAAGGATTTCTTGTTCCGTTTGATAAGTATGATTTTTGTTTCTTAATAATTAATCCAAACATAATTCAAATTTCGTCCTTCCAAACTATTAGAAATCATTAACACATTTTAGTTTTCATAAGGAACCCGTTTAGTGTTAACATTAAAAAAAAAATCAGATTTTATTGAACATCAACAGTACGTAAATTCTCAGATTATAAAAATTAAATTAAATTTAAAAATACCCTTGAAATAATTAGTATTCCGGTTAGGATAGAATTTGTAGGTCATATGATTTGTTTATTTCTGCTCTTAAAGCGCTGATTGTATTGTAAGCAGTCTGACAATATGATACGATTAATTATTATCCCTTCGTCAGTGGACTTTTTTATTGGTATTCGACAATTAGTTACTGTTAAAGCATCAATCTGCATAATCTTGGAGGGTAACGCTCCTGAGATCACCAGCCAACGGAAGTAACTTGAAGTCGGAGGATAGTACCAATCCTTCGCAACATAAACCGGTGGACATTTTAAGGACTGAAGAAAGAGAATAATCACCGAATCTCATTCAACCGATTCCTCTCCTCCATAGACAAGCGCCATTCCGCGTGGATTATTACTATACAAAGCAAAGCCTTTATATGATGCATTGAAATAAAAACAGTTTTTCTTTCATTACATATTTACTTGAATGTACACAATAGTGAATTAGGTAGAAATGTAGTATAAAATTATTTATTCTCTCAGATATCCCGTGAAACTACAAAATAAAAGTAAGTATCTGCAAATTGCTTTCACTTAAATCTTATCTAAATATTGTTTATTCTTGTGCAACCTTGCAACCTTGGTTTTCATTTTTAATAATTTTTTTTGCACGTTAAATGTATTTATGTACTTTAATACACCTTTTCAGTTGTTGTTTTCTTTATCATTAAATGCCTTTAGTCCTATCAATTATTAGGAAAAAGTTTTTTTGAGTGCACTGGAGCACTTATTTTTTTATTGTTGTTTGTTTGGTTCGGGGTCACTGTCGGGTGCGAGGGTGACTTCCACTTATGCTCACGCCTTTCTGGGTTTAATATCGGGGAGGGTAGTGGCTGATGAGTCCCAAACAGAACGAAACGGCCGTTCCCGATTGCCTCTGATGAGAAACTCGAAAGGCGTTAATTATTTATTCTTGTGTGGCCTTAGTTTTCATTTGTACTCTGATATAAATCTTATGTGCCACTTCTTTTCCTCTCTTAATGAATTAAGATAATAAATATAAAGTTTTACATTTACATTTACATTAATGCTTAAAGTAACTCGAACAGGAAGTAAAAATGACTTAACATTTTTTTAAATTTTAGAATATAATTTTAAATCATAATATGGAAGTCTCTGTTCAATGTAACTTAAACACTATTTATCTTAGAGAGCTTGAATTTTTGTGGTAAGGTTTAGATTGTCAAATGCAAATTTTGGATTTCTCACCGAGTCTACAGCTATTAAGCAAAGTAACTCAAATAATTTTTTAGCTTGAACAAAATAAAAAATTCTGGAAAATGTTTTTCAGCCAAATTATTAATTTTGATACTGAAACCCTGATAAATTTAACGCCAAAAACCATCATTACTTGACTCCTGTTAAAACGCGGTTACTAACAATCTCAAGATTACAGAGCAGAAATCCTTTATTTGAGCAATATTTTTGAATCGTACCATTGTTGGCGCGCCAAAACTAAAATTTGAATGAAAAATTTATGATTTGCAGTCAATTTTAACGTGATTAGGTTAAAACAATTTTTACAACATAAATATTAGCATATTACCTTCACATTACCATTAAGTTTGGTTTTTTGGTTAAAAACCAAGCACGTATCTGCTTAATAAAAACAAATTTCTGCTTAAAATAAACAGCATTTTTCTGGTTCAGTAGGTTAAATATAAAAGGAAATGACGTCATATAGTTTCATCCGACTGCTTGTAATGCATCAACAAATAAAGATATTTCAGAAATTTCGTTCAACTCTATTTGGCTCCAAACACGTGCGCCGTAAGGAAAGAAGATTTAAAAAAAAAATACGCAACAGCCTTGAAATATTTATGTTCTTCCGGTGCAGAAGAATAAATTCAAATGCAAGTAAGATTCGTGTTAACTTTGGGTAATTTTTATTTTTGAAACGATTTCTGCGAAGATGAGACACCTCGTTGTGTCACATTATATTAAATTTCAATGTAGCACAGTTCAGTCAACATTAATTTTCTGAACTGTGACTTCACATCCAAGGAAAGTTAGGCAAAAAGTAATATTGTAATAGTCCTAAAGCTACAAAAATCAGAAAAGAAATAAGAGAAGTTGTCCTACATTTTAAAAGGTGGACCTAGTGTTTATCAGCGCAGTAGTGACATCTCCAAACAGCTGTTTCTCGGTATCTTGCAGATCATCAGTGGAGAGTAGTCACTATAAAACCCTAGGTCAAATTACGGAAGGTTAGTATTAGGATAGGACGGGGAAAGAATAGCACTTCCAAGTATAAATTAAAAAATAATAAATACACAATAAAAATAAAAGAATAGAAATTCATGTGCCAGTCTCCGCTGGCCTCAATGAATTTTCTATGCGGATCAAATAATATAAAGGCGCCTAAAAAGTGGGTAACACATTAAAAGGTGGATCTAGTGTTTATAAGTGCAAAAGTGAGATCTCCGTAATTGGACCTAGGGGTTTTATAGCGACTACTCTCCACTGATGATCGGCAATTTACCGAGAAACAGCTATTTGGAGATAATATGACTGGGAGATTCGTCATTTAAGATACCGTATCAGTGGAGGCTCATCACTGAAATTGGTACCGGAATACGAACTGCACATATTTGCAACTGATAAAGAAATAAAACTATACGATGAAATGATGAAATCGCAATTAATTCTAAAAAAAAAAAAAGATTATATCGATTAAATTTACGTTTAAACTGTTTCCGCTGTTACAATTAAATTTAACTTCTGTTTTTTTTCGAATGCTTCAATTCCTCTTCAAACTTTCGAATTCATCAGCTGTTGCGCGATTCATCGATATGAATTCTATCAAAATACAGTCAAACTTGGATAATTCGAAGTTGAAGGGATCAGAGAAAAAGTTCGAAATATCCAAAAATTCGAATTACATATATTCTCTCAAACAGAAGAGATAAATAAAAAAGATTAACTCCACGATCAAAGATACACAAAAACTTTATCTAAGAATACTGTCACATTTTTTGCATTAAATCAAACATTAAATCAAACATTCATCACTTAAAAAAAAAGGCAGATATTTTTAATTGCTTCATTGATTGTAATCTTTGAGTCATGGCATATGATTCCAACCTATCAATTGATACAAAAATACATTCCAACCCTCGCTTTTGTTTTCCTTAGAAAATCCGTTAAAATAAATAATGTATCTTAGCTGAGAAAAGTCTCAGGAACAATTTTTACCGTAATATTTTAAGGATAATCGTACGAAAAATTCGAATTATCCACGATTTTTTTTATCATTTTAATACAGAATTCTAGGGATGAAACAAAAAATTCGAATTATCCAGAATTTCGAATTAAAGAAGTTCGAGTTATCCAAGTTTCACTGTACTAATTTCCGTTACCGCAAAAAACACAGAAACTAATCAGTGACGTCATTCAGAACCAATTACCAATCAAAAACAAGATGATACCGTTCAGAAATCGTAGCACTGCTATGTTGGCGTAATTCTCAAACTTGTCCGTCCGTCAGCATAGCTGCAGAGAAACGTTCGTGGATGGTTCAATATGACTGTAAAAGCGCGTTAGTCTTACAATCTCACGTAATCCTCATTATAAAGGTTTTCATTCAATAGTTTTTGCTTGGAAATTACTTCAAAACTGTTTTTCATTCAATTTGTTATCGAAATAAGTTGATTACAACTTTAAATTTATAAATTTGTATTGTCATTTTTTTTAATCTCTTTTTTTAAGAAAATGAGACTCTAATCAGTCAATCTGTGTGTGTAGTGTCTCTTAATAGCTTTGAATCGCGGGAAGGATCTTCGTGAAACTTGGTATGCCCATTTCAGGACAATCTAACTTTTGATATGTTCAATATTTTCTCCGTGTGAGTTCCTTCGAGAAATTAGCGTATGAACGAACTGCACATACAGTCGGACCTCTATTTAACGAACCTCTATTTTGCGAATTTCTCTATTTTGCGAACTTTTCTTTGGAACCAAGAACATTTGGCTAATTTCTTCGTAAAATAACCTCCAAATAGCGAAGTGCATTTTCTATTTAACGAACTTTTTCATGGTATCTATTTTTTTTTCTCCTTGAAATGTTTTTATTATTAATATTCCCTTAGAGGAAATGAAAGAAATGTGGATACAGCTGAGGGAAAAAGAAGAAATTAATGATGATATGCTGATTGATGATTATCTTTCACTTGATTTTGAAGATGAGACCTCGGAAACACTAACTGAATCGGATATTTTGGAAGTGTGAAAAATAAAAAACAACACAGGTGTGAATTGAAATGAAGACGAAGAGGATGAAAATGGAAATGATCATGATGCAGAAATCATAAAAGCCTTTCGTATGATGAAATGCTAAAATCATTTGAAACAATCCGACGCGATGCGGATTACAATTTGAAGAAAATACACCTGAAGGGGTTTTTGGTGCATTGCAAAGATGCGAGAAGTACTACGAGCAAAAACACTTAAAAAAAAAAAAAAAAAACTCAGACAAAATTAACAGACTTTATTAGTAAAATTTAAGTACGCATGTGGTAATGTATGCTTAATATCATTAAAATTAATACTTTTTTAATAAAATTTATGTATTTTAAATCTTTTTTTTTTTTTTCCCGCCAATGCCCGGGCTCTTAGTATTTAAACTATTGGCCTCAACAAGGGGCGAGTAATGTGAGTATTTAGCCGATGAAACGTTGCCCAGGGTGCGCCATAGGAGGCAGCTCACGCTACATCCGCTCGCAGAAACGGACGAAACAAAGCAGAAGAAAGAAACAACCATGCCACGACCGGGATTCGAACCCGGATCCTGGCATACTGGCCGCAACGGCAGACCGCCGTCTAGACCACACGGCCACGCCAGCACGGCGTATTTTAAATCTGTTTTATATAGTTTAAAATAATTTTAAAAGGTAAATCTCTATTTAACGAATTTTCCATATAACGAACTATTTTTGGGGATTTAGCGACTTCGTTAAATAGAGTATATTTGCAAAAAATTCCAATTATTATGAAAAATTAACAATTTAGAATCGAAACAGTGGATTTTATCAAGGTCTTACACAAAGGAAGTTATTCCACTGTTAATCCTCTTAATCTTTGCACGAGCTTACATTTGGTTAAATCAGTTAGATTCAGAGAACTTACGAAAATAGAAACAAACAAAAAAACAACTAGTTTGTATTCAGCAAATATTATAATTTAAAAAATAATAAATAAATGGAGAATTCTCGTTTGTATTATTTTAATGACTTTATTTTTTCCAAATTAAAAAAAATTGATTTAAAAGAAAGTGGGCTTCGAATTCTCTCAGAAACTTCTTGTTGAAATAATTCAGCGTCAATTTAAAGCTACAGAATTTCAACAAGAAGTTTCTGAGAGAATTCGAAGCTCACTTTCTTTTAAATCAATTTTCTTAATTTAGAAAAAAAAAAAAAAAATCTTTCAAATTTATACTAAGCACCTATTAAGGTTGTTATTATTTTAAGAATGATTCTACTAATGCCTTCTTAATGTTTCAAGAAATCAGCTAATAAATAAATAAATAAATAAATAAAAGTCGATGGCATTCATTAATTTCGTATAAATCTAGAGCGAATCGTTGTGATTTTGGTGAGAACACCTTCAAAGGCCTTGCCCCATTAAATAAACGCCTGCTACTCTAATGTTGTTACAACGGCGCTCGGCTACATTATCATCTCTCACTGGCACTGACTTCACCCACTGAAATGGTTCGTATCCGTAAAGGGTGCGTCGTAACCGATCTAAAAATACCATCAATTTGAGTCCTTGTCTGCGAGTTTCTACTGGATTCCTCAGATTAGGAGGCCACCAAAAAAAATGTATTTCAAGGAAATATTCAAGATTTAATCTATAAGTCGTAAGAAGAGTGCCAAAGAGTTTCACCCAATTGCCACCAATCCCAGAGAAGTTTCAGTCCATTAAGTTAAAGAAACTACAGGGAATAAGAGATGAACTGTTGTTTTTGTTTATCTAGGACGTCAGAACTAATTCCTTTAGCCTAATTTAAAACAGTTTTTATCCCTTCGGGGTTTTTTTTTTTTTAATTACTTAATTCGAAAATCACTTTACTGTCGACGACTGAAACCTTTAAACATTCATTTGGGTCTTCTATATTTAGAGCCGTAAAGCTTTTTTTTTCTTTCTTTTTTTCTTCCCCCAATAATTTTTCTTTTAAGTTACAAACCTACACTAATACCTTTTATTTATTTACTTGTTTTGTGAAAGACTGAATTTGTCTAATAAAATGAAGTGATTTATTTTTTCAACATTTTTTTTTTTAATTATAGAAATAAGGATTCCATGGGTTAACCAACACCCCCACTTGGAGAATTCGGCCATTTAAATTTCAGGGAATTTGAAAAATGATGTGACTTTTAAGTCTTTGTAATTTTGTTAATAAGAAGTTAGAGATTGTATTTTATTTTACAAAATTGATAAAATGCAATTGAAGAACGAAAATCTATTTTTAACAATAATAATATTCTCTTTCTTTTAATTATTATTAAGCTTGATTTTTAACTTTTCAAAATTTTTTTTAACAATTTTAAATTAGAGTTTTTACTACTATGTATTATTATTATTTTTTTTTTGTTAGGACTTCATAAGAAATAGTTAAATAGGATAATGTTCGAGGTATTCTTTGAAACTGATTCCACTATTATCAGGTTAGGCCATGAAAACAGGTTCGGGCCACTACGACTACTGTTCCAACTAATGCTTTTCATCAACCTATTTTAGCCTTTAAACTAATAGAAGAAAGGAACAACAATTCAAATAAAACTTAAACCTAGGCGAACACGATTCATCCCGGTCGTGCGTTTTGAACGGACATGTCTGGCGGAAACGTGTTTGATGCGACATCCAGGGTAGAACACGGCGGGACATTCAACGCATGTCTTTCGGGAAACCAATCAATAAAGCACAGAATTGAAATACGTCACTGATGACATCATTCATAGTTTGCTCCGCTGAATATCTCAATTCCACTACACCGAAAACCATCAAAAAGCTACTATTATAATAAGAAATATTATCATTCGACAGGAAACAATCTTTACACTGAAATATAATTTTATGCATCAAGATACTCTAGGAAACATTACAAGGGTGAGATGAAAAAGAATTTCGAAAAATATTGAATGATATTCTGCCTGTTTCTCATCTATGAATAGCGGAAGTAATTTTAAAGTTTTGAATTTGATAACTATTGAAGCCTTTAATATGGCAAAATTCACATTCAGAAATTAACAGAAATTTAGCAAATCCATCCCGAGATGTTTTCTTTTTGAATTTCTTTTATTGAGATTTATTGGAATTAATTCTTCCATTCTTTAATTAGCGAGCGATCGGCTATCCCAGAATTCCATGCGAACACAGCCGATGCTGCAATTATGAAAAAAAAATCTAGTTTTTAAGAACACTGATAAATTCTGACGCATAAAATTAATATATTTAAGTATAAACTTTATTTATTTTGAAAGATAATCTCAATACTGTGATAGTAATTTTGTAATAGCTCTCCGTCCAGCTGAAGTAGAGACAATTCGAAGGAACGCTATTTCCACGAATGGGCGTGACGTCACGACTGACGTGTTCCAAAGCTTCACTCCGATTGGTTACTTTCCGGCCGACCAAATGTTTTGCCTGATCAAAATAAAACCATACGGACAACTTGTTGGGCAAGCAACCGGCGCTCGAAAACCTGTCAGACAAGGTCGCATGCGACCTGGTGTCCATCGAAAACGGCTTTTGCTTTATCGTGTTCGCCCTACTTAAGGATAAACTTATAATTTCAGTGAAAAAGAGGTTTACGCTGTTTCCGAAAAAAATAGGAAAGACAAATGAATTCGAGAAAAGGATTTAAATAAGTAGGCCTACTGATATTATATTTTGAAGCCATTAAGATCGAGCCATCAAGGTTGATGTACAGGGTTGTTTATTTCTTCGGTCGTAATAGTTTGTAGAATTCTAGTCTAAATAATTATAATTATTTAGGTAACAGTGAAGGCCAAATAAATTTTTAGTTCACTTAAGACAATAACGCTCTTCACTCACTGGATAACTGTATTTAGGAATCCCAGTGTGTAAGTAGGTATATTTCCCTTTCCCCATTAACTTCTGAATCACTGAAACTTGATAGGCAAATTCGAGGACTTTTTATAATTTTTATATTTGCAGTATTTTCCAAATAAGTCCTTGCTAAGATATTAGCTCGAGAACGATACAATAATTCCTACATAACAAACAACAGGGAATATAAACACAGTTGCGCGCGGCTTGATACGATTAAAATGAACCAGATTTAATCAATTAAGCAAATGTAATGCTGGTTTAATTCATCTTTTACATAAAATGAAACATCTGTACTTATTTGAATATAAATGTAGACTTTTCGTTTTTGCCGTTTAAAACAAACAAAACATATCATCTCAAACCGAAAATGATGCATCTTTGGAGATTTCTCACAATCGTAAATGTTAAGCCCCGCGAACATCATGCAACTTTTTAGCAACTTAGTCGTCCGATTTTGACGTCAAGAGTTGATGTAGACAGTTTTGAGCCCGTTTTTATGCAAATTGGCTGCAACTTTTATCATCCGACTCGAGTTGTTCCTACACCAGCAACTCCAAAAGTTGCATCGAAGTCGCTGAGAATTACCCAATCACAGGGCAGCATTGGAATACATCAGTCGTGACGTCACGCCTATGGAAGATATGGCGTCCAAAATGATAATCGCCGATTCGATTCGAAGACAAGCGCATAAACAAATAATATCAGAGTATTGCGAGTTTCTTTCATGCATAAATAAAGTTTATACTGAAATGCAATAATTCTATGCGGCAGAATTTATCAGAGAGGTTTCAAAACCTCAATTTTTTCGGATTTTCCAGATCGGCTGTGGGAAACGCATTGCATTATGGGATTCCTTCTATCACCGCCGACTCATTTGCGTGTTGCATGGTGTTGGGGGTTTGACAAAAGTTGGCCAACTCGAAGTCGGACGATTAACGTTGCTGAAAAATTGCATGGTGTTCGCGTAGCTTTATGCGCCATAACAGCATAAATTTATTTAAAAAATATAGTTTTGCTTTTTTTTCTTTTCATTTTAATGTATCAAATGTATCAACTTGAAGCCGAGCGAAAAGCTAGAACAATTATTTATATTATTTTAACAATGATTTTCTTTTTATTATTACTTTCTTCTTAACAGTACATTATTAATTATTGTAGCTATTTAACCTGGGATGCTGAAATTTGAATATTAGGCTTAACTTAAGTGAGATCAATATTGATTGAGAACTGTGCTAATAAATGTTGTTCTCTTTTAATCACAAACGCACATCTCCTTGCAACGGAGCACACCGTTATTTTCCTGTAAATACAGATATTAAGGAAATTTAATAATAATAATACTAATGATGTCGAAAAATAAAATGTAGAATTAGTTTTTTTAGTGTATGATGTTGTAAACTTTAAACTCTGCTTCTGAATAACTCCCGTCTAAGTTAATGAAAGAACCCTTGGTAATTAAAAACTATAAACGAGGTTATTAACATTCCAGAAAAGCATAATTAAGTCCTCTTTCTGCTTCTAAATTTCACCCCCGCAATCCCACCTTCATTACAAACTAAAAAGCGTTCTTTCGATGTTTGGTGAAAAGAAATATAAGAATATTAAAAAACTGTCTACATAAATTGTAATCCCGAATCTATTTCGAAGAACACTTTATAGAGAAAATGAATAATTTAAAAAATTAATTAATAATTTGTAAATGATTAAGTAGAAACAGATGGTAATAAAAACAATCCTGTTAGGGAATTTTCATTTAAGAATAATTACGAAGGAAGTTTACTTTTCACACTACGTTACATGAAATGTAACATTACATCATGCTGATCGGATTTACCTATTTTTAATCCACTGCAGAGATGAAGATCTTTTCGTGGTTCTTTTACTTCTTTTCTGTCAAATGTTTTCCCTTCTGATCAAATCCAACATAACTTGACGACATTTTCTTGATCTCTTCCTATTCCTTCAGTTGCAATTTTCAGATTTCGTCCTACTACACGTCGTGTCCAATTTCATTTAAGTTCACTGTAAGATGTTGTCTATTCTCGCACTCAAATATTTCGTTTACGATCTTGTCTTGTAACCGTGGGAAGCATCTTTCCTTACTTTTTCTTTTTTGTAATGTTTCTTATATTAATATATTGATATTAAATATACTTCTTCAAATCCCATGACAACTTCAAATTTCATAGAACGATAATTCACAGACGCTATCGTTCTGCTTTTTTCAAGTTTCGCAAATTAAAATAACAATAATATACATGGTAATAATAATATATTTACACTGAAGTTATCCCAATGGCTTAAAAAACAACAAATAATAGTCCAAATCCTTCAACAAACAATTTTTGATAACAATTATTGAAATTTATGGTCCTTGTTTCGCACTAAATTCTGGAAGTAAGACAATATGTTACTATGTATTTAACGAAGAGATGTCTTGTAATGTGTCTTAGTTGAATTGCTTTCTTGATCAATCTGTTCATGTTGAAATTCTATTAAATGAAACTGTGATTGAAATTTACTAATTCTGCTTCAATAAATAGTTGTTGCTTTTTTTTTTTTAGTTTTGTCAAACACTTCACGGAATTAAAAAGCTTAAAAAGATAATCTTGCTATTTTTTTGGTTTTCTATCAAATATTAAAATTAAACATGAAAACTCATAAAGTATAACAAACGTAAATCAAATTAATTTAGCAACAACATCTCATTTTCTTGTAGACCCTAACCCAGACCTATTCTTATAGAAAACCAGATGTTAATTCCTCCTCTGTGAAATAAAAGCTGTACGAAAGTTATACGGGCGTGCTTTTCCTCAACAGAAAACAGTCCTAATTAATATTCTTAGTATTCAAGACTCTCGGAAAGCCGTTTCAGCTTATTAGGCTCTCTTCAGCCAGAGCGCATAAATCGTACGAGGGAAAATAATACAACCACAAAACCTAATTGATTTCAATTGAATTGTATTCATTTTATCGTAGATATAAAGAAAAATAATCAATATTAGTTATTTATTATTAAATAAAAATAATAAATATTAGTGAATTGCTATTTATATATTCATTTATTTATTTATTTACTATTTTTTTCTTCATGGTCAAATACCTTTGTCCAAGGATTTAATTTCAACATTTGGATTTCTCATTGGATTTCTGATATGGTTGGATTTATTTTCTTAATCTTAGTTTTTGAGGTGTACTTTAGTTTTAATGAATATAAACACTTGTTATTCTCTCATACTAATTAATAACTTCATATTATTAATATAAATTGGATATAAAAGTGAAATTTATCTTTACATTACCATTAGACAACGATTTGAAAAATGGATGAAATGACGCTCAGTAAACATTCGTTGACATTTTCTGTTTTAATTCAAATATAAGTGGATGTGTAAACTATATTCCACAATATGAAATTACAACCGTTTAAAATAAGTATTTAGTTAAAGACTATTTCCTGATGCACATTTGTAAAACGTAATCGTTTAAAGGAGACTGGGATCAATCAATGGTTTCTTATTAAGCGAAAACTTTTAGTTTTTGTAGCTTGAAATTAAATAAATAAAAAAAAAGCTCTGTTAACTTTATTTTTTCTTTCTACAAACATGAGTAATATCTGAAAAAAAAAAAAAAAAAGAGTTATAAGAAGTCGGAAATAAGGAAGTCGAACCACTTTCGTTCTACGTATCGGGGTCGAGTGTTTGCATATTATCTACCAAATTACCGTATTTACCCGAGTGTAAGACGCACCCCGGTTTTGTGTCGAATTTTAGGAAAATGCATCTTGTATGTACGATATATTTGCTGACATGAAGAGAGAACCGAACTGTCACATTGCGAAAGTAATGTGGATTCCAATAAGAACACAATGAAAACTAAATTATTTTTATTTGTTAATGTTGTGATCAAGCAGAAGAAAAACCAAGTGGACGAAGATAAACAATATATATATAGAGAGAGAAAACAAATAATACTATATATTATAATAATAACTTATTATAATAATAAAAAAGAAAAGAGACTTCATTATACAAGCACACTAACAATAAAATTAAAGATAAACAGGAAAGATAACGTTCTCTGTCAAATGATGACTTGACCTAAGGAAGAATTGGGAAAATTAAAGATACACTAACTACACATGTAGTTAATATTTCATTAATAAGTTTTTTATTGTGTATCTTTTTCTTTTGAGGCACCACTGCACTTCCGACGATTAAACACTATTTCAATTGGGAAAGAAAAAAGAAATTCTTGTAATATATATATTATAAGGATAAAACTTAAAGATAACTAAAAACTTAAATTCAAAAGTCCTTTCCATATTTTTTTTTTTTTTTTAGTATTCTATTCGTCTGAAGATTTACTACTTATAATCATTTCATCAATGCTTCGCAAACTTACCAGTTTTGCGTCTTTCCCATTTCGATTTTTATAATGTTACGTCCTTAATATTTAGAAAGCCAAGCAGTTCCTAAAAAAACTCGAAACATGCTTCCCTTAAAACTCTGCGTTTCAATTGTTTTAAAATCGTAAAAATAAGACAAAATGAACAGTTTCTTGATTTTATTTTTTTAAAAATACAACATAATATCAACATTTAAATTTATTTTTTTTTCATTTTCCGAAAAAATTCCTTAAATCCGCTTTATTTACTTTAATTTTCTGAAAAATCCAATAATTTTTAATCAGAGTAAAGCCCGAGAAAACATTAATAGGATTAGTAAGCGGGCTTAACATCGTTAGTTTAAGAATCGATTGAAAGCCTTTGTTTCGGTTCCAATGCTCTTCTGTAGATATTGTTGTCGTTACTGTTGTCCAATACATCGGAAGCGCATCCGATGTATTGTTCATACTAGCCTCAGTACGGAGAACTTGTTATTTACAGTGACTTCTCCTGGCTGATGATCGCCAGCGAGCGTGAAACAGCTGTTCCAGGATGTCACTCGTGAATAATTTGGTCTCATCCAAATTGTTGTTTTTTAACTTTTCAAATGCGCAGTTTGAAGTCTTATACTTTAAAAAAATTCATGGAGGCCGCTCTTTGTGGCCCATAGATTTTCTCACTCGTTTTTTCATTGGTGAGTTTTTTTCATTGTGTAATTTATTCCTTGATGCACCACTGCGCTTCTGAGGTATAGTCTAAGCTTCATTTTTCTATTGCTTATTACAAACAATAGTTCAATTGGAAAAGAAAAACATTTAATGCAAATTTAAAGTACAAAGTATTTTGTGATTTTTTTTTTTTTTTTTGAATTTTTGTTTTTTGTTTTTGCCAAATCATACTAAAGATATCAGCTTTCTTTGGTTAAGCACCCTACATTTCAGTTCATGAAAGAAGAGCATTTGATGATTTCCTTATAGATTGATGTTTCTAGGACGTAACAGCGCCATCTATTGCTAAAATCCGTAACTGAATCTTGTAAACATTACGAAAACATTCTGGTTTTGTATTTTCTACAGTTACGAATCCATAATAATAATTAAAATTTAAAGAATTACAAACGTTCCACACTATTCCCCTTGCTTGGCTATGCAAAATTTGTCCTTTCTTCGTCACGCTTATGCGATCACAAAACAACTCCATCTTGGACTGACTGCTTGGAGTTCAAGTTGATGACGTCATGACTGGTGACGTTTGTTCCAGACAAAAATCGATCGCTACTTAATGACCATATATGGCAAACCCTTTTTTTTTAAAAAAAAATACTATAGAGTACTTGCAGTGAAGACTATTTTTGAATCAACCAAGCGAAAATATAGTCACAAAAAAAGGAAATTCCTATTAGAAGAAGCAGATGAAAGTTATTTTCAAATGTGGAACCTCCAAAATTTAAACAAACAATTAGATATTACAGTGCTAAAAAAATTCATTGAGGCTGGCGCAATGCCAGCACATAACTATTCTCACGTATATTTTTTTGGTGAGTTTTTTATTGTTTGAGCTTTGGAGGCTCCACATTGGTTCTCACAATTGCTCCTATTAGCTTCTGTACCAAGACCTCGCTCTTTTACGTACTACTGGCTGACGATCGCCGAAGAGCGCGAAACAGCTGTTCTAGGATGTCACTTAGTAAACACTTGATCTCACCCGTTCATGTTTATTTTCAAACGATTTACATGCAAAAAAGAAATTTGAAACACATTAACTTCAGCATAAATTTAGCATTGAG
>JAFIDM010000179.1:7978758-8017711 GCA_023159025.1 Thereuonema tuberculata
TTAAAGTCTCTCACATTGATTTAATCAACTCGTGTTTTACTATAACGCGGTTTATAATTTTAAAAATCCAACAGTTGTCACTATTAGCTACGTTCCAAATATACAATTGCTTCATTCCTTCTATTTGGGGGAAAAAAAGTTCCTATGAGCTTCTGTTCTGTGCAACAGAATTGCTCTTGCTTAACTTTATACTGAAGCTTTATTGTACAGACCTCAGTGCCATGGTTGTGTCCACTCTGTCCCACAACTTACATTTATTACATTCCATAAGTAATTATGAGTTTGAACCTGAGGATAGAAACTGGGTTTTTCGAAACTAATAATGTTTTAAATTAATGTCTTTAATTCATGTTTTGTATTCATTTGTATTCTGTGCTGGTCATTTCACGTTTTCAAAATCCCGCACATTAAACCAATCGTAATTCATTAAATAAGTTTGTGTGTAGAGACACATTTAACTTCCAAACCGATGAACGATCTTCTTGAAACTTGATATACATATACGAGGACTAAGGACGATCTGACTTCTAAATTTGAATGAAATGGGTCGCGAAATTAATCAGAGAAGGCGACAAAAATTCCCACAGGAAACATTAAAATCTAAACAGCGGATTTTTTTGGTTTAGTTGTTCGTATCTCACTATTTTCAAAAAGAATATTAAATCCTTAATCCCTTGCGCGTGGCTTGAAATGATGAAAATTAGTCCGATCTGGAAACTTCGGATTCACAGCGGATGTATTTTTTTTTTTTTTTTTTAAATGAAAAATTTGTTTCCGTAGTTTGTTTCCAGTAAATATCATTTAAAATAAATGTAGGCTTTTTGTTTTGTTATTGCATTTTTAAGTTCTTTAAACTTCTTGCGTATAATCCATCTCAAACGTCTGTGGAGCATTCATTTAATATTACCATAACAAGTAATTTTAATTAGACTTATTCATTTATTTCAGTAGAGACAAAGAATACGTCAATTTCATTGTTAGCCATCCAACAGTGATCCAACTTACAGTCCGACCACGATATCTTGACGATTGGAAGGAACCCCACATGATTATGACGTATCTAATTTTCAGCCAATCACAAACAAGCATGCCTTAAAGCACAGGATTTTAAAAATACATACCGGTAATACTTAAAAGAAATATAGGGGCCGCGCGGTTGGCGTTGTCGCTAAGACACTGGTCTCTTACCTCTGAGTACCGGGTTCTGTTCTCATGTGGGTTTCGTTGATAGTGGCGATCCGCGCTGGGCAGGTTTTCCCGGGGTTCTCCCGTTTCCTCTGCATTTCTCACACCATTCTTTCTCAGTCTTTCTCTCCTTCTTTCCGTGGGATAGCACAATAGATCTTTCAGCTCGGCTGTCAAGCCACCCACATTCACCACATTACATTACATTAAAATAAATACGTAAAACTTGAATATAAAAGTTAAATATTATACAGAAAGCAGTCAACCAATAATAGTACAGCATTTCCTTTAAACATAATTAAAACTTTTTTTTTTTGTTTTTAGCTGCAACGTAACATTCTTCGGAACCCCTGAGAGAGGCTAGTTGTGACGTCATGGGGCTCTGAAATTTTTCCAATCGTCAAGATATCGTAGTCGGACTGAAATATAATAATTTGTTTCCAAATGCGTGATTGTTACAAAGCTACAGTTTTTATTATTTGAAACCACGAGATAGCAATTTTATAATGACTTTACATTTTGAGAACATTTCAAATTGTGTTTCATATGCTGGTTGATGATCTTGTGAGGACACCAAGATATGGGCGAACGTTTTGTTATAAGTTAATTCACAGTGTTACAATAAACACAAAAACAAGCTACACCGTGCTATTTGTATTCTATCAAACGCTTGACTTGTTATAAGTGATACAACTACTGACTTATTCAAGCGCAAACCTCATTTATTCTAGCAAGTGTAATTCAAGGGTCAAGTACATACGCTATCACGGCCTCCTCGGCACGCCATTGGCTTACAAATGGGCTCGTAGGAGAGTTGTTGCCATTCCCAATGAGCCGGATCCGGAAATGGCCAAATTGCGTCGTCAGTATCATTTTCGTTTTCAGCATAGATATACCCAAAATTCGACCAATTACCGCTGTTTTCCTGACCTGGTCATTGTCCATCTACAACCGGAAGTGCCCAGAACAGGAAGTCGGATTTCTTCAAACTCCAAGGCAGATCGAACGAAATGTGATTCATGGGGTTCCGATTCCCAGTTTGGGCTGAGGAGGGCGCTAAACACAAACACTCACACAGAAACGGAAATTCTAATCTCTCGTTTCTAAAAATGCAAAGGAAGGGCAAACACATTAGTGTGAATTTTATCGTGTGATGATACCAGAAATCAACAACATTCGAATAATCACTTTGCTTTTATTAGTGAATGAACTGCAATTTCTTAAATTCTCAAAAAGTTTTTCAGTTGAAGGGCAGTAAGATCTAATGTTTTGCTTATTATGTGTTTTTCATCTAAGAAAATCGAATGTTATTCTCAAAGCTTTACGAAAGACGCTGAACCGTATCAGAAACCAAGCATTCGGTGTCATTTAGTTTAACTGGCCTATTTCCACAATATTAACAATTGCGAACTGGCACTGCAATGCGATTCGTTACCCTGGTGGCTGAAAGCGGAAGCAGCGATCAAAGGACTCCATCTGAACTCCATTTGTTTGTTTGAGTGAATTCTTCAGAACTAAATGTCGTCAGTTCATTATTAAGAATCAAACTAAGATTGTCTTTTAGCCTCAAGTCCACAGCAGTCATGTACAGCTGTGACGAGCCTATTATGTGGGAGTGCTGGCCTTCACTGACCACAATGGCCGCCCTTGTCTTAAAGGATCTGTGACGTCATTGACGGACAGGCGACCAATAAACTGCACGGAAATGATGCCATTAATTGATGCAATCTCTTCCCTTTACTTGATCAGTATCTGTGAGGGCGGCAATGGTGCTTCACATCATGGTGCCAGAACAGAGTGTGAATGGGGGCCAAAGCAGTTGGCTGTGACTTGAGTTAAAAATACTTGAGCAAATTCATATTTCAGCAGCGCATTCCACGAATTCGTTTCTCTATTTGAAACAACCATTAAATTCATTAGTAGGGGATCCGAAACACGCATATTAATCAGAAAAGGAATTCTGAGAACTGGAGGAAAAATTCTCCCAAGTTCAATCATCCAATCGATAAACTCTTTTGTTTGTTTCCGGCTAATCTTCCGACGTAAGACGCTAATCAGTCTTTTAAGACCCTAACAATAATGATTAATTACTTAGTGCAATGAATTTGTCAGGAAAAATTTAAAAAAAGATGAAGAGGAAAAAGATAAAATTTCGTGGTAAAAACAAAAACCACGAATTTGAGTAATGGATGAAGGAAGTAAATAACCAAAGAGAGGATAAATTCAACATTACAATCCTCTTACTTTACATAATATAAAAGAAAACACAAACTTTAAATCTTATACAGCTACATCTCGAATTACAATACAGTTACGTTCTGCCCAACAAATTACAGTCGGACCTCTATTTAACGAAGTCGCTAAATCCCGAAAAAAAGTTCGTTATATGGAAAATTCGTTAAGTAGAGATTTGCCTTTTAAATTACTTTAAACTACATAAACAGATTTAAAATACATAAACAATAAATATTATTAAAAAAAGTAATAATTTTAACGACATAAAGCATATATTATCACATGCGTATTTAAATTTTACCAATAAAAGTCTGTCAATTTTGTCTGAATCTTTTTTTTGAAAAAGTGTTTTCGCTCATAGTACGTCTCGCATCTTTGCAATGCACCAAAAACCTCTTCAGGCGTATTTTCTTCAAATTGTAATCCGCGTCGGATTGTTTCAAATGATTTTAGCATTTCATCATACGAAGGGTTTTTTTTTTTATTTCTGCAGTACGATCGTTTCCATTTTCATCATCTTCATCGCAATTCACTGCTGTATTGTTTTTTATTTTCACACTGTCCTAAATATCCGATTCAGTTAGTGTTTCCGAGGTCTCAACTTCAAAATCAAGTGAAAGATAATCATCAATCAGCACATCATCGTTAATTTCTTCTTTTTCCCTCAGCTGTGTCCATATTTCTTTTATTTCCTCTAAGGGAATATTAATAATAAAAACATTTCAAGGAGAAAAAAAAAATAGATACCACGAAAAAGTTCGTTAAAGAGAAAATGCACTTCGCTATTTGGAGGTTATTTCACGAAGAAATTAGCAAAATGTTCTTGGTTCCAAAGAAAAGTTCGCAAAATACCGTATTGGCCTGAATATAAGACGGTATTTTTTTCCAAAATACCATCCACGAAAGTACTATTTCGTCTTATATTCGCAACCATACTTGCAGCGCGCACGAAACGCACGAAACCGAAACCGAAACCAAGCGTGCTCTGGCGCTGAAGCAACACCACCTGGTGGCATTGGCTGAAGTCGATCGTAGGCCTAACCAACATGCTCCAAAATAAAAAAAATATATATTCTACTACGCTTAGTGGTGTTGTACTTTTTTGCAAAAATAGTTTAATTTAATTTCATAAATGACATTTCGCCTAGCTTAGAAGTCACAGATTTAACTAAATATTACTAACATTAAGCCTATTACTGCAACCAAAAGTATTAACGATTTCATCATGAACTGGATGTGGGAAGATAATTTGTCAACAAACATTTTTTTAAATAATTTACTAGAAATATTTGTCGAATTACGCCTCGTTAATAGGTATAACGTCTTATATTCGCGACCAATAGTTTTTTAATCAAATCGGAGCTCAAAAAATGCCATTCGTCTTATATTCGAGCCGTCTTACATTCGGGCCAATACGGTAGAGAAATTCGCAAAATAGAGGTTCGTTAAATAGAAGTCCGACTGTGTAAGTAAATTTGATCGTAAATCGAAAGTTTATATGAAAAATCAAATATACAGTACACAGAACAATACCTATGTAAGTCATACCTATGTAAAATTAATTTTTATAAGTAATACCTAGCATGTAAAAATACTGCAAAAATGTAACTTTTTTGAAAATGCTATAACAATACAATACATGTAAACTTATACAGCAATAACGACAATTAAAACAAAAATAGCGTACAGTACGATATATTTGAGGGATTTTTAAGCCATACTAACCTAAGCCTCAAAAAGCAAATTACTGGGAAAATTGTTTGAAAGGTTTGATGGTCGTATCTAAAACATTTTGCTGTGTAATTTATAGCTAATTTTCTTTACTATATAAATTGCAGCAGCAAAGTGTACATTGTTTTTTTTTGTACACGACCACCAAACCTTTCAAACCATTTCCCCAATAATTTTTTTTTTGAGGGTTAGGCTAGTATGGCTTAAAACCCCTCATTTCTGAAGGAAAGAGAGATTGTTTACAGAAACACAGCAATACAACTATCGTAAACAGTATTATAAGTTTTATATGTATTGTACCATTTTACCCCTGCTTAGAAAACGATTTTTGTGCGAAAACTAGCACCAGATACGCCTACAACGCCTACAATTGTTATCGGATGCAACACGAAAGGGTTTGTGAAGACCTCATTGTGAAAGACCTTACTAAAAAGTAGATTACAAATGAACTCCTTGACTCCTGAATAAATCATGCATCAGTGTCAGTATTAAAAGCTTAATATCTTCATAAAAACGCTGTGGCTGATTCAAAAATCACCAAACAAATAAAAAGCCCCTGTAAGAGGCTACAACGTTCTTACAGCTCTCTTTATATGCTTCTTTACAGAAAGACTATTTAAAAAGTTCACAGTATTGATACACTGAAACTCGGTTATAACGCGGTTGTTTATATCGCGAATTCGGATATAACGCGTTTTGGTCTTGGACCCCTTCTATTTTCGAAAAGGTGTATAATTGTAAAATTGCAAAATTTACCGTTTTTCCCTTAAAATCAAATCAAAGGTGGAAATTAATCCACCCTAATGTCACGAAATTAATCCACCCTAATTCTACACCCACCCTAATGTCACGAAAATGCGTCAAATACAATATAATTTAAAAAAAATACCAGAATCGCGGACTTTTTCGTTTAACCAAAACGAATATCGAGATCTATTTTTCTGCCAATGATTAACCAGTAAAAAGGCCCATGTAATCTAATAGGCGTATGAATACCTAGTTTCGATCCATGTGACTCGTCGTTTGTACAAGATGCCAAGTTGGCGGCGCCAAATCGATTTTGGCTAATAACCCATCAAAGTGTTGAAAGGGTAATGATTTATGTATTTATAAATATAAAATTCTCTCACATAGCTCTGAATGATGCAGGTAATCGCGAAATGACCATTTTAAATCGATTTGGAATCGTGTGGACGATAATAGGGTGCGATATACGACATTTGACGTTGCGAAGTAATAAAAGTTCGGTTATATCGCGATCTTCGAGATCTTGGATCCGAAAGATCGCGTTATAACCGAGCTTCTGTGTATTTACAGTTTGTAGCCTTAATTTCTTCTTACTAATAATTTTTGTTATAACCAACATGGAAGTAATTGGCCCAAGCAATAAGAAATAATAATGTCTTATTAATGACTTCATGATTGTATTTATTATTTAATATTACTGATCATACTTAAGGTTAAGATCTTCTACGCAACTAAGGCACAACCAGTGAGGCTCCTGCCATCATCAGTCGAGCTGCACAAAATTGAGTTAGAAGAGCCACTCTTACGCTTGCCCGCCTTTAACCAAAGGAAGAGACCCGGTGCCCGTTTGAGAGAAAGATTCAAGATTGTTTATTTATTTCTGATCCGTCTATTTATTTGTAATTCGAAAATGACAATTAGAACTACTAGTTGACCCGTGCGAATAATTCGCAATAAAAAAAAAACCTTTGAGAAATAATAAACAAATCCAACAGCTGTCGTGTATGTTAGTTAAACACATTGTCAATAGATGGCGCCTTCTCCATTTTTATAAAAAGATTGACACGTGCGAATAATTCGCATGATATTTTGATCAATCACCGAATGGTAATGTAGAAATAAATAAATGAATAGATTACATTTATTTGGCGCCTTCTACATTTTTATAAAAAGAATTTTAAAACAAAAATTTGTTTGTTTTTTCGTCATTAGTGGTGAACGTAATCTTTGATATGATAAATCAATCACTGATTTTGATGAAGTACAAGTATTAAGAGAAAAAAAAAAACACCTTTGAGAAATAATATAAGAGAAGTTGACAAATTTTTATGTTTTTTATTGTAATAAATCGTTGATTTTTATTAAAATATAAATCTTTGATTTATTTTTTTATCTGTTCTTATTAAATAAACGATTAAATATCATTTTCAAGCGCATTTTTATTCAAAAAAGTATATATTTGAAGTTTAAAACGCTAAAGCATTATTTAAAATGTTGTTTCGGTTTCGAAAGATAAGTCGCTTCTGTTAAAGCGTGTCTACATTTTTATAAAAAGGTTTTTAAAATAAAGTTTTTTAACGAAAACATTAATTTTAATCAAATTGTTTATTTCATTAGCGGGGAACGTAATCTTCAAAATGATATCTCAATCATTGATTTTGCTGAAGTATTAAGGGAGTTCTGCCGTACCCAACACTAAAACTCATTTGAGAAATACTATATAAGGATGATTGCCGAAACATTGCAATATTTTAAATATAATATTATTCATTATCCTCCATTTCCAGCACTAATATCAAAAATAGCTCAGTGAATTTGTGTTTTGTTTTGTTTAGTTATGTGCGTTCTTTGGTTTATTTTACTGTAAAAATGTACTAACGCACGTTAATTTCCTTGTCTAAATAATATTCTTACTTAATCAAATTCGATGTGATACTGAAAAACAAGAGCGTGTACACGGGGGATGGTCTAGTTTTTCCAAAAAATAATTATCTTTAAATTTGTTGTACAAAATTGACTTTTTTATTTTTTCGAAACAATACTTCAACTGTGTCTTCCGTTATTGATGATCTGTTTTTAACGTCGTGCGATTTCCATATCTCTTCGTCTGTGTTTTTGACACAAATATCACTCATGATTTAGAATCATTGGTGCTTGAATGGGGTCGAGTAGCAAAATCAATGACTGCCTTGAATCGTTCAGTTTATCGGGAATCGACAGAAGACGAAACGGATGCTTTGATCCCCAAGCAATAAAAACAGTCAATTGAAGACATCACAGCGAGCGTCTTAATCAAATCATGCGGTGTCTCACAGTGCAATGCTTTTATGCTGATTATTAATTATGCTAACTAAAATAGAAATTTCTGATTTAATTGATAATCTTTTATATACAGAGCGTATCAAAGCCTTCTGTACAAATTTTAATGAGAGATAAGAAGCACCGAGACATGTCTTTTTCGCTTAGGAATGTATCCGCTGACGGCAACCTTCGGTGTTAGAGGGCGCTATTTAGCGGCATTGCAATGGGTTGGAGAGGAGGTGTGGAACACCAAGATAAACTCCTAAATGAATGGAAACAAGTGTGAACAACATGTTTATTCAAAGAAGGTGCTCAAAATTGCGACTGGCAACAGCAAAGGCATGGAAGCGTCGAAGCATTGATTGCCGTACATTTTGAAAGATTACCGGCATGTCGCGAACAGATGCAGCGGTGACAGCGATTCTTGCGACAAGGTGAATCGACGGACGTTTCGTACACGAGATTCTGTGCGTTGTCCCCAAAGGAAGAAATTGAGACAAGTTAAATCGGGCGATCTTGGTGGCCAGGCAAAAGCGCCCCCTAGCACCGAAGGTTGCCGCAAGCGGACATAGAAAAAGATTTCTCTTGGTGCTCCTATCTCCTATTAAAATTTCAACAGAGTTTTGGCATCAAAGAAAGGTTACGTACGTAAAGATACTGAAAGAGATAAGTTTTTTAATCACTTTATTATGACCATAATGGACCCGCTACACACTACTTCAAAAAGCAGATTCCAAACAGTAATTAAATGTATCGCACATTATTTTACACTGAATAATTTTTTGGATACCTAATTAACTTTGCAGCATAAATAGTTTCGTAATGATTTAAGTGCATTTAATGCAGGGGATCGGCGGTACACTGATAAAGAAATGCGTTCAATCCTCGGTGAAGATCAGGATACTTCTCCTCCGGTTGAGCCCTTGGGTTCACCCAGCCTTATGTAAAATGTGAATCTGATTTCGTTCCTGGGATAAATGAAGACAGAAACAAATTACACTATCAAAGAGCTTCAATGATTGTATCAATAATGAAAACGATGACGTAAACTATGATCACGTGATATGACATTCCAGTGAAACTTGGATAATTCGAAACTGAAAGGACCAGAGAAAAAGTTCGAATTATCCAAAAATTCGAATTACATATATTCTCTCAAACAGAAGAGATAAATAAAAAAGATTAACTCCACGATCGAAGATTTAACACAACTTAACTATATTTTTTTCATTAAATCAAACATTTTTTAGTAGCTTAATTATTCATCGCTTAAAAAAAAGACAGATATTTTTAATTGCTTCTTTGAATGCAATCTTTGTGTCCTAGCATATGATTCCAATCTCTCGGTTGCCAGGTCCTCTCGTTCTTTTTCTATTTTTCCCATTGTCATTTTTGCTGCTCAAGATTTTATCTTTGTTCTTCAAATATGTCGATAATTGTTGGATGGAATTCCAAATTCCTTGGCGATTTACGATTTCTTTTTAAGGTCTTTTTCCACTTCCTTAATCACCGCTACCTTTTCAGCTAATGTTAATGACTTATAAGGAGCTTTAGCTTTTGACAATGGCATAGTAAGAGCATTATAAACAATACTTAAAGAACAAGCACAAAAACTAAAAAATGTATGTAACTGCATTCAATCATTCGCAGGAAGCGCAAGTGACTCGAAGATTTTTATGTATAAATATTATTTTATTTTATTATTTTTAATAATTTTTACCGTAATATTATAAGGACAATCGTACGAAAAATTCGAATTATCCGAAATAAAATTCGAATTATCCACGATTTTTTAACATTATTTTAATACAGAATTCTAGGGACAGAGCAAAAAATTCGAATTATCCAGAATTTCGAATTAAACAAGTTCGAATTATCCAAGTTTCACTGTATTTACGAATACAATGATCTTTTCCTTTGTTTTTAGGATTTTTACTATATAAAAAAAAAAAAGGAATTAAAGAAAGCAGGCTATAAGTTCTTCTACTTCCCTTGTTCTTATTGTATCAAAATCTAACGTTTTATTTCTTTCTTTATTTTTGTAAGAAATTATTATAAAACAATGCCAGATTGAGTGGCTTGCTTTTTTTTTTTCTTTTATTTGGAGTTAGGTTCAATCAATCTGTTTTCACGCGAAGAAACTGAAACGAGAGGAGAGACTAAATTAGTTGATTTAATCCTTAACCGATGACGAGTGACAGGAACCAGCTCTTTTCCAAACACGAACCAGTCTGAGTGCTGGTGGTCTTTTCAATTCAAAACAGACTTCTTTCAGGAGCTGATTGTCTAATATTCTTAAGAGGAAATTACCAAATTGATAGGAAAATTTCAAAACATTTCTAGTAAAAAATGAATGTTGTGAAGAATTACTATATTAAAGTAAAAATATTCTATTATATTGAATATGTATCTCACTTTTTCTTTTAATTTATTCTAAAAATATTTTGATTTTTGAGAAAGGAATTGGTTATTTCTTAAATAAGATAAGTTTGAAAATATGAATTAGTCAGTGTAGCATTAATCTTACAATTTCATATAATGTTAAGAAGAGGTGGTGTTTCTCCTTTGAGTCACCAGGGGGCTTCCAAATCTAGATTTTGACTACATAGGATCAATTTCGAATTCCATATCCCTACTTTACAAAGGAATGTGTGAACTTTAGAGCCCGTCTAGAGAAAGAATATTCTAGAAAAAAATTCCCGATTTTCGCAGGGAATTGAATAAGTACAAAATCGCTAGAGAAAAGAGACTGTTGAAAAATAAATATGCAAACAAATGCAATTACTAAAATTATTATAATGGAATTATAAGATATAAAGAAATATCATATGTGACCGGTATCAGGAACATAAGGGCTCATTCTCCAAATGAACATTCCCCTACATTCTGTATATTATATATCGTAGAAGGACGAAACGGCCGTTCCCAATTCCTTCCCCGTAACTAACAGAGAGGCAATATTCTTTTTTATTTATTTATGTGCTGGTTTGTTTATTAAGTTATATGATTTTACAGCATATTAAATAATTTTGATTATTCTGTATATTGTTTCCAAAATCATTATTGAGAGGATAGGGTCTGGAGCGGGGCATTTTCAATATTTATTATCTTGATATTCGTTGCATATTTACAAAAATATTCATTTTATTTCTGTATTAGTTGCCTTTAAATTTCATAAGGTACCCTGCCCAAATAATGCCACCTTGACATTTAAATTATTGTAAGTCTGGAAATATGGTGTATCGAAACACGAAAATTATGGCCAAGAAAGTTTAATCTTCTGTTTGAAGCATACCTTAATGAAACATAGGATAACTTTTACTGGAGAAGTATGAGAACTCAAATAAAAAAACTTTGCAAACTGGCGTTATTAGGAACACCTGTTTAAATTAACGCCATCTACTTTCTAGTAACTTAACTTATTTAAAATTAAGAAATATTCCATCATTGTAAACATTATTTGTACAAAATTACAGTAAAAAGCAACAAAATTTGACTTTCTGTAAAAAATAATAAAAAAATCTCTTGAAATTAATGCAATCTTTCTAATCTGTAGCTAAAACAAAAGAGGAAATGTAAAAATGAATTAATTTCGGCATTTTCCGATTATAAAAGCAAAATAATAAATAAGATAAAAATCTATTTTCATGAAACATATTAGTAACTTATAAATGTCGTATATCATTTAAAATCGTATATGTAGACCATTAACACCACCATGGCGTTAAAGCGCTACTGAGCACATGGATCACATGATACACTTGTTTGTCTACAATTTCCGAATTTTAAAAATAACAGTTAACTTATCTATATAGAATAATCTTCACGAATCAAGAAAATATAGTTTTATGTAGTTAACCTTTGCTGAACATTAAAAAACCTATATTTTATCTTAGATATAGTAGCAGCCTTTCAGAACCAGTCCTCTACACGAAAAGGTGGAAATGTAATTTCACTCGAAAATGTTGGTGGTCTGCTAGTAACTCACTTCAACACTAGATGATATGTCAATGCAAACTACTTTCGTGCAGTACCGCCATCTTTTATATTTATGAAGAATTAGATAGGTGGCGTTAAGGTATAATCTTTCTCTAAGATCTAGATGTAAGTTATTTTGGCTTTCAGATATGACATACACTTAATCTCCATAATAGTTAGGCCTATAAAGGAAGAAGTATGGTACAAATTCCTGAATATCATAAGATCCTTCGTGTCGAATATTGATTTCACAGCGCCTTAACTACAAGTTCCTGGATATCAGAATTAATCTGATAATCGAAAATCATTAATAAAATTTTAATTTTTTATAAAAAAAAAAAGTATCTTGTTTACGGGGGTTTAACAAGACGGTATTTTGTTTTGTTACGTTCGACTTGCAACAGAAATGAGTAAAAATATTGTTCTGAATTAAGATTCAAGAATAAATCGTTATTGAATAGTTATAAAAGCTAGAAAGGAAGGATTTGAGGCTTTCGAATTATTACTATTTTCTTAAAGCGCGGTTTTTTTTTTGGATATTAACAGCGTTACAAAGTTTCAGCCGAAACAGTAACTTAACTTACAGAAGAAGTTAGCCTAGACCTTGGTTATAATTCTAAAACTATATACCTTTTACATGATAGACTTTGAAATGTCAGGATTTACTGACTAAAGTTTTACAATATTATATACCCGGTACAGTTTTATAACGACAGAAAGCATTGAAATGATGATGTTGCTGCTTTTGGTGGATGTCTTTTGCTGTAATTTTCAAAAAAAAACCAATTAGACATTTCTTAGTTTGAAAGAAACTACACTGAAAACAGTTTCATGAGTCAAACTGGGAATTCTCATTTATCAATACAGACAGTCCTTATTATTTTTTCTTTAGCTTTTTGATGTTTTTTTTTTTAAAAAAAACCCACTGATGTTTAATTTATCTTTTCTGATCACAATAACGTCGGCAGAATTATAAAAGTAACTAGAGTAACTAAAATTCAGGCTTTTTTTTTTTTAAGTCCAAATTGTGTCGACGAATGGATCTTTGGAAATATGTCTTTTTTTTCGTTGAAGACATTCAATCTGTCTCTCCTGTTTTCAATGACACTGCAATCCAATTTACAGAAGCGAGCACGAAACGAATGCCTTAGGATGAAGGAACGAAAAGGAAAGGAAGAAAAAAAAAAGAAGAAAACCCTGCTCTTCAATTCTGGGTAAATATTATCGATCTTCTGTCTGGTGCGGGATGATTGGTCTATCTAATCGCCTTGTTCACTGCACTGATACTTTACGAACACAATGTCAGTGTGATTCATGGGTGTCCAACTTGTTTCTTTTTTTTTGCTCTGGGGCTATTTAGGTGACGATGTTTATGTTAGAAACTCTAAATTGCCATCCTTCGCGAACGAAAACAAGTAATAAAGCACTTGGAAAGGAGGAAATTGCGGTTGGCGAGTCAACTTTCGAAGCAAACTGTTGTTCAGCAGTCAGTGTTGAGTTATGCCCCAAATTTTATTGCTAAGTGCATCCTAATTGCATCCGTTGTTGTAATTTCTGATATGAACTTTGCAGCGTAAATGTGGGCGAATTGGAAAACTCGAATAGGTTCGAGAACATCTGCGAAAAGCTGCAGCAAGAATAAGTTTCTTCGCCGGAGTTTTCCACCAAAATGAAACGCTCGGCAGTGTACACATTGCCTTAGTAAAAGTCATTCAGATCTTCATTTTTTTTATTTAAAAGCTAAAATAATCATCTGAAAAAAAGTCGTGCTTTATACTGTTAATTTTTTTTACAATTATATAATATGCTCTCAAGTGTTGAATTAATATCGTATTTAAATCTGCTTTCTGTGGACCGTTGTTACATAGCTAAGAATGTGGAGATACGGTTACGTTATTTCTATGGTAGATTAGGGATGGCCAATCTTTTACATTCCAATTTTTTCACGTATGAGTTCAGATGCGCCAAATAACGTTTATAATGTTATTCAATTCTTGTAAATCATATGTTAATATTATATATGATTTTTTTAATGATGTAATTAATATAGAAAGAAAAAAAAAACCAAAGAAGTAACAACCATATATTTGAACAGTTATGGAACGAATGTAGAACAAAGTTTGGTTCTGAAGGACATGATAATGGATACATATGCAGTAGCACCAAACACATGTGCTCACCATGGCTCGGAAAGACCACGAAAACAACCTATCCGAGAAACTAACAACGGAAGTTGTTAGATAACCGCCAGTCTTAATGTGGTTAATATATCTCCTGAAAAAGGCCTGAGATGCCGGACCGAAATATCGAGTAAACCTCACTCCGGAGTGGAAAATCCCACAAACAAGGATCTATCCAGAATGTATTCCTTCTTTTCTAGTGACTTGAACTACTACAGATTTTTCTTCTTCTGGGAATTTATAGAAATCGATTTTTTATTATTACTACCTGCATGAGTAGGCCTACATTTTTTTATTTTTATCTACGGGATTGAGGACAATGAGCCATTTTTAGCGCAGGCGCAGTAGGTTGGATATCTCTATATTAGATCAACAAGGATAAATTTGTATTTGCTTTATTATTTGTTGGGATGGTGTAATAGAAAGAAAGCTTATTTCAATGTTAATCACCTAACAGCGGTCCACAGACATTGAGATGGATTATAAAGTATTTTATGTACTTTTGAAAATAAGTTATTAGAGCAAAGGCTACCAATTACGTAACATCAAAAATGGTAATGTATTTTTATGGTTTCTTTTCTTGAAAATGTAAATCTTAATACTTGAGTTTAATATTTGGCCACTAAAGCAAAAAGATTCCTCTTTCGGAATAAAAAGATTGCAGTTCTTCATTTCTTTCCGCCCGTGTACTTGGGCTTCTTTTCACATGGCTTCTAGGGGTTCAGTGATATTAAATCATGCAGAAAAAAGAATGCCGCTACTCTAACCAGTCTCGTCTTTTGAGATTCGTATCGATGTTAAACTGAGAGTACGTTTCTTTTACTCTTCCCTCCCCCCCTATCGAAGCTCCAGGAACCCCGGACGGCAACGAGGAAGCGACCCGTAGTGAACAAATTCGAGAAGCGGAAACGACTACTGCGAGACGCAAACCTTGGCTCAGTGGGTCGACTAACCCCCCCGACCCCAGATCCGTCACTAGAGCTAAAATTAGGAAAAAGGAAGGAAAAAAAATCAGAAATGAAAATAAATAAACAAGTCCAAATCACAAGGAAAGCTCTGTGAGATAAAATGACCAGACTTCATCAACCAATCGCCGCGAGTAAATGACGGCCGCCATTGAAATAAAGACAGAGGAATCTACAGCGCTTCTAATAATGATGATATAATTTTAATCTGATACTAGGCTTTGCATTCATATTTTTGATAAAAAAAATTGAATTTGGTTTAAGAATTTAAGTGAGCAAATCAATTTACATAAGTTGTATTTGTAAAATATGTGTAAATTATTTATTGATATATTATTTTATTCTTCAAGGCCATTTTTTTAACTATTTTTATGCAAAATCCTTTATTTCCGGAGATAATTATTTCATAAACTTTTTTATTATTATCGATACTAGAATTCTTTTAAGGAGAAATCTAGGACAACAACTGCAGCTTCTTGTCTTTGAAAATAACAGCTTTTAAGATCCTGGCCGAAGCAATTCAGGTGACTGCAAACCTTTTATTTCTTTTATATATTTCTTTTTCCAATGCATTTAAAATTCTCAAATTTGAAATATGCACTTCTAAAGCATATATGAGATTTATTTATTTATTGTTTTTAATTAAAAAACTACTCTGTATTTAATTAAAATTCAAAAATAGTCAATTCAAATAGTCAAATAGGATTTTTCTAGGTAATACTCACCTGTCAGTATTTTCAACTTAAAAAAACTTGAAATGATAAAAAAAATTTGCAAAATAATATTTTGTATTTAAAATATTTATTATGAGAGCAATAGTTAATTTTTTAAAAAATAAAAACTGTGTTTTTAAAATTGTTTGAGATTAAATTATAATTTTTGACGTGCTATCAAATAATCATAATAAAAAACGTTTTCATTAAAGACTTTCTAAATATCACGCAAATTCATTTGATGCTGTTCGTTTCGAAAAATAAATTTGTTTTGGAGTATTTTTTTTTTTTTTTTTGTAGAAATAGATTTTAAAAGAATTAACAATTTTTGAATTTTAATTTAATTAATTAAAGAATATTAATTAATTTTCACACTTAAAAACCAAGAAAATATAAATCCCATATGCTTCACAAGTTCATACTTAAAAAGTTCAGAATTTTAGGTGAATTGAAAAAAAGAAATACAGCTGGGCCTCTATTTAACGAACCTCTATTTTGCGAATTTCTCTATTTTGCGAACTTTTCTTTGGAACCAAGAACATTTTGCTAATTTCTTCGTAAAATAACCTCCAAATAGCGAAGTGCATTTTCTATTTAAAGAACTTTTCCGAGGATACAGCTGAGGGAAAAAGAAGAAATTATCGATGATGTGCTGATTGATGATTATCTTTCACTTGATTTTGAAGTTGAGACCTCGGAAACACTAACTGAATCGGATATTTTGGACAGTGTGAAAAATAAAAACAATACAGCTACGAATCGCGATGAAGATGATGAAAATGGAAATGATTATGATGAAGAAATCAAAAAACCATCGTATGATGAAATGCTAAAATCATTCGAAATAATCTGATGCGGATTACAATTTGAAGAAAATACGCCTGAAGGGGTTTTTGGTGCATTGCAAAGATGCGAGACGTACTATGAGCGAAAACACTTTTTCATAAAAAAAAAAAAAAAAAAAAAAAAAATCAGACAAAATTAACAGACTTTATTATTAAAATTTAAGTACGCATATGGTAATGTATGCTTCATGTCATTAAAATTACATTTTTTTTAATAAATTTATTGTTTATGTATTTTAAATCTGTTTTATGTAGTTTAAAGTCATTTTAAAAGGTGAATCTCTATTTAACGAATTTTCCATATAACGAACTTTTTTTCGGGATTTAGCGACTTCGTTAAATAGAGGTCCGACTGTATACATAAAAGGTTTGCTGTCGCCTGAATTGCTTGAGTCAGAACCTTAAGTGACGATCTGTTAGAATGCCTGGATGGTAATGGGAGAAAAAAAATTTGTCATAAAATTCAGTATTTAATTTTTCTCATCATTGTGATTAAATATACACAAAGATTTCCTTACGCTAATTGACTAGTATTTCATTATAGGTATTATAAGAATTACCATTCTAGTAGAATTAGTAGACAAGAATTAAGAATTAGTAGACAATTATCAAGAAAAATTTAAAATAATCTAAAAATCACAAATTCCGTCAATAAAGACATATAAGTCACTTTAAACAAATGGTAATTCAAAGTAATAACAAGTTGTTTATATTTTTCCCTTGTATGGAAATGTCTTTGTTATAATTAGGTTACATTAACGCAAATCCAAACATTAGCGCTGGCATTATTTTATTGCCCCTAATTTTGTTATGTTAAAGTGTCCCTCTACAGACCTGGACAGGCCTTTGGGGTATCAAATTTAAAATTGTGGGACTCGGTAGTCTAGTGGTAAAGCCTTTGACAGCGGGTTGGAGGAGCCGGGTTCAATCCCGCGGACATCGGCGATCTTTTCAACGCTGAATTCTCCTCCAGGCGGGTCTTAGGGTCTCTGAACAATGGATTTCTTTGGATGTCGGATTGACCGCCAGACTTCAACTCAGTACCGTTGTTCAGGACACCCGGGAGCCTTTCTCCCTCGACCCTAAGGGCCTGTTGTGGGATAAAATCTTAAAATTGAACACAAAGACTCTGTATTAATAATTATTTCTTATTTACCTAAAAGCTTCCAGCTAGTTTACCCTATTAGTAATAATTCACCAATAGGCCATATTAAAAAAGAAATACTGTATTTCAAGTAATAATGTCTGTTTAAAATATGGCCGATTACTGCACTAGTTGCCTATTACAATTTTATATACAGTAGTTTCATTACTTTGACGTATTTTGTTGTTTTAATTTACAATAATATTTTTTAAATATTAAAAAGTTGTCTGCATTTTCATTCTACTAGATATAAAAGAGAATTTATATTTTCATTTCATCTACATCATAAATTTCGTTGAAATTTCAATTTATTTTGAGTTCTGAACTCTTATTCAAATCCTTCTGCAACAACTTTTGCTCGTCTCTGCATTGAAACAGAGAGAATTAAACTTTCCAACTTTTCCCTTCAATCATTCGTCAATTGTAGGAACATTAACAGAGTTCATCGTTCTTTAATTAATGGCTTCAATGACCCATCCATCAGTAACTCATCACTACACTTCTATCTATACTTTCACAGCTTGTTATAGGCTCATATCTGTCAAGCGTCACAGGAATTCCAATAAAAATATTTCTAGCTATTTTCAGCTTTTACATTTCAACAACAACAACATTATGCCCATTTTTATCGTAGCAGGATGGACAGCATCAGAGGAAAAAAAAAACACAGAAAAAACTTATTCCTTCACATAAACCATCATTACACAGCACATTCGTTTCGTTAATATTAATTTTATTTTTCATGTAAGCTCTTCATGTTACACAAGCAATTTACCGATCTCATTTTCCCTACATTCTTTCCTACCACACTTACCTTTCACTCCACTTACGTAAAAACCTTTAATGATAGACGCTTCAATCGTAAGCGGTAATTTGTTCAAACCGTAAACAAATTTACTCAACAGATAAACATACACGAATTACACAGCATCACGGACAATATTCCTCTTTACCCTACAATAAAGTATCAGCTTTCCAGGGTAAATAAGTTTGAATCAGACTTTGTCGTAAACAGACGAATGGAAATTAAATTTTAATTTAAATTCGTTCTGAAACTTTTATCTGAGAGAGGTAAATAATAAGTTTAATATATTAAGGTGTCACAAATTTCATAATAATGTGATAGCAAAATGTCTATAAAATAAATAAAGAAATAAATTCATTATTCGTTAAGAAAAAGAAGTATCTAAAAGAATATAAAGCCAACTTTCCTTAAAAAGTATTGAGGTTTTTTTTTTTTTTTTTTTTAAATATTATAAAAAAAAATAAGAAAAAAACTTTAACAAAAATCTGAATAATAATCCCTATCAATATAAACAAATCATTTAATTGATGATAAAATTTAATGTGTGTCGTAGTGTCACAGTATAATGGAGATTTGAACATATTTGAAACCTTAAAAAAGTTTAACACATCAATTAAAAGAATATTAAAAACGACATGTTTCGGCTAGTCTTACAACGACCTTCATCAGAATAAAACATCACAGAAAAGCGTTCAATATAAACCGTCGGGAAGTTCCCTTTAAGTTGTATTAGCTGCTCAATCCACTCACACAATTGATACATATCTAAATAATAATAACTGAAAGAATGATGATGATAATAATAACGATAAAAAAATAACAAAGAGAACAACAATAACAATCTTGAGATAAGAACATTGTATATGGTATTAAATGCAGAGGAGAGCCAAGCTTAAATACAAGAGAAACGAAATGTCCAACTCCAATACGAATGAAGGAGCGTAGGAACGCCATCATAAAGAAAATTTTAACTATAATACTGCTACGGATGGTACACAAACAGGACATAATATTAACACCGAGGAACTTCTGATATTAGGACTTGAAATAGATGCTTAACTTCGAAAATTTCATGAGTTGCTCATATTTGTTCATTAAAATTAGTAAGTCTGCAAAATAAAATGTATGTTTAGTTTGGTTGTTTTTTTTTTTTTTCCCTTTAGGTATTTGTCAACCCCATTTGTTGAATGGTTCCACCTTAAAGATCCACATCCCTTCCTACAATTTGAAACTTCCCGCTTATTTTGAATGTTTTTTTTTTTTTTTTTTTTTTTTTTTGTGAGTTTTTTTTTCTGTTGAAGGCCGTTGTAAGCACTGACAGAAACATGTCGGTTAAGATTCTTTTAATGGATGTTTTAAATTTGTTAAGGTTTTAATTATCTGTGACAAAGTCTCCATACACATTCTTAAAATGTTTCATTGTCGACAATCCTCGAATACCTGAGTCACTAAATCTAATTAGTTTATGAAAACAAAGCAAGACAAAATTTAAAATTGATTACACTGTATTGTTAGACGTAAACATTGAATTTCATTCGACATCAGTTAAAATTATAATTGCCGCAAGAAAAGATGAAGTAAATTGGCATCGAATATAACTTCTACAACTTTCTATTGTAAAACATTTAACTACTTTCCACATTCTACAAATTACAGTAGAAAATAATATATTCAATATTATTTAATCCTTTCATCTTAAATCTATCTTTTAAGTTTTTGTTATATTGTTATTATTATTATTTTTGTATTATTTACATTCTCTTAAATTTATTCCAAATGAGAACGGAACAAAAGTGTGGCGTCAGTTCCTACTTACCGCCGCATTATACCGTATTTTTCTTTGCATGTGTAAGCATTTATTAAAGTCTCATAGAGATAATCGAGCATCATCTTTTCCGAACATTGTCTAATTTGACTTAAACTATGTGGATGGATGGATTATAACTTCAGACCTTTCCATGTAAAATTTCCTCATTTTCACGCCGCCATATTACTGAGCAGCAAAGAGTTCCAGAATCAACTAAGTGATCGGGATTTTTCAAAGTTTGGAAATTTTTTATTTTTTTTGAGGCCACTACTGTATAATTGTTTCGTTATTACTTTTCTATTGGATTCTTGTCATTTTTCTTCATAGCAAGATAATTTCCAAATAAAAAAAGAGATGTGTTTGGATATTACCGTATCTCGTAAACAGATAGATCTAGCCACTGGTTCAAAAATTAGGGGGAGGGGAGAACAAACGCTGAATTTCAGGGCTGTAATTCTTTCGCAAACAGGCTAAAAATATAGCATAATAGAGTAATGTTTTATATAACTGAATTTATTGGTTTAACGTTAACGGTAAGTCTAAATGAACCAAGTTTTTTATTATTATTATCTGTTGTCACTTCGGCATTGACTCAATTGTAAATCACTGTCAGAGGACGTGAGATACAGCAGGAACTTCTTCGTTGAACGGAGCTCTTCATTTTTCTTTTCTTTTTTTTTCCCCCCCGTTGATGATGACTGAGGTAGTCTGTGTAGTCGAAGACAGACAGAGAAAACTTGGGACGTGAATTACCTCAGCCTGTTTTCGGTGTAGTTGCCAGGGCAACCGTCACTGCCTTCGGCTAAATACGAAATTGACCCGTTGTTCAAGATCACAGTCCTGTAGAACATCACAGAACGGAGACGCAGGGTTTTTTTTTTTTCTTTTCTTTCCTGCAATTGTTTAGAATACAAAAACGAAGCACGTTCTCCTTTTGATCCAGAAATTGCATTTTCAATTGCTCTACTACCTAGCAATTGAAGCAGACAACGGTTTTGAATGTCACGGACTGTTAAGCGTTACTTGACTTCTAAACTACAATGCTTTAAAAAAACAAAACAAAGGATTTGCTAGAAATATCCTCAGTGGAACGTCAATAAAGGATTTCAGACTGTTGTTAGTGAATTCAAGAATATTTCAGATAGGATATTGCTTGTTGTTATTATTTCAATGCATATTATTTCGTTTAATGGCTCCACAGGACGAAGGCTGCTCGAACAAATCAGCGAATATCTCGAACAAATCAGCGAAATAGGATTAGGAGTAGAGGTGTTGTACGTAGAAGATTGATTCGGAAGATTCCTCCCTTTATGGTGTAGGAAGTGATTCCGCGAAACGCCTTATTCCGGATTCGATAGTAGATCTGTACCTATGCACAGCCGGTTTGCCAGGCCGGCACACCTCGATTACTCCGGGCAATATTACAACAGGTGAAGATTATCAAACAGTATTGAAAACTGTAAGAATTCATGTAGAATAATAAACGAAACTAACTTACCTGAAAGAGATATCAATACAGATTTAAGCAAAGTTATTGTTATGGTAATTAATGAAGTTAATGATTGAGAATATGACAAGTCAATTGACAGTTTCGTAGCGATCTCGTATAATTTACAATCTGTCAAACGCTTGCATTATTAAAAGTGACTTGCATTATTCTTCTAACACATATAAAAAATAATAAACCTAATCTTATATCTAAAATTAATCTAAAAATAGGCAAAATTATTCATAAAAATATAGCTAATGTTAAGCTCATAATTGGACAAATATAATAAAGTATATGATTTGCCATAATTGGATTAATAATTTCTACTACTATTGATTGACCCGCAAAATTATTCACTGCCTTTTCACAGTTGTCAAGTACAATTTCAAGCAATGCCTGCATTGACGTCATTTAGTCTCGACTTCATTTTGTATCTTTAGGACGATTCTGAAGAAGTGTCCAGTGGCTACTCTGGACCAAGGGTACCCTTTTCTTTTTCAGCACAGAAGATGTTTGTCTAAGTGCCACTAATTTCCTGACTATCTAAAGTCCCCGCGGTGAATAAAGATCCTCCCAGAATGCAGCGCAGCTTATAGATTGAGCTTTCCTGGCCGACCGCTAACATTGAAAGAGAAGAGGTCGCTTCTCTTCTGTTTCAATGTTAGCTGTCGCCCAGGAAAGGACAATCTATAACCTGCTTTGCATTCTGGGAGGATCTTTATTCACCGAGGGGATTGTAAAATAGGAAATGACCTCGACCGAAAGTCAGATTTTCTCCCCCACAGGGAGTCCAACAAACATGACTCATGGGGCTCCGAATTCCGGTTTAGGCTGTGGAGAGAGTTACAAACACAGGCAAGGAAATCCGAATAGCTCCTTCCTACGGGAAAGATTAAAAAGGAATGGAAATATGAAAATGTAAATTTGCGCTTCAAATAAACTTTTTTTTCCTTTTCCATGAGAACTTTTAATAAAATTATATACTACGACAAAAAAATAAAAAATTGAAACATTATGAAGAAACACTTGCCGTTCCGCCATGGTCGAGCGGTCTAGACGGCGGTCTGCCGTGTGGTCGATATGTCGGAACACGGATTCGAATCCCGGCATGCGCATGGCTGTTTCTTTCTTCTTCTGTGTTTCGTCCGTTTCTCTCAGGGACTTACAATCTCAGGGTCATTCCGGGCTGAGATGTGAATCCCCCCCTCCCTTTCTTCAATTTCCTAGCCTCTCTCTGAGTTGTCAGGTCCAAAATTGATCGTTGTCGATTTAAGAAGAGAAACACCCAATTTGAATGAATGAAAGTTTGGAAATTCCATTTTGAAGACAAGAATTTGGAATTGATTCAAATTTCACAGCGAAAAAGCAAATTTGAATTAAACATTAGCAACAACATGTTGTACGTCTATGTTTCGACATATCTTACGATGGCTTGCATATTACGTTACTGAAAAATCAGCTTTAAAATAGAAATCATAAATAAATTGGATTGCCGTTTAGCTTTTACAGTCTAAAACTTCTTTATTTAGAAACTGGACAAAACATAATGGGTTTAAGAAAAAGATATCTATTTTGTGAATCACGTATTTAGGATTCAATATAGTTTGCCTTAACAAAAGAAGAAACATGAGGTTATAATTCTGTATTTTATTAATAATATGTTGTTTTCATCTGAATACAGTATGGTATCAATATTTAAGATAGGCTTTAAAGAAATAATAAAAGAGAAACAGATTTAGACAGTTGTCAAAATTAGTAACACTTGCGATGAAAACATCGTAACACATTTGCGTATTACGATGACTTCAATGCTAACAATTTGTTAACAATAAATAATAACCAATGTTTAAAGATTTACGAGCAGTTCTAAAAGGATTGTTTTGAATGAACTTGTCTGTTATTGGTACCTGAAAATATTCAGTTTTGAAATGATAGCTGCGTATTCTGCTCTTTCGACAACTTTTTTTCCGAGCCAATCTTGATCCACACCACACTGTTTTTAATGATTTATCATTACGAAAAGAATATAATAAGAATGTCAGCTTTTAGCTGTAAACTATTAAAACATTGAGTAATAATTCCTTCCACGATTTTTCTTGGTTACGTTTCCTTCTGTTTAAGAGGCCCGTGAAACGATCAACTGACACATTGATTTTGACTCTCTCTCTAGGTCGTTTTGCTTTCCAATACAGAATGCCACACCCTACAGAATACAGTGGTAAAATACAGAATGCTGTGGCACCCTAACTGCGAGTGAAGCTGCCGGAGCAGTTAGGGTTTGTTCTGGCAGTGATACTAGTCGGCTGACCACAGTCTTGGCGAATGATGATCACCATCGATCCAGTAAATCGATTCCAGCATCAATCCACAGAAGCATCACAATGGTGAGCGATTCGTCTGCATGACCAGCTGTCCTCTAGCAGTCCCACGATGCAGTATCTTTCGAAGTCCTACAATTGCCTGTAGGGTCTTCGAGCTCGTCGTCGAGGCGTAATTGTTGGTAAACTGATGTAAATGCAACAGTTCCACGAAGCACTCTTGTCCAGAATGTGTCTAGTAAGCTCATGAGGACCCCTTATACGGACCACAAGATCGGCACTTCCATTCAGCCAAGGGGGTAATACAGACGTTTCTTAACAACTAAAGCGCATTGCACATGGATCCGAAAATCGGACTTATTCTATTTCACTTAAAGAGTTTCCTTAAGACAAACATTCATTTCAGAGAATTCACTGTATTTCAAACAACGGCTTCTGTGTCTTTATACTTTTCTTCTTAAAATTAAAGTAGCGTTTAGGTTTCCTTAAGACGAATACTCATTTCGGAGAATTAAAATAAATGAAAATAAAATGAATGTTCACTTAAGGAACCCTTAAGTGAAAGAGAATACGTCCGATTTTTAGACCCGTCGTCCGATTTTCGGATCCATGTGAAACGCCCTTAAGCTTTAAACATTGACGTATGTAATGCTTTAAACGTTGACGTATGTAATAGGAGTTTCATTCAAATTGTAATTCCTTCATAACGCTTTGATTTTTTTTTTTATCAGCGAGTGAATCTATTTCCTTTCGAAGCGCTATAGATAACAATCATAATGACACTTTTAAGTCATTTACAAAAAAAAAGCAAAAACCCGTTGTTTCATTTATTTACATCATCAAATCTTCCATGTTGTTGGTTTGTTTTTTTTTCGAACAAACGCGAAATAAAAATCAATATCTTATTTATTTATGCTTTGAAAATTCTACTTCTAATCTCAGGTCAAAATAATGAGAGAACTCTGCAATTCATCTCCTTACACCTGCCGCTCTCTGAAGCCAAACTTCAAGATTTACAAAAACACGAAAATAAAAATGTTTGACAGTGAACACTTTAAAATAAGACGTTCCTAAATGAATTGGAAACCGACTTTTTTGGCAGTAACAGTACTTTATTAGAATATCAATTAATCCGAAAGAATATTTATTAATTCTATGTATAATTATTTTTTATTATTATTACTGATATGGATGCGATTCGTGAAGAAGTTCCAAAGTAACTAAATTGAAAACTGGAAGAAATAATTAAGTAATTATAAATTTAAAAAAAAAAAAATACTTTTGAAATTCAGTATTATTTAAATAAAAACAAGCGCATTTTATTGTAAAACAATAGCTTATTAAACAGTGGCTTACAAAAAGTACTATCTAAATTAATAAAAGTTTATTTGAATAAAATTAAAAACTTCAAGTTTCAAATTCAGTTACTCATTAATTACTCTCTTTTTTTGCCTCGAGTTTCCTTATGTGTATGCCATTAACTTTTGAACCGTTGATCTTGAATCTTGGCGTGCTTATTTACGAACAAGAGACGATTTAATTGTTTTATTAAAAAAATAAAAAAATATATTTTTTTGTTGAAAAATGATGTTACATATTATTTGCATTCGGTCAAGATTAAAAGTTAATAATTAATGTTAAAAATATAACTTTTAAAAACCACGCTTTCTATATTATATAATGACTAAAATATATAAGAATTATGAATTATGTGTATGTAATTCAGAAGTAGTTGTGTAGATATAATACATATATATTCCGCCACCTAACGGCTAGCCTCGGTAGTAGTAACATTTATGCCTTGATGGTATATATTAATATCTCAATATATTAATATACTGTATATCAGTATATTATTGTCTTGTCGTGAGACATAAGCAAGTGTGTAAAATTTCTAGAGGATTGACCGATGGGAAGTGACTTCAAAATTGATTACAAGATTTGACCCGGAGTTAATAAAAGCGTGGGAAAAATACATAAGAGTCTTACCGTTTTAATTACTAACAAAAAAAAAAAGCCATTAGAACTTAAGGAAACAGACTTCAAGTTCTTAGAGGAACATCTTGATAAGAATACGTACAGTAACAATATTTACGATTTACGTGATAATCCGAACAATCCCGTAATCCAATTAATGCTAATTTTACACTTTAAAATAAATTAATAAACTTTGTATAAAAAATAAACTGTGTGAATTTTCCATGACAATAGTTTCCTGTTGAACAACAGATGTCATATGGAAATGAACAGAATGGATGGTGAATCTTTAAAAAACAACTAGAGGTCTTCGGTAAGTAGACGAATTCGTGATGTATCGAAGACATTTCTAGTCATTGCCGATTAAATAACGACAAAATGGTTGAAAATCTGTTCAATCATCCAATGGAGACATTGTTTAATAAAACGAGTGAAGTATTATGACAGACAGAAAGATCTGCCTAGGAATCACTGTAGACTTCAAATGGAATATGAAAGATGGTTTAGAGATGACATAATGTGTGAAAGAAATCACACCAAACAATGCTACAGATTTTAAGAATTCCGCAGACTGAAATAGCTCGTGGTCCAGGAAAATCAATTCTAGGCGCCTATTATTTATAATATGTACAATATACGTAAGTATCTTTTGCACAAATAAATTAGACATTAATTCAGATCTCAAGAGAGCTTGAACCACAACAATGTATGGTGAAGCAAGATAAAAGCAATCGTTATATCATGGAATTTAATCTTTCATCGTTTGTGAGATGAAAGATACACAAGATGTACTTTTTTTTAATAAATAGTATAAATTAAAAAAGATATAAAACTGAAAATTATAAAAAGAAAGAAAAAAAGAGTAAATTAACTGATAATTGCGTTTTTGTATTAATTTCAAAATTTCTCAACAGAGGCCGCTGATGACGCGGTGTTAAATTTGTTTTATCACCATAGAAACAGTGATCTGATTTTTGATTTTTTGGGCAGTGATTTGTTCTTTGTAATTGGGTTTTCAAATTTCATATCACTGTCCGGCTTTTTATAGGTTTATATAAAACTTATATAATATATATTAATTATTATTCTTATATTCTTTACTTTCTGAATTCAAAATTGCAAATGATTGATTGAAATATTTGCTTTACGAAGCTTGAAGAAGGATGGCTTCAAGTTTGGTACATTAGATTTATATATATATATTTGGGGGCTACATTATTTTACACAACACACCATCAACGTATGTAAGCACTGGTCACATTTCTAATATTTAAGCTAATGCACAAATCCAATGAAAACAATGTCAATATCCCGAAATCCGAGTTCTGGCCTCCAAACCCACATCCAAGTGTTTCGTGTTTGCCCTTCATCTCACGAAAGCGCATTAAATTCCGTGATATACAAAGTATATAGTCTCATTTTAAGTGTGATAACTTGTTTTGTAATATATCATAATAGCAAGCGAGTGTATTTATAAAAAAAAAAACTTTAAAAAATAAAATTAACCTAATTTTGTTAGCAAATCGCTCACAGTCTGTTTCTTATTTGATAACATCCAGATTACAACAAACTTTCTTATTTAAAATCGTAAATTTCCAATGGAACGAAAAAAGTATATTTTAAGCTCAGGCCAAAACGTAAATATGCATTAATTCGTATTTCTTTTCTTTCTTTCAGATTCTTATCTCTTTTTAAATATCACTTGAAAGAATAAAAAAAAAAAAAAAAATCTTTTTCAAAGCTGATGACCGAAAGGACTTAAATTGTACTCTCCTCCTTTTTATTTGTGTCCAAACATTTTCTAAAATTTCCAATGGGATCAATGCCCTCTGGCGGTTAAATCATTAAACGAAAAAAAACGAAAAAAAAAGAATCTTTTCCATTTTTTTTCTTCTTCTTTTGGATTAATATACTGTGTAAGAGGGCGGAAGGTTCCTTCCAATAAAGGAAGGTTTCCAATTTCCCAAATGTTCTTCGAAGAATGAGTGGTCCGCAGCATCGTTAACAAGAAAGCAACGAGTTCTTTTGTATCGGAATGACAGCACAGCGCTTGCGTAGAATGCGGAAGTGCCTCCGTTAGGCCTGACCTCTTTAGCCACATCTTTTCTTTTCAAAACGAATAAATCACAACAAGCCATTCGATCGAGTTAATACAAACCCAACATGCCAATGGCCGAAAACAAGTAAACATCGGAAGTGGAGGCAAGTTAAAATAAAAAATAAAAAAATCTGATGGACGTGATTCGACTTACTAAGAATTCTCTAAGTTTTTTTTTTTTTTTTTTCCCCCAAAGTTACTTTGCAGTAATAAGATTATAGGAAATCAAATTACAATTTTAAGTAATAAATTTATAATATAACAAGAAGTTTTATGTAAACTTCTTTTATATAAAAGAACTTCAACCTACTTCTTTAAAACTTAACCTTTTTTTTTAATTTATTTGGGATTGTGATAGGTATTGCGTTTGTCGTGTAGGTCCGTGTCTGTCCACCCCTTACAACTCCCAAACGGAAGGACGGATCGACAAACGGATTTCACCATCCTATTCAAAGGCCAAAACACAGTAGGAATGGAGTATTTTAAGGTGCCAATGTCCCCTCCTCCAATGTTCGAGATATTTGGCGCTGTTTTCATTGGATTTCTTCTATTAGCTTAAATGTTAGAAATGCAACCAGCTCATGTCAGTTGTCAGTTGTAGTTTGATGGATAATTTCTGGGCTGGAGGTTGGGCTATGCTAAAGGTTGTCGGTTCGAATCCATACATCTATTTTTTTTTTCTTAATGTCCTCTTGTTTTTTTTTTGTTTTTTTGTTTTTCTTATTTTCCCAACTCTTTTTTTTTTTTTATTTTTCCCTACGTTAATGTACTTAATTTCTTTTATTATTATTTTTAAATTTCTTTATTATTATGAATCGCTCTTAAATTTACGCTTTAGCATTAAATTCTACTCACTTCTTTGCCTTCATTACTTAACTTGCTGAAATCCATTTAACTTTAATCGCATCAAAGCACTCAAAGTAGTAAAAGGATTTATAATCATTGTCAGATATCGATAGAAATTTGCTGTTTCGTCTTCTTCTAATTGTTTTTCTATAAGAACTTTTTGGTCATTTTCAAGTTCTACTTTCTCGTTGAGAAACACTCACATTTCCAAGCATAAAAAATCATATAGTTTCTTGTCGGCTTCCAGAAGATTCGTTCAACGGCTCAAAAGCTATTATTATGTGTGTCTAACCAATAGACACACATTCTTTTTCATGAGTCTCAGCTTGAAAGGAAAGGAACTACTTAAAAAAAAAAAAAAAAGAAGCTTTGTTGTTAAAAATCAACATGGTTACATCAATAAAAATACTGCGTTTTTTTTTATGGTATTCATAAATTTAATTAAATATTATACACAAAATTGAAGCCAAATTGAATTAATAAATGAATATTATGCTGACTTAAGCTATGTTAAAAGTTCAAAATATCCAAACATTTCACTTTTATGTATTTCTTTTGATACCCGTACTGTTCGGTTTTGTTGAGCCTGGCGCATGAGTCAGGTCTCCTTCGATTTCATCAAAATAGGTGCGAGGAGAAACAAAGAGGGGATGTGTACTTTTTATAGTGTTAGTTTACTAGTAGCTGGGTTCTATTTGCGCTTTTCGGGAAAGAATTATGGAAAGAATAAATACTATTGCAATAATAACAGGTACTAAAAGAAAAACAGGTCTTAGGAATGTGTCCATCTCAGCGTACCACCCCTTTGCGGAGTAGAATCGTCGGTGAGTGGTAGTTCTCGCTTTCGAAAACGAACAGTATGTCTTCACTGAAAACTCAGATGTTGTTTAACTTAAATCCAATGCATTTTCGCAATGAACTTCCCAATGCAAATTCATCATTTGATGGCTTTTTTTTTTAAATATATTCAACAAATGATAAGCAATGAAGACAAAGCTTTTTAAACATTGCTTTCTATAATCTTGAACGGGCAGGAACAGGAATATTTTCTTACAGGTAGTCAGTAATAAGTAACTAATTTTAGATCTACAGTTTGTGTCAGATTTCTGTGATTAGGCCTATAGCAAATACACTGCTGGACAATTGCTAAGGACGGATCACAAATTGCAATTTATCATAATATAAAGCGGGGGTGGAGGCCCGGCAATGTACAATATTGTTGCCACACTGTTCGGACATTAGAATAAAGATAACACTGGTCTACATGGAAAAAAAAATTTTCTGCTGACTAAGATGTTTTAACTGATTTTATATAATTTGAGGTCGCTGATTACGAATATGCAGTCAGAAATTGTCCATCACGTCACAATTTTTCACAAAACACAATTACTGAAATTTATAATGTTTATGAGTTGCAGCAGCACATTTGTTACTGTTATTACCACTAATGTTGTTTCTTTTGAAAGAACGTTAAATCGTGAATAAGTTTCTTGGGACTGGTTCATTATAATAATTATAAATAATTATTAATTTTTAAAGTGAAGTATATTAATTATAAAAGAACTTTCGCTTCTTTGATTTTCTGGCGTAGCTGGAATCTGGGATGTCACACTGCAAGCACCAACAGTAGTCTGCTATCATGTTTGTGTTCCACCTGCCTTGATATCTTTGTTCCATGGTCTTTACATCTTGGTGGAAGCGCTCTCCTTGCTATTCACTTAGAGCACCAAGATTTGAGGGAAGGACATTTAAGTGACTGTGCAGAAAATGCACCTTTACACTCATATTTACTCCTATCTTCTGATATGCTGATAACAAAGTTTCAACTAGAAGTTCGTAGTTGTCTGCCTTTACGTTGCCAAGAAAGTTTCTTACAACATTACAAAAAGCACACCATGCTTCTTTCTCCAAAGTGTTCATGGTTTCCAAAAATTCCTTATCTTTCATTAGAAGCCGTATTTGAGGGCCATCAAAAATACCGGATTTCAACTTTTCATGTGTCAGTGATGGAAATTTCGAGCAGACGTACTTGAAACAAGTACCATCTTTATCCAGAGCCTTTACATACTGCTTCATTAACCCTAACTTGATGTGCAGTGGGGATAATAGTATTTTATTGGGATGAAGAAGAGGCTCATGCTTAATGTTCTTGTCACCTACTTGAAATGAATCCCTGGCAGGCCATTCTTTTCTTATCCAGTGTTCTTCTTTTGCACGACTGTCCCGTAGACATATGTAACATGGATATTTCATATACCCTCCTTGTTGACCCAGAAGTATAGATATTACCTTTAGATCACCACAAACAGTCCAGCAGTGATCATTGTATTTAATCTTATGGAGAAGTATTCTCATTGTTTCATAAGTTTCTTTCATTGTCACTGAGTGACCAATAGGAATGGATGCTAAATAGTTGCCATTATTTAACAACACACATTTTAAACTCCTCTTCGAGCTGTCTATGAACAGCCTCCATTCCTCTGCAAGACATCCCATAGTTTCAATGAGTCCTTTGATGTCGGTGCAGTACACAAGATGTTCATCCATCTCAAAATATTTTTCCAAGCTCTTCTCTCTTTGTCGATATATAATGGTTGTTCCGGGGGCTAACATATTCCTCTCTTTTAGTCTGGAACCCATTAATTCTGCTGATGCTTTAGGTAGATCAAGATCACGCACAAGGTCATTTAATTCACCTTGAGTGAACGGCTTACACAGAATGCGATCAGACATTACGAAGTCGCTGTCACTACTATCTGGTTTTATTGGGATGCTAGATTCGTCACTAGATTCGTCACTGGAAACTTGAAGTGTTTTGAAAGTTGGGATAGGAACATCATCATTGTGTGGTATGGGTCTTTTAGCTGACCGCACGAAGTTAGGATACTGAATGGAATGTTTTGACTTTTTGTTGAAACCTGATACATCAACCATACAAAAGTAGCAGTCTTCCACTTGATCTTGCTGTTCCCGCCACACCATTGGAACTCCAAAATTGAGGCTTCTTCGCTGTCCTTTAGCCCACTGTCTGAGATTTTCGACACATGTTCTGCACACTTTATGCGGTGCCCAGCATTTGTCTTGGTCACCGAGTTTAACTCCAAAATAAACATAATAAGCTTTGGATACAAAGTCTGATATATTTGTCCTTTGTTTATGTGTTGTAAAACAGCCACAAATGAAGCAAAATATGTTTGGGTCATTTTTACACTTTCGACGAATAGCAACCATTATTCACAGGAATCTGAGGGAGTAAAAAACACATTAAGTTTCTATATTTAAAATACATGCAACAATACATCAAATTGTAGTATTATAGCTGGTATCATGAAACAAACCTGATATGATAATGTAGAATGGTGCTGAATGATCGGTTCAGTAACAACTACTTTAATACAGGAATATGCAAAACGAAAAATATTTAAGTCTTCATTTTTAAAAAAAAAATCTGACGTGATTGTGCAAAATGGATATGATTTTTGGATTCAGCACCCTCAAATTAATAATAATCAGTTATTATCTTAAAGTCAGCAAAATTGATGTAGACCAGTGTAATTTATTGTTCTGGAAAATATAGAAGGTTGTGAAACAGCTGAAAGGACATAAGTGTTCATTTAATGCTGTGTATGGAGAAATGGAAAAATGCATATGAACGACAGCAGGCCCCTTTGAGAACGTGTCAGTATGGGATATGTCCACCGTGGAGGGCGATGCAACATTCCACACGACGTGGCATGCTTTCACAACATTATCCAGCAGCTGTTGAGGCAAGTTATCCCACTCCTCTGTCAGTGCACGGATGAGGGTGGTTTTGTTTGTTGGAGGATATTGTCGACCAGCAAAGCATCCCAAACATTTTCAATGGGGTTTAGATCTGGAGAACATGCTGGCCATACAAGGCGTTGAATACCCTCGCTGTCTAGACAATCCTGAACAGTGAGTGTTGGATGACATGGTGCGTTGTCGTCCATGAACAGAAATGTACCACCAATAGCACCACGGAAAAGGCGAACGTGAGGCAGTAGACTTCATCAATGTATCGTTGGCCGGTCATAGTCCGAGTTGCAACCATCTGTAGGGCGTGCGGCCATGATGCCGGCCCAAACGTCTGGCTACAGTTTTTCGGGAGATAGCTTTCCTGTGGCTGAGCTGTGGTTCCGTTTTGTCATTAGGGCAATGTACATGTATTCTGCAGGCATCGTACTTCTAACACGACCTCCCCGTTACGCCTGCTACACATTCCAGCTCTTGTAAATGCTTTTCACAGCCGTGAAACAACGCTGTGAGCGATGCCGAACTCCCTAGCAACATCTGTTATTTGTCGCCCTTCTTCGATCTTTCCAATAATCATCTATAGTGATATCGGGAAGACATGCCGAAAATTTCAAGTTCCTCAATTAACATTTTCCAGTAAAACTTTCGCCTTCGAACAACAACTGTCCACGCGCTTTCAATCCTTCAAATCTCTTATCAGCGCTGTCCGGTGACGCACACCGGATCAAACTTTGCATCCGCATACGTCTTCTTACTGTATCCTGCACTTATTCCAATGGTTGACAATGGGTTCCTTCCATTTTGTGATTGGTAAAGGTGATAGTGTCATCCGTCCTTCGCAATTGTCCAGCAGTTTACATTGAATGCTTTCTCTTTATTAGGTCTGCGCAAACAATTAACTGTGCTATTGAATTCATCATAACAATTAACCAAGCACTCTTGTGGCTATGATCAAATGAAGTGAAAGCGAGTCGTCGAACTTACAATGATGATGCACCTTATTTTCTATGAAAAGATGGATCAAGAAACTTCAGGGAAAAAAATGAAATAAAAAATAATTCCGATTTCTCTTCTTCCGATTCGGTTTTGTTTGGTCGAAATTTCGTTTAATATCGGGTTTTCGAGTCGATTCTCCGCAGCTTCCCTTTGTGCTCGTTTTTTCTTTGTTATTCCTTGGGTTTTGGCTTTAGTGAATGGAAAGTTGAAACTTTTTTATTTAGCATTGCATGTAAGCTAACTCATCATACAAATGTTTTGACATATATCTAATAGTAACAGTTCAATGAGAAATTTTGATTGACAATGACTTACGCTACGCGAACACCATCCGATTCTGCACCAACTTAGTTGGCCAACTTCGAGTTGGTCCGATTCTGTCAGCCGCGAACACCATCCAACTCGCAAAGTTGGCCGCGACAGCAGCAATCCCATAATTCAATGCGTTCCCCCCAGCAGCTGTGGAAAATCTGAAAAAATCGAGGTTTTGAAACCTCTCTGATAAATTCTGTCGCATACAATTACTGCATTTCAGTATAAACTTTATTTATACATGAAAGAAACTCGTAATACGCTGATATTCATTGTGTACCCGCTTGTCGTCGATTCGAAGCGGTGATAATCGTTCATGGACGCTATTTCTTTCCATGGGCGTGACGTCATGACTGACATGTTCCAACGCTGCCCTGTGATTGGTAATTTCGACCAACTTTCCCGAGTTGGTCCTGCACAAGCTACTCGAGTCGGCCAACTAAAATCGCTGCCAAGTCGCTGAAAAACGTGCTCAAAGTCGGCTCTAGCAAAGTCTGCTCAAAGTCGGCTCGAAAACTGAAAGTTGGCCAACTAAGTTGTGTAAAACCGGTTCGCGGGGCTTTAAATTTTCATGTTAGTTTTTACACAAAAATGTGAAGTGAAATGGTAATGACTTAATAATGATCTGCTTTCCCAATTTGTTTTTTTAAATAACACAAATGTAAAGTCTCCGTTTATCGTCGTACTTTCCTAAGTACAATTATAAGACTCCCTTTCCAAGTGAGTATATTTAGGTTCCCAGTATTTTTTTTCTTCATATGCTAATTTCTAGGTCACAATTCACACGAAAAATTGCCCAATGTCTTCAGATGTTTTGAGAATAAAATTTCGTTTAATGATAAAATTTATTTATTATATATTTCACTAGCTAAAAAGATTAAAAGATTAATATGTCTAAAGCCTTGTCTTAGCAATCGAAGAATTTCATCTGCTTTCCCTTTAACTTGTTCCAAAACTTCTAGATAATCTTATAAATCACTGACAGGGCTTACTTTTTTCACTGGTGTCTTGAATCTCCTCCAAATGCTTGTCCATTTTTTTACTCCTAATTCTTTTTACGAATTCTTATAAATCAATTACGATTCTCAGCTGAGATATTCAAGATTACATTCTGCAAACAGAATCGTACTTAGAAAAAAATGTAATAATTCTAGAATAAGTGAGTTAAAGAAAATTTCGAAAGTACTTGTGTATTTTAAATATACGTAAATTTTATTTTTAATTCTTATGTGTGGTGGCCTAAAATTCTTCAATAATTCAATTTACACATGTTAATTAATTTAAACTTATTTTTATATATCAAGAAAAATTCAGGAACTTCGAATCTTATGGTCGAATCTTTACAATATGGGTCTCGCAAGATTTACAAAGCCACAAACTGACTTGAAGATTTTATTGCAGCTAATCAGTTGTTTTCAGGCTGAATTTATTGCCTATCAATTAACAATGTAACTTCACTGTCTCATTCAGGGACGCGAGCGGAGCATTTGCCCCCGGACACCGCACTCTGAGGGGTCTCGCGCTAAACAAAAACAAATAAAAAATTAACAAAACACTAAAAAAAATAAGAAGAAGAATACATAAAAACCACAGCATTTTTGTCAAAGCAACAGCAATTAAAAAAGATAAAATTGGAATTTAGGAAATTAGGAACCGCAATGTGTTGTAGTAAGGACGCTTCAGAGTATATTTGGTCTCGCAAAGGCCAGGGTCGGCCCTGCAATTATTTCAGCAATTTATAACTATTGATAATACAAATATTTATAAGTTGAAACATATGTATGTATATAAAACATAAATAAAATATATTACATTTCGCAAATTATCGGAATTTTTTTTTTTTAAATAGGGAGGAATAATCTTATGTTGAAGCATCGATGTCAGATTTCCAGAAGATTCGTTCATTGGATCAAACGTTTTTGGGAGAGAGAGTCTCTCATACGTAAATGGTGATGTAAAAATCGTCCTTTCCATCGGAAGCTAGGCTAAAAACTGCTAAAGCATAAAAAGAAGAAATTAAACCAACTGATTATTTTTCAAATCCCTTCCCGAGGTTTCGCGAAGTGATTCTAAAACCCGCTTAGATTGTAGGAAAACTTACAGCAGATTCAAAAGGTCAAAGATACCTAAAAGGTGTTAAATCTTTAATATGATAGAAGATAGGATTTCGTAGACCTATTTACTATATGGTAATGTAGAAAGGTTACTATGACAACAGATGCAAACTTTCCCACTACAACGTCATGGAGATAAAATAAAAATAAAGAGCTACATGTTCTTTGTTTAAGTTAGACAGGTTAAACATTTGGCAAACAAATAAAATCCCTATTCAAATACGTTAGAGTCGTTTCTATTCGTATTAGTGGAAATATGCATAAAAGAAATTCAACGAAAACCGTGAAACTTTATAGAATCTTTTTGAAGAAAAATCATCAATACCATCAATAAAAAAATCAGGATTAGCTATCGTGGCTAATATTATAGAATTATGTTGTAAAATTGCATCATACATAAGCTGCATTTTAGTTTAGATTATTTATAAAAAAAAATTATAAATGAAAATTAAGTCGCTGTAAATTTTATCGAAACCCGTCCAACTGTTTTAACGTGGTGCAAACAGAGAATAGAAATATCCAAGTGGAATAGGAATACTTCGCAAAAATATAAGAATGTAAAGTAATGTAAAAAGTATGATAGTTGATGTAAATATGGCCAATGTAGCTAATACGGCCATATAGCCATCCTGTTGTAAATTGAAACGATATCAAGAGATAGCACTATCATGTCAACCAATGAATTAGGAAGCGTGCATCGTAGCCAGAGCAGTTTGCGAGATAATATAAACACGAACGCCATTATTTATTCATTGACGACGAATCGAGGCGCTGTTTTAACATTGTTGATGATCAGTTTGTCTTTTGTTTTCTTCATGCAATTGGAGACAATTGTTCATGTAGCTTATTCTATGTTCCGCCAGCCATTCAATGCTTCATTAAAATCCACTCAATTAAACTGATAAACAAGGGAATTTCGAGAGGTGCTGCACTCATCGTGAACAATTTCCTAAACAGATTGAACGAATTAAGATGGCGTCGATTGAGAGAAGAAGTGAGCGGTCGATCATTGACGAAATTGTTCGGTTAAGGTAAGCAGCCGATTGTGTGGTTATAATTGGAAAGGGTCGGTTAAGCGAACCGTCGCTAAGCGGGGTTATGCCTAAATAAAATAAATTTTAAAAACTATTATAACAACATTGCAATAAAAATGTATTGTAATGGTGTTAACAGAAAAGTCGTTGAGAAAAACAACGAATCAAGTTCTGGAACTGAACTGAATTAAGTTATTAATCGAAAAAGCATTGTTTTTTTTTTTTTTTTTTTTAGATTATACGTAGTTTGATGTGATTGGTTAGGTAATTAAAAATTTACTTATTGATTGGGCAAAAACATAAAGAATTTAAATTAATTAACTAATTCAACGAGAAAGAATTTAAAAATAAACAGAACATCAATAAATAAACAGAGCGTTCAGATTAATTAGGAAATAGAAAAGGAATGTTTTAAAATAAATAACGATTAACGATTAAAATGAATAAAATACAGATAAATAATTTATACAAAAATACAAATAAATCATTTCTAAAAATATTTACATATAAACTGTTACAGTATAATTGTGTCATGAGTAAGTGTCACATCAAATCCATTCGTTATTGAAGAAATGGTTATGAATGAACTGTCTATAAAGAAAAGTTGTCTTTTATAGTCTTCCAAGATATTTGTTGATTCAAATCGAATTTCCAGAGAAACATCTAACCTTTTTTAATCACATCACTCTTTCTCTACCAAGAAACAAATTTCCTTCGGAGAGACGACTGGAGACAACATTTCTGCTTATTAATGACTCCGAAGTCTACATGCAAAGACGAACGGCTTTCTTGGAAGAGACGAAGGGAATTCACTTTACGAGGGAAAAAAGGGCGCGAAAGATTATGTTTATCGCCGTAATTCACACGAAGAAAGCTTCGGGAAATTGAATAACATCATTGGCGGATTGTGAAACGCCCTTCTATCGGAATGGCATCTAGAAATGTGTGGCATTAAGGAAAATGACATATTGGATATCCATTCTCGGAAGAAATATATCTATAAGAAGCGGTACGAGGATTTAAGTCATCACTTGTCGTATGTGAATTCATTTATGACTACGTATTTATAGATCGCAATCAGCAAAACAAATGAATTGTTTTATACTCCATTCTTAACAAATAACGTAGGTGCACCTAACCCCCGAAGAACGCGGTACTTACAGAACAGAGTTTCGAAGAACACGGATACCTTCCCCCGAATTACACGGTTTCAAACTACACGATTTTCGAATAATCTATATTACTAAAATCTTTTATTTCTCTGTCTGTCTGTCTGTCTGTCTGTGTGTCTGTCCGGCGCAATTTTCTGAGCGAATGGAAAATAGAAATAATTTTTACAATGAAACATCCGCGACAGGA
>JAFIDM010000179.1:8023923-8043284 GCA_023159025.1 Thereuonema tuberculata
TTTTTACAAACCCCATTTCTTATAACGAAGTTTTCAAGCAAAAAAATAAAAACAAGAAATGAAAAACACAGTGACAGTTAATGTAAATAAGTGAATAAATACTATTCAGAAAATTCTTCTTAACTTTCAAATATATTTATAACAACTATGAAACATAATCAAAACTTCTATTTTAATCTTCACAATATTTCATTTCTCTTAGCGAGAAACTTCATCAGGTGACAATATTCGAGGAAAGAAAACTGATTTCTCTTTCCCTTTACGATACTTTATGATTTTGATACTTTATGATGTATCGTCGGAATTAATGTGGAGTCTGAAAAGCTAAAATAAATATTGATTCCAACAATATTTCGTATAGGCCTGTGTACCCCGAGACCTGGTTGTTTACTGATGACTGCTTCTAGCTGATGATCGCCATATTAGCGTGAAAAAGCTGTACTAGGATATCATTTAGTAAACAATGTGGTCTCACCCATTGATATTTATGATGTAATTGTTGTTTTACAGGAATAATTAGTAATAATTATTTACGTTAGACTTTGTTATGTGGTGAGTGTGGGTGGCAGGGAAGCCGAGCACCGCGACTGTTGGTCTATTGTGCTATCCCACGGAAATAGACGGAGAGAGACTGAGAAAGAATGGTGGGAGAAGTGCAGGGGAAACGAGAGAACCCCGAGAAAACCTGCCCCATGCGGATCGTCCACCATTGCGAAACCCACGTGAGAACCTCGTATGTTAGACTAAATAATTATTTTTGTTATGATAATGTTTTTTGTTAATCTAAAGCTAATGAATTGTATAAGATAACGAGAAATTTATTTGTTTAATTCAAAATTAAGTATTCTTAACTTAATACGTATCTAGATAAGAATGTAGAGGACGAGAAATCAGTTTTCTTTCCTCAAATATTGTTACCTGATGAAGTTCCTCGCTAAGAGCGATGAAATATTGTGGACCTTAAAACAGAAGTTTTTGATTATGTTATGAAGTTGTTTTTATATTATAAATAAATAATAATGTTTTCGGTTGATATATATATAGACTCCCGATTATCCACGGAGTTGGGTGGCGCGGCAATCGTGGATAATCCGAAATAGGACGAAAAAGGACGAAAATCAACACAAAAATGCTTTTAACATGTTTTATTTACATTAAAGTGGCAGTACATACATTATAAACAATTACTTTATTTTAATTTACTTTAATTTCTTACTTTTTAACAAAAAAAAATCGGTTAATTTTTTGTTTTTTCGTGTGGAAACACGAAACCCTTACTTGGACGTCGCTAAATCTGCCTCTTTTATTGTTTACCTTATTCTAGTTTTAAAATTTTATTGTTAATTCCGTAATTTATTGTACAGTAAAAAAAATGGAAATCGGAGAGGTTCGCGTATAATCCGCCCGCGGATAATCGGGAGTCTACTGTATGTAGATTTATTTTTTTTGATTAAATTTAAGGTTTAATATTGTTAATATGTAAAACACATTTATGATTTACTGGCTTTTTGTAAAATAATGTGACGTCACAGAAACATAGCTTTTAGTTGTATTTATAATTAGTAATAATTTTTTTTAACTTTTCGAAGCTAAAATAATTATTAATGAGTTTAATCTTCCAGACCTGTAATGGGTCAGTAAAAAAAAAAGGTATTTCAGATAAAAATTTCGGAAATCCTAATAAATTTCAAAATTGTAAAAAATCTTATCTTATTAAAAAGCACGCGAAGTTATGGGATTATTAAAAGGATTAATATCCATTATTAGAGATCACTGTTGCTTCTTTTTATCGTCTTCGGACGCAAATTTCTCGATAAGAACCTACGCTGAAATTTTTTTAAAATACTGAAGTTGGATCGTCTCTTTATCAGTATGTACGCCAAGTTTAAAGAAAACCCATCCAGCGGTTAAGGAGACACACACACAAGCTCATTGATTTCGTAAGCCTCCTTTTTCTAAGAAAGTAGTATAAAAACAAAGAAGCAAAGAAATGAAGCACTAATTGGATTTGCTTATTTTTTTTATTTTTTTTTTCCGTAAATGACTGTGCAGTGAAAGATCAGAAGCTGTAGCACCTCTTGGACCAAATATACATTCTTCATTAGAAAGAAATGTTCAAATCTATGGAGATCCTGAGTCGAATGTTTGCACAGAGAATCCGACGTAAGTTTTATAAATAAGAATAATTGAAATTTCCGTCTTTATCACTAGATTTAGGCCTACTGTTAATATTAGGCTACTTTTATTGTAATTGTACGTATTGCTTACTTTTAGATAGTTCCAGATTTTAATAGATAGTTATAATTCGAGGTAATATTCAAGAAGGAAAGATCCCAAGAACGCTTTAGAATTTATCATTACAACCAAAGCTATATTCGTAGACTTCGGTGATAAAACGTGTTTGTCGTAACTTGTGGCTTAATATTTCTCGTGTCGTATATCCAAGATTAAAATTCTAGGGAATAGAAAGGCAACAGAGTCAACAAGGCAATATTAGAATTGGACCATTTGTTATCAATACGGCGCTACATAAAAAGTGAAAGCGCTTTGACAATGAAGACATATTGCAAAAGCAGTTGGAAGGAAGCACGAGAGGAAGCTCAGGATTTTTCTTTTTAAAAGATGTGAAGACGTTTCCGGATATTACTCAAGACACGAGAATTATTGTTCGCAGAAAATGGTTCATCCTCTAATAATGTAAGAAAAAAATCTCGGCAAGTAAGTGCTTATGTAGAGAAACAAACAAACAAGAATTATTTGTGTCTTATTCAAGGGTTGTTTTAGTTTCTTGGCAAGGAACAGAAAACAAGTTAAAAGACGCTTAAAAAGTTGATCCCGTTTTTTTTTTCCTTCATTTCTTTCTTTACTTTTTAAATTCTTTTCGGCATTTCGACTATTTGTATATCTTCCAGATTTTCATTTGTAAAATATCGCAAGACATCAAATTTCATGAAAATTCATCTAGTAATAATATATTTATTGGAATTAGTGTATGTAGCAGTATTGAATGGAAAAAAAAAAAAGAAATAGAAAAAAGTTTCGTGGAAATCTGTGGAAATGGACTGTTATTATGTGAACCGAAAGTCGAACACGAATTTACATAAGCCTAAAAAAATTATTTAGCTGGAAACATTTCAAAACGAGGGAGTGGAATCATTGGAACGTACTAATAAATATACAGTGAAAAGAAAACTATGATCTCTGGCACGCTTACAGAGTAGCCTTCAACCCGCCGCCCACCTGAATGGTTTGTAGCCTTCTGCTCACAAAAATATAAAACTATTTCAAGAGAAACTAACGTCTCACGCTCCCTCTCAGTCTAAAACCTATGTATTTTATTTTATTCATTTCTTTCTTACATTTTGTAATAAATAAACCCTAGCTTAAACGTTTAGTGTCCTGTTACATACTGAAGGACAGCTGGACATTTTTTTTCATCTTCGTAAAATATAAATAACGAATAAAAATACAGTTGAAAAAACTCTTGTTAGAACAGTATAATGTAATGCGTCGAATTACAAAACACGAACACGTTGCGGGCATTAGCCTTCATCGATTCAGAATGATTTAAAATTTCCGTTGGTTCACTAAGTAATGAATCACATGTTGTCAGGGAAGTGCATTGTTAACAAAAGGTGTTGCTGCTATGAGGAAGGATTCTTCCTATGAATAGTAATATTCTGTTTTTTTTTTTTTTTACAACAGCTTACTGGATATTTGTGAAATGTATTTCAAATGTACTTCACTCTGTTTAATATTCAGTAAAGTCTTGTAAATGTAAATAAACAAAGTATATCGTATAATGATGAAAGAGCTAATACAAATATTGTAATATTTCAATTCTATCGGGTTCAGTATCGCGGCCCTCAAGCCCAGTACCGGATTGGGGGGGGGGGGGGAGCAAAAGGGGGCAACTGCCACGGGCGGCACATCCGGGGGCGGCAAATGGGATTGAAACAGTTATTTATTCCATTAAATAGTGAAAAACAGCTATAGGGGGCGTCATGGGGCTGACTTGCCCCCCCCCCCGATAAATTTCCTATATCCGGCACTGCTAAAGCCTGCAATGGATGGTAACATTGGACCTTGGACTGAAAAAGGTTTAAGATCCCTGCTTTAAATATTGAATATTGATTCGAAGCAAGTTGCAGAATTCTTAGAAATAAAGGACTAACTATTTTCGAGTAAATTACATTTCACGCCTACTATTTCAAAAAGAAAAGTGATGCTAGTAATTCTGAAAAAAAAAAAAAAAATCAGATTTGTTTCCAAAATTGAAGGTTTTATCTCCATAACTGACCAATTTTTTTTTGAAATAATCTTGCTGAATTGCATCCTGAATAACCAAAAAAATTTTATTATTTTAGATTTTATACTTATTCATGCAGCTTTAATACATTTTTAAGAACCGTATTTCGCCTTTTTATATTATATTTTTGATAAGTTATAAAAATTCTAATTATGTTATTTTTAAGAAAAAAATATGGTACCTCCACACATGGCCTAGCGTGTTTATTTTTAGGCGCTTTTCTTTTTTTTTTTTTTTTTAAATGCGCATAGAAAATTTATTGAGGCTGGCGGAGGCCAGCACATGAATTTCTTAATTTTATTTTTAATGTATTTCTTGTTTTTATTTTAGATTTGTGGAGGTATAGTTTTCTTGTTGATCTTTCCATTCACTTCCATATTGAGGCCTTGTTGTTTACTGGTGACTACTGTCAACTGATGATAATCGTGAAACAGCTGTTTTGAGATGTCAACTAGTGAACACCTGGTCTCAACCTTAATAACACTAAAGGTTGAAACCAGGTGTTCACTAGTTGATAACTGAAAATAGCTGTTTCACGATTATCATCAGTTGACAGTATTTTTATTAGCCGAGATTTATCACACCAAATTTACATGTTTCGGTATTTCAATTTTTTATCACCAGATGTCGTTGATTATGCAAAACTCTAGCGTGAATAAAACTTAAAGATCTTTCGCATGTGATACTGTGGAGATAGATAGATAAAAAACTAATAAATGAGATCCCAATTAATTTAATATTTTATATTTCTACAAAAGTGTGTCACACGTATATCAAAACTCAAGTACAAAATTTTCTTCTCCTATTAACTTATTATTAATTATAATTATTATTATAAACTTGTCCTATGTTACAACCTAGACGAAAAGTAGCAAAAGTAATGTAAGTATAACATTTCAACAACCATTTATCCTAAGAGATGAATTTTGATTAATTAAATTACATAGTCTATTTAGTGCTAACTAAATAAGGAAGTAGGTTAAAAAATAAGCAAAAAAATGCAGAGGCGGATTTCCGCATAGGCGCAGGAGGCGCGCGCCACGGGCCTCATAAATCAAGGGGGCCTCAAAATTTAGCTCTCAAAATAAAAACAAATTATTTTATTTTTTGTTAAAGCAAGTTTTCCTTATCTTTTTTTTTTTTTGGTTGTAAAAGTAAGCCTAGGGGGCCCCACCAGCCAGCTTATTTCCTTTTTTTTTTATTGGTTGTAAAAGCAAGATTTTTTTTTTTTTTGGTTGTGGATCAATGGAACTCCCGCCCCGGGCCCCCAAAGGCGTTGGTACGCCACTGTGTAGGGGTAGTGAAAATATTTAAAGGGGGCCTCAAAATTAAATTGCGCCTAGGGCCTCTCAAGTGCTAAATCCGCCACTGAAAAAATGTAAAATTTACAAAAATACCTTTTTTTAATTGAATGGCAATTTGACTCGTCTTATTCGAAAGTTCACATGTCAACTGTAAATTTCTAACTTTTATGCTAAAAGGAATGTAATAGTTATATATCAATGATTTGAATATACTATCGACATTATCTGGCAAACTTGGAGAAATATTTCATTAATTTCATGCCTTAAGTTTTACGGATTATTCCTGAAGTACGTTTGAATTTTGATCGCTTGTAGCGTGGCTCTCGTTGAGTTTAACTCGCTGCCAAAAATCACCGCGATCGGTTCACGCGGGGGGAGAAAAAGCGTTTTACTGTCGCTTGCATTGGAGTGGGATAAGAAAAGTAAAATAGTCATAGACATTTAAGGACATTAAAGGCCTTTCTTAGAAAATTCGAAAGCGCCAGCAATAGAAGAACAAATAGCGTTTCTTCATAATTAAAATGTTCTCTGCTGGAAAATATTGTTTGCTTAGCATTTCCTTTCAGTCTAACAAAGTCATTACGATTTTCGAAAGGAAGAGTCTTGTCATAGCTAAGGGAAGCAGACAAAATACCGGAAGGTTCTGATGCTTCTCCACCGGCGAGCTGACAATCGGAGGCGGCGAAGCGACACTAATTGGCCGCAGTGGGTGTTTACTTTGCTGATCCCATTGAGATGGGCTTCGTCCAAACCAAGGAAGTCTTGGCCATAAAGAAGAAAGAGAACGAGACGTCGAAAAGAACTTTTTAAAGCATCGTTCATCGTCTAGCAATATGACCACACCTAAGCTAAATAAAGGACTTTATATCAAAATTAAAGTAATAACGCTTTGAAAACATTAGTCAAAGAACTCAATTGAAACATAATAAGTAAAAACGTAGGAGTATAAAGAAAAGTTATTGCAATAGTAGATTCATAGCAATTAGGCCTATCTCATATCATAGGAATTAGGCCTATTTCACAAACCCTAAATAAATATTTATTATAACTGAAAAAGTAAAGCAATATCTCGCGAAAGTCCCCTTGAAACTTAAATTATAAATCCATTTAATTTGTAATTATTTATTTGTAATTTATGTTATTTATATTCACGTTTTCAAAGCCAAAATTTATTCTATTAACATAACTTTTAATATTTATAATTTTATAACAATGGAAAGAAAAAGTTAGAAAAGGTGGGAAATATTAAAGACTGACTGTATTGAAATCTGAAAAATAAATTTAACATGCTTTGAAAAAAGTAAATGAAGAAAGGAAAAGAAAAACAGCACCTGAACAAAAGAAGAAATTGCCTTTCTGATTTTAGATTATTGGGAGGAGTTGGGAACGGCCGTTTCGTCCTGAAACGGACTTATCAGCCCAACCCTGCCTCACCCTAACCGAATCAGAAAGGCAAGATCTTCTTAGTGAGAACCCCTGTCAATCTGGCAGTTGTCCCACTCACAACAAAAAGTAATCCTTAAGAAATCCTTGAGCTAATTAGTAGATATATCTTATTGAAATAGTCACTAATTCCGTATTATTTGGAAAAGTGCCTTATTCATTAGTATTTGCTTTATTTATTTTTTTCCTAATTTTAAAATGCAAATTTGGAATTATTTGATTGGACAAAGTTTCTGTTATTTCTACTGCAAGGAATTAGCATTTTTTTTATTTGTATTTTGTTTGGATTTCCTATTTTTATACGTATGTTCCAAAAAATATCTGCCGAGGATATGAAAAGCAAAATTCCGTAATATGCATTGGAGAGAAAAGGGTTTGAAAAGTACGTTTTAAAAGGCAATTTTAGGTCGAAGATCTATAATCAGATATACATACCAGCAAGCTAAAACATAGTTGGAGGCACATATTATTAAGATCTATTACGACTTTGGTAAGTGCCTGTAGGTGATTGATGGTTGTTTGTGAACGTGGGTGACAGGGAATCCAAGTACCGCGGCATGGAGTCTCTTGTGCTATTCCACGGAAATGAGAACAAACGGAGAGAGAGAGAGAGAGAGAGAGAGAGAGAGAAACTGAGAAAGTATGGTGGGGAAACGGGAGAACCCTGGGGAAACGGGAGAACCCCGAGGAAACCTGCACAGCTCGGATCGTCCACCAACACTTAACCCACATAAGGACCGAATCCCGAGGTGACAGGCCAACGTCTAAGCGAAAACGTCAACCGCGAGGCCTTAGGTAGGATAGTAGTGGCAAAAAAATTAGGATCCTGCTGGATTTTATCGATTTTGAATTCCGTAATGGTGTCGTCCACATGTAAGACAGAATTCAAAGAGAAATAAAGTATGGTGAAAATGGAAAATCTTAACTATATTTATGGTTCTAATGTTATCTTTATAATGATACTAGACGGCTACCCGTCGCTTCATTCCGGAAGTCTCGCATATGTATGAAAAGAACAAAAAAAAAAATTCAAAAAACATAAATTACATCAAGTAAACTTAAACTAAAAATAAATTAAAGTTTAAATTCTAAAGAATACGTGCAGTACAATATTGAAATCCTTTTGTAACAGTCGGAAATTTGTGCAGTTGAGTTCACCATGGAACAAATCTCCTGTTGCCCGGCAACGTGCAAGAGAACTCCCATTATTCATTGCGTGGATCAATTGTTGCGGAGGTACACACAGTTTTTTTATTATTATTTTTTTCAATAAAAAAGATGCTGTGCAATATTTTTATTTCAGAAGGAGATTCTTCCAAAACTTGTCTAACCCAGTGACACTAATCTTCACTGCCTCGTATAGATCAATCAGCAAAATGTAGACAGAGCAAAGTTATATTTTTGCTTTTATAAAATACATTTCGATGGAAACTTTGCGTAACAATTCATCTGCTTAATAAGTCTCTTGATATTGTAAATAATCTACATTATAATTTAATGATGCGAGGACAGTTAGATTACGACACGAAGAGCAGCGCATATGTCCTGATATTTTTTTATTGAGAAATGCTGTATCGCGACATTCATTAGTATTATTAATATGTGCATCGATTTTGATTCAAGTTCATGGGATCTAAAGTCCCCGCGCTGAATAAAGATCCTCCCAGAATGCAACGCAGCTTATCGATTGAGCTTTCCTGGCCGACCGCTAACATTGAAAGAGAAGAGGTCGCTTCTCTTCTGTTTCAATGTTAGCGGTCGCCCAGGAAAGGACAAACTATAACCTGCTTTGCATTCTGGGAGCATCTTTATTCAGCGCGGGGACTTTAGATCATTTTAACGAAAGAACTTAATGTATCGCTATATCTCATACATAAAAAAATTATAATAGTTTATAAGCGACTTACGCTTTTCGTTGGATCATATTGAGAAAAAATAGTCTAACTATACGAACCCTTTGAATTTTCCTTAAGAATTTTGTAAGGAAGGGATGACAAGGGACACAGCCTCGTAATTATATTACCAAAATCTTGTATTTCTCTGTTTGACTGTCTGTCCGGCGCAATCGTTAATTTCCTCTGAAAAAAATTACTACAATGAAACGTTCGCGATGGGAATCGAACCTGCAACCTTTTGATCCGAAGTCTTATCCATTAGGCCACGGGGACTACATTCAAATTATTGTTTCTTATCACTCCCTTTGTGTGTGTGTGGTGCAATGAGAGAAGAACCAGAGAAACAAGAAAATAACTCATTAATTTTAGACTATTAGATTTTAAAATTTAAATTTCAAAGTTCATTTTTTTAGCTTATCTCAACTGAAAGCCGTCACATTGTTATCCCGTCATTGTTGACGGGGCATATATGAATCCCAAAGAAACAAAATTATTAGCATTAAAATTATTATTTTTTAATTTGGTAATTTAAAATATATATATATAATTATTAAATAAATCTCGCAAAAGACTGAGATGTTAGTTTAGATTTTGACTTACAACAAAGCATTACTGTATCGCAGTCTCTGAGACTAATGTCATCTGCAACGGATGCATTTTCACAATCTACAACAAGTCCTTAAATCCAATGTAAAGGTTTCCAAATCAACTGGCAACACTTAGTCAAGGGCCCATTGACCAGAATTCTTCAAATTCTTGGAAAAAGTGAAGTAATACCGTAGCTGATTATTTCCCACCCTCTACAGGCTCAAAACATTTATCCTCGTTTGCCTTTCATTGTTTACTGACGTTCTGTTCAAGGACACACTGACTGCGTTGGTGGCCGTCACTTGGAATATTTCTTGTAAACATGATGAAATGAAACATAACAATAATCTCTTGTTACGCTTCACGAGATCATTACGTGTTGTTCTAACGACATCACTGGTATATAATAATCTACTAACTCTGCATTACTAAAACCTGCCAAACCATTCAAAATATTGAAGTGAATAAAAAAAAAACAGCGTGTAAAAGAGAATCGGTCCAATGTTCCTGATTTCCGGACCCTTGTTCCTGATCAAAAAATGTTCCATTTCCCCTACACGCCCTAGAAGTTTACTGCATATATTCATTTACCATATACAGTGCACTCTCTCTATTCTGAACACTCATGGGAGCGACCAAAAGTGTTCAGATTATGAGGGTGTTGTATGTAGTGAGTTTATAGACTGAATAGAATACTCAGAATAGCCTGTATATGAAAATAGCCTGGTTAGCCATGCCAGTTACCGAGATGGAGGTGCTTAATTTAGATTTGGTGACTACTGCCATGTCAAACCAATTTAAGTCGAACCTGTACTCTACCATCTCATTTGTTTGTTTTTTTGTTTTGTTTTTATCAAAAAAGTTTTACAAAACAAACAATAAAATTACATAATTATATTATTTGTCCACTCTCTCTAACACCTAATGTCTCTTATCTGTCAGTGGGGGGCGGGGCATTTCTCCGAATTCCGATTGCAAACACACGTTCAGTTTACAGAGAGGTAAAGAGAGATTCGGGATCAAAAGTAGCGTTCATAATACTAGGGTGTTCAGATTAGAGGGTGTTCAGAATACAGAGAGTTCATCTTATGTTCAGTCTATGGAGTTTCGCCGGGACCGTCGTAATGTGTTCATAATACCGGGGTGTTCACATTAGAGAGTGTTCAGATAGAGAGAGTGCACTGTATATGAATTTGCAGGATGGTTCTGAAATGGTTTCCAAACTTGACGGCCCGGTTGCAAGTTAGCTTAATAACGAAAAAAACTCCATATAAACATGGTTGTAGAATGCTTTATTCAGATGTTACAGAATGATTAACGCGTACAAAGGTTATGGTGTAGCGAGTGTTAGATGAGGTGTTCAAAGTGGCCTCCACTCGTAGCAGTACATGCGTCACACCTTTGTCGTCAGGATTGCCGGACAAGCTCAAATACGCCAGGGGAACCCTAAATCTTAGTATATACACAGCTACAATGAGGTCACGCTTGTACACTGGGAACCGGTGTAGCGTACCGATAATCCCAGAGATTTAGGTCGGAGGAGCGTGCAGGCCAAGCTTTTGATTCTCCTCTGCCAATCCAATTTTCCTCTGGCCAGTGTAGACGTGATATCGTCTAGGCCAGCGACTCTCAAAGAGTGTGCCGCGATGGAAAAAAAAATAATAAAAAGTATTTTATTAAAACGGGAAAATTAGAAAAAAGACATTAAAAATGTTCAACAACATTATTTATTAACACAGGAATAACAAGTAAATTGTAAGCAAACTGAAATACTTAAAATTAATGAGTAATAATTCATTGAGAAATATGAGGCTTGTTTACTTTTACACAATTGTTTAATAACGGGTCGAATACGTAGTAAACCAACCAAAAAAATTCCTGTGCCAAAGGATATTAGGAAGAACGTAGTACGTCGTCAAGGTTAAGAAACACTGCTGTAGCCTTTGTACGTGTTAATCATTCTGCAGCATTCGAATATAGCATTTCTGTACCCATATTCATATGGACATGTTTTCCATTATTTTTCTACGTTGCATCGGGCCTCCAAATTTGGCCATCATTTCAGGATCACCCTTTATAAAAGTGATTTGTTTAAATCAGTGAGAATATTCAAATAAGAATGCCTTTTTGAGTCGAGCTGATACTCTGGGACGGCCGTTTCGATCTTGTTAGGCTCTCATCAGCCAAAGCTAATCAGCCAGTGCAAGACTCAAAAGGCGTACGAGGGGAGGTATTACGAATACACGATGGAGACTCAAAAAGGCATTCTTATTTGAATTAATCGCTTTTGTTTTATCCACCAGAGGGTTTATTTATTTATACATTTTTTTTTCCTCTTTTTGTGATCAAATTCCTTTTTTTGGCAGCCTGAGTGGTGCCCAAGGATTTAGATTCCACATTTTGTTCTTGTTTTTTATTTTCTTGCTTTTAGTTTTTGAGGGGTCACTGTCTCCATCGTGTATTCATAATACCTCCCCTCGTACGCCTTTTGAGTCTTGCACTGGCTGATTACCTCTGGCTGATGAGAGCCTAACAAGCTCGAAACGGCCGTCCCAGTGAGAATATAGTTTGTATTATCTTTTATGAATGAGCCAATATTATTTGCAGCTACTATTTAGCTTATTTTCCTATGACAGCCATTAAATATAGAATTTCTATACAGGGTGATTCACAAAGTACTGGAAAAATAGGCCTTTTAAAGAACGAATATCGAAATATTTTTTTGTCAAATTCAGTGTAAAAAAAAGGTTAAAATGGGGACCCTCCATCATCCGACTCAGAATCGCACGTTCGATCCGGAATTCCATGCCCTATTTTACTTTTTTTTTACATCGAATTTGAGCTAGAAAAATATTTCGATGTTCGTTCTTTATAGGCCTAATTTTCCATTTAACGAATCACCCTATATTTCGAAATTTCTTGTTTGTGGTTGCATATTTTTAAATTCACATCTACCATTAGCAGACATGTGAAAAACAGCACCACCAAGTAATTCATTATTCCTAAGTGTCCAAGTGAATTTCAATGAAAGATACGGATATCTCGCACAGTGCGGTCAACGCATTAGAAAAAAAACCCTGGCCCGCACTGACTGTATCCGCACTGAACCAGGTATTAGATTTGATTCATAGGTTAATGATAAGTACCGCTAAGGAATTAATTAGTAGTAGAAGTAAATATGATTTTTATGGGTAAGTATAAAACCAATTACGAAGCAAAAACAACGAAGTATTTCGTGAATCAGTACCGATTGAAGCAGCACTGTGCTGTCTATTCCTGCATTCGAAAATCACATTTAAGAATATAGTAGAGCCCCGATTATCCGCGAGCGGATGATCCACGAGTGCCTCGAAAATTTTTCTAATTACGAACCTCAAAAAAAAAAAAACGATTTTAATCCAAGCCAACAACAGGGAAAATACAATAGGCCCTACAATTTTCGAAGGTCGAAAATTACTGACAGGTTTATTGTGAATCGTGATCCTATAGGCCTTCTCGGAATTTGTGGATGCAGACGTAGAGCAAAGGTTTCTGCTTTACTGCAGGCCTACATATTTTAAAAGTTTACATATGTAGTTTTTAATGGTAAAATATTTTTTTTTCGTGTTTACACCTCATTATTAGTCTTTTGGTAGTTATGAATGAAATGTCACCTGTGGAATTAGAGTAAATTTCAAGTTTTTTGGAAGGAAACAATTCGTTAATGCATATTAGGAATAAATCTGATGGAAAACCCCGGTTTTTTTTGGTAATTTTTAAGAAAATTCCAGATTTTCTTGGAACTCTTTCACAGGCGGCGGATGTGCACACGACAGACGAACAAACATAAGGTAAGCATTTTTCACAATTTTATTTTTTCAACCAAAAACAATTAGGCTTAGGTTAGCCAAGTTAGGTTGGCTTAGCTGCAGGATATAACCCTTCAAATTTGGTTTAGTTTAGCCAAGTTAGGTTTACTTAGCTGCAGGATGTATGTATTGATAAATAACCCCGCCATTTTCATCACACAAACCAGTGCCGGAAAGTAATGTTTAACCAAAAATTAGACCGCCATGTTCATTGTTTTATACGTGTGCTTCCGCAAAAGAGTCCCCCTTTAAATTCAAATTTTCTTAAAAACTACAAAACAAACCCGAGGTTTTTCATCACTTTTATTCCTACGATGTATTAACGAATCGTTTTCGTCCAAAAACAATTCAATTAGCCGTAATTCCACAGGTGACATTTCATTCACAATTACCTAGTCTTTTTTCCGGTTATCCGCGATTTTCGTTATCCGCGAAGCCCCTGCCACCCAATCCTGCGGATAATTGGGGTTCTACTGTATACCTATGAAGTCAATAAAAACAAGTTGCTGTGGGAATTTTTTTTCACCTGCATGCGCTAATTTCTCGGTAAGAAGCCACAATGGAAAATTTTAAAAATAAAAAAAAAATTAGATCGACTTCTGTCCATAAATATGAATGTCAAATTTCAAGAAGATTCAGCGGTTTAAAAGTTACTACGGCCGAGACCCATACACAAGCATACACAGACTGATTGATTTTTTTTACGGGCTTCGATTACTAAAATAGCTAAAACCATAGCGATAATTAACGTTGACTTATCAACAACATTTAATATAAAACTAATTTACACTCATTTCTATAAATCACCTTTATTATTTGTATAAAAAAAAGAAATAAATATTATTCTACGAAATAGGTTTGGATTAGTTGTAATAAGCGGCATTAGACCTTTCTTTTACAAATGTCCTCGAATTGACCTTCAGAGATTGGGGAAAGTGACAATGCAGAAGAATCAATGTGATTTCACTAAACTAAACAAAAAGAACCAATCGAAAAGTTATTGTCTCTCCTAAGAAACCCTGGAAATCTTTATTAATGTTCCTACCTGCAGATTTCGACAGACTGTTCAGATTCTATTTTTTAGTGGATTTTTTTTTTTTCAGTTGTAATGAAAATAAATTTTAAAATACGGAAAATAAAAAGAAAAAAGATAAGCTTACTTAAAAAAAGATATAAAAATATTACAGAAAAATAAAGAAAGGATTATTAAGCTCTTCTTGTCCGTCCGCCGTTCATACATCAAGGAATTTGCTTTAGGAATTTATATACGATTTTTCTGCCCTTGTCGGGAGATTTTTTTTTAAGAACTGTTTAAAATGCAATTTGACATCAAAATAGTTAACCCGTCGTTTCTATAATTTTAGATTCTAAATACTACTTAAAACTGGAAGCAGATCCTGATTGAATTTGGTTCAAATCTGATTTTACAAGTACGGCCCCAAAAATCGTCAAAATGCGATGCTGTTGAGTGTTATAGTCTACAGATTAATTAAAAAAAGAAGAAAATCGTGGGTTATGGATTACTATTTCCAGGTATGCTGACATGTATTGCAAAGCACCTAACTATTTTCTACATTTCTGCAAATCAAAGTAGAAGAGAACAAAGATTTTCCATATTTTTTTTTTTAATTATTTCTTTGCATCTTTAACGTACCTATGTACTGTTATTATTATTTTTACATTATTCAATTTTTTTATAATCTAATCCATAACTAAAAATGTCTTCAGACAAGTAAAAAAAAAAACAGTCGTTCATAACAGTCCTAACCTGAATCGAAGGTAATTCTCAGTATAATTAAAGAATTTTCTTTATTTGTAAGAACTTCCCACATTTGAGAAATTATTCTAAGTTCACTAAACCTAGTATTCATTGTAGTTTTTATTAGACGTCTACATTTTGCAACATTAATCTTAGAGGCCAGTATACAGCCTCTGAAATCTGTTTACTACAGAGCAACATGGAAATACTTTCACCAAAGACACGCGTCTGCTTTATAATGTGAAAGTCATGTCTGTGAATGCGTAGGGAAAAAAGAATGGCGTTCTTTTGGGCCACGCAGCCACTGACCGGAAGTTCAGATTTTGCTACTTTGAAATGTACTTCAACACTGAAAACCATTCATAATTTTCAAACTGTTGCCAAAATAAAAAAAAAAAAAGATAATACATACATCTGCGGAAACTAAGAATACAATTCATCCCACCCATACTTTTTTTTTAATTTAATATCTTAAAAAGTTTAGGCTTAAAAGAAATATTCTACAAACATAAATGAAAGCCGATATACCTGAAGAGATTCATAAAAAGATTTAATTAATAAAAACAATTAAAAATATACAACTGTAGTTTCGATTGCGTCGTGGAGCCCTTTCGGAACGCATAGGAGATCACCAGAGGGCGCTGCGTAATAGTAATAAAGACTATTTGACGGTACAACATCAATATCAGTTTAATCATCATATCAACTTTGCAGATCCATCGGTACTTGCTGTGTGTAAACCTCACTTTAAAAGAAAGTGTACCGTATAGAATCTATCTTCATTTCTCAATCACCATACGCATATACAGTAGAACCCCGCCATTCGTCCTCCTCTCTATTCGTACAACTCGTTATTCGTCCAACTTTTTCAAGTAAAATTCAACTCGCCATTCGTACGCTTGTCCCGCGATTCGGACAGCGTGACCTTGTTACTGGCCGCGCCATGCGGTCGCTTCAGCTCAGTCTCATGCTAGCTTCCGTACGCTACGCATCATCCAAGGCAAAGCTTCATGAAACTTTGTGCTATTTTATTGAAATTTTTCGTTATTTTTATTAAAAATAGTGCAGCCATGGGTCTAAAAAAGATTACTGATTCAAACAGGCCTAAAAGGAAAGCAGTGAGAAGGACAGTTGAATTGAAAAAAAGAACTTGTTGCGAAGTTTGAAAGTGGAACTCGCGTCCCTGACCTGGCAACTCAGTATGGCATGGCGAAATCAATCATATCGTTTTCATAGTTTTTTTGTATTTTATGCTTTTAATATTATTACAAAGGTTTAAATAAGCAATCATCTGTGGGTCTGGAACAATTTACATTATATCTTATGTGAAAAAATGATTCGCCATTCGTACAAATCGCCATTCGAACTGCCTCCTGGAACGGATTGTGTACGAATAGCGAGGTTCCACTGTAATGATTGTTTATCGGTTCAGGCCATCGCCAAGTATGGGTTTAAAAAAAAAAAAAAGGAATAAAGTAGAGGTCAATTATGGCACGGCTAATTTAAATTTGATCAACTGATTGTTAGAGGGTTAATGAATCTCATATAGAATTTTAAATGATTTATAAAATTTGGTAATCATAAGTTAAATTTAAAAATGTAGATTTTGAGAAAAATTTTTTTTTTTTTAAATTTTTAATTAAAATGGTTTTAAAGTTCTTAAATTATATAAATTATTTAAAATTTTTAATTTTTAATGTTTTTAATTGTTCTATGTTTATCTATTACTGTAATGGTTCATATTAGTTTTTCGCAGTCAAGTTTACAGAGCTGTGATCCATCGATCATCGTGGACTTCCACATGTGCCGTTATTTACTATGATGGTTCCTGATTTGTCCGATGTTGGCGGTATCGTTCCTGACGTCACCCTATTATAATATTTCTAAGGGGATTCCGCACGGCAGCCGCTATATAAACCCATGTATTCATTGTAACACAGGCTTGAAAATGATTGCACGACGCAATCGAAACTATAGTTGTATCTTTTTAATTGTATTTATTAATTAAATCTTTTTATGAATCTCTTCAGGTGTACCGGCTTTAATTTATGTTTTTAAAAATTTTAACAGTACACGTAAATGACTTCTTATCCAATAGAAATATTCTACACTACAGTGTAAGCTATTTCTTCAGCTATGAACAGTTGTATCATTATAGAATGTTACAGTTTATTAACTACATTTTTCGAGTCATTATTGTAATATAGGATTGTTATTTCATATATTAGTCAATACTTCACGACTATTAGTCAAAACTTGCAATTAAGAGCGACCTATTGAACCCCATGCGGACATTGAACGTGTGTGCATAATCAATTTCAAACAACCGACAACGAAAAATTTTACTTGCCTAAACATGGAATCTCCAAAATAAAAAAAAATAAATAAGTTATATTCACGGCTGGGATTCTAACTCACAACCTTCTGAATCCTTCACTCTATCCACATACTTTCCTTAAAAATAGTGGGATAATTGGCCTACTTAAAGGGAATCTCCGAAATACAAAAACAAGACTCAACTGTAAAACTCAAGAGTATTTATAGAAATTACTTGCACACAAGAAACAAAATATCCCATTCCTACGATATTTGGGTCTCTGAAAACTATGGTAAAGTACGTTTGCCGATCCGACCTTCCGTTCGGGAGTTGTTAGGGAGTAGACAGATACGGACGGACGGACAGGACAAACGCAATTGCACCCATATGGGTCGCTTAGAAAAAATGAAATCCTACTTTCGTTCAAATGTGGCTTCTTAAAATTTCTTTTATTTTATTTCTATTTTTTGTTTAATGTGGTGAAAACTACTGAAACGAAAGGCATACGGATTATATTCCAATACTGAAAACAAACAGTAATTTTTGTTTTTTCTGAAAAAAAAATAATTAACCACTATCCGTTTCGAAAAGTGAGAATCACTTTTTTCTACCCCGCAAAGGTGTGATACGCTGGGCACTTTCCTAAGACCTGTTTTTCTTTTAGTACCTGTTATTTTTGCAATAGTATTTATTCTTTCCATAATTCTTTCCCGAAAAGCGCAAATAGAACGCAGCTACTAGTAAACTAACACTATAAAAAGTAAATATCCTCTCTTTATTTCTCCTCACCCCTATTTTAATGAAATCCAAGGAGACCTGACGCATGCGCAAAAGCGTTGAAGGCTTTCGTAAACAAAAACTAACAGTAAATTCGCATTAACACATTAAAGAGTGAGATCGTGTTTACAAATGACATCCCAAATTTTGTAAGGCGCTTTTTTAGGCGCTTTCCTTATTTTAATTGTGCATAAAAAATTCTTAGAGGCTGCCGGAGGTCAGCACAAAAATTTTATTTATTTTATTTTTAATGTGTATTATGTTTTTAGTTTAGTTTTTCTGGAGGTTCCATTCCCATGGCTACTTAAATTCGTATTACTTAATTCTTTAATCAGAATAGTTTTAATCGTAATTGCAGAATGGATTTCCTATTCACTGTTTGATACAATGAGTTATTAATAGAAATAGGATAGAAATCCATTGTTTAGATTCCAATGCTTTTCCATGGGAATTTGTGTCGCCTTCCTATTCATAATTTCTCGACAAGAACCCATTTGGAAAAGATTTCAGATTAAAAAGTTAGATCGTTCCTAGTCCTCAAATATGCATACCAAGTTACAAGAAGATCCATCCAGAAGTTAAAACGTTATTAAGAGATATACACCTACATACACACAGACCGATTGTTTTCATTAGCCTCACTTTCCTATAGAAGCAGACTTAAAAAAAACTAGTTTTTCACTCAAAACAGTCAATTATATTGGACGAATGAAGTTCCTACAAAAACGTGAAGCCTGCTTTCATTTGAACGTTGCCGATTGGTGAAAATGATTCAAACGAAAAGTCTCCGTTAGTTTTTAAATTAAAATACCTGCTTAATACAAGCGGTGTAAAGTTTCCATTTTATGAAATCTGTATTACTTAAGTTATCTAAAGCTATAAATGACATCAGACTCCATATAATACTTCTTCATTTATTTGGCGATATTTCGCAAAAACTCAAATCATTTTCACTTCCTCAAGCCTTCCTTTTTTTGAATTATATCTACAATAAGATTTTCTACATTATTGACAACAAAGAAAAATTAGCAAATGATATAGTAAGTGCTTTTTCCATTATTACAAAAATAGAGACAAACAATTTATATGAAACCTGTTAAATTTTGTATTGGTACATTAAG
>JAFIDM010000179.1:8043294-8054643 GCA_023159025.1 Thereuonema tuberculata
TTAGATCATTTTTGACGACGTAAACAAAGACACCTGAGAGAAGTTAAACACTTAAGATAAGAAGCTGGTTAACTTCGACAAAAAAAAAAAAAAAAAAATGGGAAAGTTTCAGAGTGAGGCACTGTTCTAAAAACATGTTCGTTATCTCAAAATTAATTTTACAATTAATAACTCCTTTGTTAACTTTTTTAAATGCATTTACTTATACTATTGTTGTATATCACGGGTGCCCACTCCGGAGAGTCACGGCGCAGACTGCGCCATTGAAATTGGGGGGAGGGGTTCAAAAAAAGCAAGTAGAGTGTAAAACTCGTTTTTTTTTTGGTTGTCATTTCAATTTTGGGGGGGGTTTCAAAAATAAAAAAGAATAGGGGGGGGGGGGTGGATAAGGTCTAGGGGGGGGGGCAACTCTGTGTATATATTTTATAGAAGGACTTAAATATATATCATTCAGATTAAATAATTAAATAAACAAAAGATGAAAGTGTTGTTGATGTCGTACGTTACATGTTTCGGTACAAATCTTTTGTTAATCTCCTTGCTTGCATTTCTGATTAAAAAGAAGGGTAAATATTTATATCAGTAATTAATGTCTTTTTTTTTTTATTTTTTGAATTTTAAATTCAGCTGAAGTAGAATTTAAAGCTATCATTTTCTCTTTGAATATGTTTTTTTAACTGTAGCAGTGACGTAGTTTTTTATTTTTTTCATAATTTGTAATATTTGTTGTATATATTTTATAGAAGGACTTAAATATATATCATCCAGGTTAAATAATGAAAAAAACAAAAAATGGAATTGGTGTTGATTTCATATGTTACATGTTTCGGTACAAATCTTTTCCTTGCTTGCATTTCTGATTAAAAAGTAGGGTGAATATTTATATCAGTAATTATTATCCGTGCGCTCAAAGATGACCCTCCCGGAATGCAACGCAGCTTATAGATTGACCTTTCCTGGCTTTTCGTTAATATTCAAATGGAAGAGAAAATGGCGGTCGCGGGTTCACAGTCAACATTTCGACGAGGAAGAGTTATCAACAGTCAAGCTAGAGAAATTATTCTTAACGTTGCTCGTCGATTTCTAGAAGATGTATCGCCCGAAACGATTTGAAAATTAAAAAGGATGCGTTGAAGGTCACTGCAGAATATACTGGAGTGAGTTTGTCTACGGTGAAGAGAATTTTTCAGTCGCCATTTCTGCTAACGCCAGGGAGAAAAAGGCCTCGTTTGGCTCCAAAGAGTTCGCCTGACGATTTTGATTGTGACGTCATTCGCAGTATTAACATTCCAATTTTAGTAGTATATTATGCAGTGACCTTCAACGCATCCTTTTTACTTTTCACATCGTTGTTGGGCGACCGCCATTTTCTCGTCCAGTTGAATGTTAGCTAAAAGTCAATCTATAATCTGCGTTGCATTCTGGGAGGTTCTTCTTTGAGCGTGCGGACTTTAATGTGTTATTTTTTTTATTTTTTTAATTTAAATTCCGCTGAAGTAGAATTTAAAGCTATCATTTTCGCATTGAATATGTTTTTTTTAATTTTAGCAGTGACGTAGCTATGTTGATTTTCTTAAGTGAGTTCTGCGCATGTGTGAGATACATTTTACTTTCTCTTTACGATATTACAATGGGAAACTGTAACCATCGAGAGACAATTACAAAATATCTTTGTTGTAATTTTTTTTTAAAGCTTACTTACAAATCAAGACATTAATCGTACTAAACAGTCACGTCCAGAAATTGTAAAACAAAAAAATCATCCAAGGTAAATTGCTCCATTACTAAGCTTTGAATTAAGGCTATTAACTGAGGCATTACACAAATTCCAACAATTCATTCGTTAATTTCAGTTAATTGTAGAAAAGAATAATTAGCTTCAAGACTAAAGTCTAACAGATGGATTTTGACGATCTCGTATTTTCGTGATTTCACGTAATTTACGCGAGAATAGCCTCTATCCATGTCTTCTCACAAAATATTGAAATACTTAAATGAATATAATACGGGGAAATGCATGAGACTTTTACTACATTTTAATATAGTTTTCATAAATTGAAAACAGTCAATAAACAAACAATAAATTCATTAGGTAGCAATTTCCTAGTGCCAGACATTGAAAAAAACGAAATTTCTTTGAGACCTGCTGAAGAGGCTAATGGCCAAATCTCGTGTTTTCCGTTATTCTCATGCAAACGTGATCATCAACATCCATCTGTTAGACAGTACGTTTTAATAAACATATCTCGATAATGGTTATAACCTCTTCATTACTTATCCATTAAGAATTAGTATATTTTATTTCCACTGAAATGAAGAAGCTGTTTCGGATGTACCAAGTCAATTCGCAATTTTGTAGTAAACACAAAACCCGACGATTTTCCCAGAAACCGTCGTAGGAAGTCATGGGGCTCCTTTTCCCGGTTTGGGCTGTGGGAAGGCGTTCCACACGCACACAGACACGAGAACCCTAATAATTCCTGCCTACGGGGGTCGTTAAAAAAGAAAACTCAACACATGTCAATTTTTAAGTGTCGAACTCCAGTTGGTTGGCTTCTTGTAGCAAATATGTTTAGCAGGAAAGCTAATTTATTTCGAGGATTTCTAAACATTCTTTGTTCCACTGAAGAATGGAAATGTTCATTAAAAAGCTTCCGAAGCCTCATTCCATTCAGTTAATGCAAAACAATGGTTTTAATTACAGCGAAATTAATAATAAGTAAACTTTAATTAATAATAAGTGAAATTAATAATAAGTAAACTTTCACTCATAGCGTATTTTCATATTTCCTTTAGAAATTTTTAGACTAAAACAAAAAAATGCAGTAATTTCATTAAAATTCTAGAAATTTCATGAAAAATTAATATTTTCCGATAAATAAACCCTTCACAAACCCTTAACAAATGGCTATAGCGTCGCGTCGATGAGGTTTTCAATGAGGCTGCCAAATAACGCCATTAAAAAAATGTTGTTCAGATGACTGGATAGTGATTTGAACATTTTTTTAATTTTATTTTCTTATTTAAGTCTCTTTTTATTTTCCTAGACAAGTGAGGCTCATAAAAAAAATACGAGTCTATATACAGGGTGATTCATAAAGTATTGGAAAAATAGGCCTACAAAAAACGAACATCGAAATATTTTTCTAAGTCAAATTCGGTATAAAAAAAAGTAAAATAGGGCATGGAATTCCGGGTCGAATGTGCGATGCTGAGTCGGATGATAGGGTCCCCATTTTATTCTTTTTTCTGCCCCTATGGAAAAAAAAATGGTCTAGTTAGCACCCTTCACAACCGGGAAGAGCAAGGAAAGGGAAGAGAGATTAGAATAGGCTAAGTTAAATGGAGTATTGACTCCATTGGGTTTATTTCAAACACAAGGAGCGGGGGGGGGGGGAATAAATAAAACAAATTAAATTATGACGGAGACCTATTTTTCCAGTCCTTTATGAATCACACTGTATATTTGCCCCCATTAATAACATCTGCTCCAGTGAATGGGTCCTCTTGAGATTTGGTTTGTATATTTCAAATCTTCTTGAAATTTAACATGCACATCCACGGACAAGTTACGCTGTAAATTCCTGTAGTTGAAAGTTTTTTCCGTGGGGGATTCCTGTCGAGAAATTTGCACTTGACGATAATAACAATTTACAGAAAAGCATTATAAGCAATAAACAAACTACGGATGACTAGCAAAATAATGTCTATTTGTCCATTAAGTAATCCACTGTTATTTGCGCGTGGTAATCATTAAAATTAATTAGGCTGAAGCAAGTTAAGTAACTGTTTGTAATTTATTTATTTTTTTCTCTCTCAGAAAATGAAAATCTGTAATTTTTTTTTAATTTGGCCCACACAAAATTAAACAGAGAATTTTCGTTTTGTCTTGCTTTCACAATTTTAGTTGTTATTTCTGTTTACAGTCCCAAATTAAGCGTTGTTGCATAACGTGTTTAAGCCTAAAATTTGAAATACTCATACTCCTTAATTTTCATTGGAGAATATAAAGAATGAAGATAGGAGAAAAAAGCTTTTTTTAGCTAGAGATCATAAATCTACGAATACAATCCGCCCCCCCCCCCCCAAAAAAAAAATCTACGTGATAAGCAACTAGTTATCTTAGTAATCTGAAACTTTGATAGCAGATGAACAATACTGAAGGTGATCTCCATATTTATTCTGGTACAAGTTGGTCCACAAGTGGAATCTTCGAGCATAAATAATAAATCATGACCTTCCTTTAAGTAGAACAACAACATAAATAAATATAAACAAGCCATCAAAGTATACTCAGGGGTAAAATCATGCGCTACCCTGGCAATCTGGAAGCGCTGTGCCTCTTTTATTTTCACTTTTTTAAGAAATAATAATGGTTTTCCCCTCCCATAACAACAATAAAAATACACCTTTCACCAAAGAAGCGCCCTGTTCCTATGTTTTATTTTATTTACAACTACACCACTGCGTATAATCTGAGCTTTCCATTGCATGGGAACTGAATATGCAACACTGTTAATTACAAAAATGCTCAATAAGTTTATAAAAAAAAAAAAAAAAATTTACACACGCTTTTTTTTTTAATATTCTGAAATTATTTTTGAATTTTACTATGTACTCGAAAGCTGGCATTTACGCGAAAGCTATACCTTGATTCATTAATTTCAAACCTACTTGCTATTTCAAAACCAAACTATGAATTCCTAACTATACTTTATTTCAGCTTAATGTAAAGTTTCTTCCCAAGCAGTCGATGCTTTCTCTTCGTGGCATCCAGGTGCTCAATTAATCTCAATCAAGTTCCAAATTGCGAGGACCTAATAAATTTAACAGTTCAGACAAAACTAAACTTATTTCCACTTACGCTCATAAATTTTGTCTTGTTTAAATTTGGCTTAACAAGATCTTCCTACAATAAATAAACAACAATGCGGTAGATAATTATGTTTACATTCGAAAAATACTACGTTTCATACCACATTTACAATATTTTATTCAAATCTGTAATCATTTAAGCTTCAAATTCAATTTTCAGATAAAAGTTTAATACATGAATGCTAATGCAACGTATTAATTGTAATTTGTAAATTTAAATTACACCCAAAATCTATTTAAACTTCAGAACTGAAATTGCAGGCCACCACAGAATTCAGCTAAAATAATTTATACTCATTAAAATACAAGTACTTTCGAAGTGACCTGCGCTTCTTTATCAAATGACATGACAAAGAAGCACGTGTCGCTTCGAAAGTACTTGTATTTTAATGTGTATAAATTATTTTAGCTGTAATTCTGTGGTGGCCTGAAATTTACTTCTGCATTACAAGTACACACAAACGTTAAATATTGTTTTAATTCTATTTAAATTTGTTGACCTCTCTAAAATTATTGCAAACCTAGTTGACATCATCCGTTACACTAAGACTTTACAAAATAATTAGGAACTTTTTTTCTTCTTTAAAAGTGTCAAAATCGCTTTAGAACTCCTTCAATTTGTATGTTAGGTCACTGTAAGTACATTAAAATAGGGTGACCAGACGTCCCGATTTTGGCGGGACAGTCCCGATTTTTAACACTTTGTCCCGCGTCCCGCGGCAATTTAAAAAAGTCCCGATTTTTTTTTTTTGGTTATTATATTCCTTTTTTTGTTTGTTTGTCGAACTGGAGATTCCTTTTTTTTTTTTTTTTTTTCGGTTCTCCCCCCCCCCCCGGTCAATGGTGTCCCGCTTTGCCAATGTAAAAATATGGTCACCCTAATTAAAAGCAAAAAATAATTTTGTCCGGCTTTTTGGTAAAAATATCCCACTGTGCGGCGGCCTGTTCACAAACTAAAGTTCCTGGACAGTGAAAGTTCATTCATGATAAATAAGTATTTTTGGTTGCTCAATTTTGTTTCAGCACATCTAAAGTTTAAGAACGTTACGTCGTTTGTTTGTTTTGTTTTTTTCTTGAATTAAATGGACACCAAAAAAAAAAAAAAAATATCGAGCTCAACAAAATTATTTTGATATTTTTATATGTAGGTTAGTACGGTATATCTTTTATGTTCAGGTAAGTTAGTACTGACACCTAGTGATTAACAAGTAAACGAAATGTAATGACGCTGCTTCCCATCGTAATTCATCTTTATATTCTAATCTAAGGAGTGCGGATAGCCTTTGCGTTATGAAAGGCCAATCTGACTCTTTCTCTCTGTTAAGTTTCCCAAATTAAGCCTCAATTAACGGCGAAAGGAGCGCCTTTGTTGCAAAATGAATATCGATTGAAGTTCATCATTTCCAACGAGGTTTCGTCTGCTCAGGTTTCAGACGTAGAAGGTAAACCACTAGAAAGCATTGAATTCACTAGCGAAAGTAAGAAGTTCTTGAAAGAAATTAAAATCTACTTTTCCTAAAATATTGTCAATGAAATTATTTTCTTTAACAAATTTTTTCTTTTTTTTTATAAATTTATAAAAACGAAAATCTACGTTAACTTACTAAATTGTAATATCTCCTGAAAAACAAACAGTAAAAAGTTTCGATTTCCGAAAAGAAAAAGTTAATTAAAATCTACATTACTCAGCTAAATTTGTTGAAATCAGGTTACATTTTTATATCAAAGCGCGCGTAAATAGTGGATTATAATAATTAATAATAATTGATAGACGTTTAGCACAACCTTGTGGTGGAGGCGGCGGTCGGTGTGTCTGAATCTCGGTTCGAATCCAGTCGCGGATATGGATGTTTGCTTCGTTTCCTGTTTGTTGCTTCTTCAAGTTCGACGCCATTTCGTTATGGTTTCCTGAGGAAGGCAAATGAAAAACCACCGCAGTATCTATTCCAAGGTATATGACAGAAATGTGTTTCTTGCCACTCACCAACCCAAAGGTTAAATAGAAGATGATGAGGGGACGGAACTGTTTGAGTTCTAACGTTTTTCGTACGGGAATTTTTTTCCTTCATCTTCTTGCTCTCATTTCTCAATAAGGGGCCACACACAAACAATTCCCAATGTAAAAGATCTTCCCTTGTCCTTAAATGGAATAGATAAGTTTCAAGAAGACCTATCCAGTGGTTCAAACGTTATTAGGGAACACACACACTGACTGGTTTGATAAGCCTTACTTTCGTAAATTTTGTTTAAAAAATAGTAGAAGTCAACGAAGAATGTGGACGCAAAACATTTTAAAAATTACTAACAAGCGATCATCTATTAAATAGTTTTGCAGCTCTGTCTGTGTCTAACGCACTTCCTATATGTTTGAAAAATAATTTTAATTTCCTCTGAAAATAGAAATAATTTCTACAATGAAACATCCGCGTTAGGAATCAAACCTACAATCTTCTGATCCGAAGACAGACGTTTCATCTACAGTATTAGGCAATGGGGACTACATTCATTATTGTTATTAAATATCTCTTATCACTCCCTCTCTATATGTGACGCAATGGGAGAAGAGCTAGAGAAACAAAGTAGTAACTCATTAATTTCGGCCAAATAGATTAGAGTTTAAATTTCAATGTTCACGTTTGTAGTCTACTACAAGCGCAGGCCAGACGAGCATTAGATGCAGAAGTTCACCCTCAGCGTACAACAAACACGGGGCGTACAAGTTATTGTATAAAATTTGCAACTGTCTGGCAATGGCTTGACTCAATTGACCGATTTATTTTCCTCATTAAAATGTCAATTATTTCGTCTTCTTAAACAACATTTAATGTTATTAAAAAAAAATCCTTAGTCTGAAGAAGAGCCTCGGAAGAGTTCAGGTCGAAGCTAGTCAGAAGATAGTTTAATATAAAATATTGGCTTTGGAAGTTAATGATAAGTTTTTTTCTTCTGTTTTAATTTCTATATTTCTGTTTTAATTAATTGTATTATAGTTAACCTTGAGATTTGACAAGCAATTTAGGGACTCGCAAATCAAAGAAAGTTTGAGAATCACTGAGCGAAACCAGAAAGATTTACAGTAAAGTAAATAACAACTAAATTTTCAAGGTTTAATTTAACTTCCGATTTTCCTCAATTGCTTATTAAGACTTAATTTCATCAGACCTAATTTGAATTTCGTTTTGCAAACACAAATTACAGACCCAGTTTGTCCTTAGCATTTCCTGTCTCCATTAGCAAATCAAAGATGATTACGTAAATGAGAGGTGCAAAGTCAACTAACAAATTCAAAAATATCTTTAGTAAATTAGAGTTCATCGTCCAAAAAATATATATATTAGCCTTTCATCAAATCTGTAACAAATCTGCAATTGCTCATTTAAAATATATAAAATATGTTTCACTAAAGAATAACTATAATTTTTTTCTCCCCCATTGAGGAGAAATCGAGGCCTGTCATTAATACAGATTTCGACAAGGTCATCTGTGTCAAAAGGACTACTTGTCGTAACAATGTGTGAAAAACCCGAATACATTTACTTCATTGAAAAAAAAAAAATCTCAAAAGAAGAAGAAATAATAAAATATGGGTTTACCAAGTGACATGTTGGAACAGCTGTTTTACGCTCTTTGGCTATCATCAGCCAGGAGCAGTCACTCGTAAACAAGGTATGATCGTCGGAGGCGCAGTGGCGATCAAAAAGAAATAATTTTAAGTGAACGTTATTTCATATGACAGTCAGAGATGAAACCGTCTCGATAGCTTCATTTCAGTAAGAAATACAAATTACGATATTGGTGATTATTATTTATTCGTTAGCTTTAATTAAAGTAGAATAAAATAGGTTAATTATCAACATATACTTCGCCATTTACCCTTGCAATGATTAACTACAAAATATCATTACAATTACAATGTAATTGCCAGTTCAATGTAATGGTAGCTAAGTTCTGGTTCATAATTACCATTACAATGTAATGCGTTACAGATTGATTCAATTACGATTTTGCCCAACTCTCGTGAGGACCAACATTCGTGGGTTTTTTCACGACATTTAAAACATTGTTTCTCCTTCAAATATATAAGAAAGAATCAATTCTAAAGTAACTTTTTTAACTTCACACTTCGTGTTGGTGAGAAGGGTGTGGTTTACTGATCGTGGCTACTTTCCCATTCTCATAGCTATATGTTTTTTAGATATTTCTAAAACGAAGAACTAATGACCAATAACGCACTCTCTAAACATGAAAAAGTTAAAAACTAAAAAAAAAAAAAAGTATTGACACGTTTCAGATACCCTTTGAAACGATATCTATCTTCAGAATAAAACACCAAGGAAATAAATTACGGCCTTTGTTTTGTTTTAAATTATTTATTATTAGAATTTTGTAGTAGAATAAAAAAAATTGAATCGAATTTTAAAAATACAGAATAACGCTTGCTTTATTTCATGATTTGCAAGACAACGCATTGTTAATTTTATTCAATTTCAAAGATCCTACCATATTAAAGAATTTACCGAATTATCCTTATAATAAATATTATCGCAGTTTCCTTGGCCAAGGAATGCGCTAAAGAAACATATTGTAGTGATTTTTATAGTTATTGTATAGTTTTATCATAATTTTATCCTTTGTATTCTAGTTATTCCGTTTTTCTGTATTTTAATCTCTATTATTCAATTCCTTTGTAATTATCTGTTGATCTGTTTATTTTTGAATTTTAACGGTTGTGGCATCTTTTAATTCACTTTTATTTAAATCACAACGGTTTAAAAACCCGTTGTGATCACATGGCATTTAAAGCACCCAATCAATTTGTAAACGCCACAACCAATCGAATCCTTTTGTACATAGTCTATTTAAACCCATGTAACCTGAAATAAAGAGAGTTGTTAGTTCTTGTTCGTTCAGTCCAGACGCAGCTTCAGTCTTTGCTTATTTACACTACGATTTTACCAGTTGAAAACACCCCACAATATGTAAAATAAAATAAAACACTTCAACCACATATTGTAGCGAATTTTCGGAGTCTATTGCGTATATCCCTTTTTCAAGCCTTTCTTTTACTTCCAATGGAAGTAAATCGATTTTTCCAAAACCCTTATTATCAAGAATAAAGGCAAGATGTACTCGACTACAGGAACAAAGAACAAGATTAAGTATTTAATCTGAGAAATCAGAATTGGCAGAGCACTACAGTTTTCTTCATAAAAGCTACATTTTAATGCTACCTATCGCTTGTTCTCTTCAGGTGCGAGTGACTTGCAACGACTTGCTTGTTCCGACAGATCGACCGCACGGCAGCCCTGCGGCGAGACTACTGGGCTGTACCGAAACGGCAAATTAACAAATATTCCACACTATTTCCCCTTGCTTGGCTATGCAAAGTTTGTCTTTTCTTGGTCACGCTTATGCGATCACTAAACGACGCCAACTTGGACTGACTGCTCGGAGTCAACTCGAGTTGATGACGTCATGACTGGTGACGTTTGTTCCAGACAAAATCGATCGCTACGTAATGACCATATATGGCAATCCCTTTTTTTTTTTTTTTTTGAAAGTACTATAGTTTTATATGGACATTTCCCTGCGGTAACAATACTAGATCTTGAAAAGGACAATAATACAGTAAAACCTCGTTAAGTCGTCATCCGGATAAGTCGTCACTCCGTTTAAGTCGTCGTTTTCCTTTGGTCCCGACAAAGTCTCATAGACAATAATGTAAAATAACAACTCTTTTACTCGTCACCAAATTTAATTCTACTCCGGATAAGTCGTCACTCAAAAATGGCGAAAAGCATCTTTATTCTCAATTTTGCCTGCTATCTTTTCAGCCCCGCCCCTTCACTCTAAGAAAGCCTAGCCTTTACGGGGAAATTTCACATGGGAAATTCACTTGGGAAATTACACACTTCTCGCTGCGACTCTTGTCAAGTGTATACGTTTTTCTTGACCGCTACTGAGTGTGATTTCATTTCATAGCGAGTAAGCTACGCAGTAACGGCTATTTTTTATCTTGCAGTTTCGTGGTTCGATTACATTTGTAACATGTCAGGGAAACGAAAACTTACCTCGTTATGTTTTAAAGAAAAAAAAAAGACTTATTTGCACTTTTTGAAAAATCAAATGTTTCGAAAACAGCTTTTGCCAAAGAACACCATATTCCCAGGACTACATTAAACGATATTCTATCATCGAAACAAGTAATTGAAGAAGCTGACTGCAAAGACAAAAGAAAGAGAATGAGGAAATCGAAGTTTGACGAGATCGAGGAGTTTTAGCTAGTTCGATGGCTAAAACATGCCAGATCGCAAAATGTGCCGATTTCTGCCGTGATTCTCAAAGAAAAAGCCATGGACATTGAAGATTTTGGCGGCAGCAATGGTCGGCTGGAACGTTTCAAAGACAGACATTGCCTTTCTTTTAAAACGATTGTAATGTGGTAACTATAAAAAGTATTTTTTTTTTTTTTTT
>JAFIDM010000179.1:8069643-8091887 GCA_023159025.1 Thereuonema tuberculata
CAAATAGCAGTCCTTCAAGTTAACTGAAGTTTGGTGCACACCGCCATCAGTCCTAGAGATACCACTAAATGTGGATCTGTAGGTAGGTGCTGTAGAATTTTAAATTTATACATATTTATAATTAATTACAATGAATATCAGTTAGCAATTAATATTTATAATATTGTAACAAGAATATTGTAATATATTTTTAATATAATAATGATTAGGAGAGAATAACTATAATAATAACAATAATCGTAAAAATAAACATAATTATAATAATAATAATAATTAGGAGTTCAAGTGTCTAAATTTCAAATCCAAATCCAGATTAGGTAATGTTAAAAAATACACATAAACAAAATTTAAAAACTGAAAACGACAAAAATGATAACCCGACATTTATATTCCAAATCTAAGATCTACTAAACACAAACAGTACAAATTTTCTATTTTCTGCAAAACAAAACAAACAAAAAATTAAATCCGCAGTATTTATTTAAATTGTCTAAATCGGATTCATTTTAATCATATGAAACCGCGCCCAGTGGATTAGCCAGCAGGATGAATTTCCACTGTTTAAGACAATGAGATATTAATGGAAATAAAACAGGAATCATTGTTTAGATTTTGGTGGTATCTGTCTTCACGCACTAATTCCTCGGTAAGGACCCTTTACAAAACATTTCAAATAAAGTTAGATTGTCTCTAGTCCTCGAATGGGCATACCAAGTGTCAAGAAGATCCATCAGCGGTTCATACATTATAGAGGGAACTAAACATATACAGACCGACTGAATTCATGAACCCTATCCCTATTGGAAAGAAGGCTGAAAATTAGCAATCCAAATACCATTTTTAAAGTGTGTACTGTACAGTTTGGTCCTGAAGGAGGAGTGAGACATGATACTCTATAGGTCCTTTTTTTGAGGGATTTCCTCACTCCGGGATGAGATATCGATATTTCGGCCCGGTGCCTCGGGCCTTCTTCGGGAGATGTATAAATGTCAATCACATAAAGGTGAGCGCAGAACTAACAACTTCCGTCGTTAGTTTCTCGCATAAATTACTCATGTTGTTTATTCCGAGCAACCGGTGGCTAACCGGTGGCCGAAAATGACCACGGTTGGCCACCGAAAATTGCAGCCACCGGTTGCTCGGAATAAACAACATGAGTAATTTATCCGAGAAACTAACGACGGAAGTTGTTAGTTCTGCGCTTACCTTTATGTGATTGACATTTATACATCTCCCGAAGAAAGCCCGAGGCACCGGCCGAAATATCGAGATAATATCTCATCCCGGAGAGAGGAAATCCCTCAAAAAAACGGACCTATACACTGTATTATTGTATTTCATTTTATATTTTTTTTTCTATCTCTTGCCGTTCCTATTCTTTCGCTCTCCCTCCCGTAGTAATATGCTTGGCCTTATTTGAATCTCGGATTGTTTAATTATTCTCCATTCTCTGTTTATTCTCACTTCAAAATGACTGTAATTGTCGAATTGTTGTGTAATTTTAGCTTTCTAGCTACAAGAGAGCAATTGTGATAGCGACCAGAATCGATAGCTGTTGCATTTGTTCTGTCCGTCTGTCCGTGTCTGTCCACCTCTAATAACTCCCGAACGAAAGATCGGATCGACAAACTGACTTCACCATCGTGTTCAGAGGCCAAAACACTGTAGAAATAGTGTTTTTTTCAGGGGCCAATACCCCCCCCCCCCCGCATGTTCGAGCTATTTGGCATTGTTGTCATCATACTCCCTAACAACTCCCGATCGACAAACGGACTTTACCGTCGTGTTCAGAGGCCCAAACAACGTAGGAATAGAGTATTTTAAGGGATCAACGCCCCCTTCCCCCATGTTCGAGACATTTGGCATTGTTCATTCATTCTTTTTGACAATGTCAGAAATGCAACCATTTTATTCCAGTTGTCAGCTATAGCTAGATTCTAAGTTCTCGGACCCATATGCTGGAGGTTGTCGTTTCGAGTCCGTATATACACTTTTTTTTCTTATTTTCCTAACTTTTTTTTATTTTTCCTTATTCAAAAGAAAAAGCTATCTTGGTATTTATATGAATGACACATCACAGAAGGGGCCTTTATTACGGAACATTTGAAAGTGATTGTCCACGATTACAATGAAAATTTTCCATCATATGAAGATGATACCGATACAGTATGCATTTCATAAACGTCAGTTGAAACGATAATGGAAAACAATATTTATTTAGTAATTAATAGCTTATTAAAAAAAAAACGAAACCTAACTATTCATGTACGTAAAAATCACATTTGTTTGTTCTTACCTTTTAAGGAGGGGGTGTTTATTTTCTATTGTAAAGTTTGTGAAATCAATAAATATGTAGGTGTCTACGTACTATAGTCTGTAGTGCAACCTTATTTTTCCCAAGTGCTTTTAAGATAAAGGAGGAGAAAAAATCGTTTATTTCTGCCAATAAGAATTTAGAGAAAAGAAAAGGTTACTTGAAAGGTACCTTTCAAAAGCAATTGACCTTTACGGAAGATTTTCAAAACGAAAATTACACATTCGACAGTAACACAAAGGTAGCCCTGAAAGCAGTCATTTTTCCCCAGACGATATTCAATGGCAAATACATTTCCACAGTACTGCTTCAGCGTTCACTACACAAGTGCTTCACTTAACGAACGAATGTCGTAATGGCCCTGGATACCATACATCTAAAAGGTCCGTTGTTCCTTGTGTTTTCACGGGTTCAGCTGAATTTCTTCAACGTTTATATAATTTATCGATACAATGTATACTATTGCACCGTTAATATAAAAATTGAAAACATTATAAATAAATAAATCAATCAATAAATGTCTACGTAACTCTTAATGAAACTAAGATGTAGTTGGCGTAGCAACTTTCGGCTACGGCATGAGAAGAGTACAGAAAAGTTATTTAAAAAAGAATCTTCATTCACTTATATTGACTTGTAGATTCTTACTTCCGGGTTCATTTTTTTACAAAAAAACGTTGTAGATACCGTTTCCGAAACACCCTGTATCTGAATAGCATTCCCTTAACAAAAAAACAAAAAATGTAGCTCCTATAAGCGTAACTTTAATATTATAATATTGTATTTTATTGTAATTGGATGACATCCTACTGGTTAACTCTCCCCTTACAGTCCCTTCCTGACATAATAGGAATTCAGTGAGTTGCTAATGCTATTCCTTATTTGGACCGTTCGCCATAAATGGAAGAAACCTTGTGTTTCCTTCGGCAGTGGGTCGACATTGGCTTTTGAAAGGAGCGTCTTTAACCTTAGCCTAGCTTCGGAATCAAAGAAATTCAATCCACTTATTCATCTTCTCTCTTTCATTTACATTCAGACGAAGTTTTCTCTCACAATCTGAGAAAGCTTTCTTAAGAGCTAAATATAGGCAGAACGGACCGAAATTTCTTTCTTCTTCTTTTTCTTCTTCTTTTTTTGAAATGTGTGATCCTGATTTCCACGAATTTGAAATAACACGCGCTGGGAGAGAACGCGAAATCTCTATTACAAATTTCGGTATGGTTTCCAATTTTTTTTTTAATTAGTGTTTTTTAAAAAACAAATATAGGAAAACAAACCTTTCTTAACTGCAATTTTAAACATTTACAAAATATATTATTAAACATCATCCACACTATCAGAAATAAATGTCATAATACCACATTTATTACTAGAAAAAACGAATTTTTAAGGAGAGATGCAACGTCTCCTCTTTTTCAAGCCTTTTACATGATAACAATAATAAGCGAGATTCTTTTTATTACAATGCCCTTAAAATATCATTCTAACAATTAAAAACGTTATTACAATATTAAGAAGGAATATAATAATCACAATATAATACTACAATATAATAATAATCACAAAGTCTTAACAATCAACGAAAAACATAATTATTATTATATATAAAGACTATTAACTATTGAATTTTTCAATTATTACCTTTTTATTAGAGGTTAAAATTTTTTTGTTAACCATTTCTCTAGCCAATTTTACTAAACTTTCACTTACTTAAACTCCTTCATTTCTATTGAGACTTTTTTCTTTTGAATTGCGAATACATAAGCTTTCTATTGTCTTTCTAATTTTAGTATTCGTTTCATTATATAAAATTCTTTTAAAAGGAATTGGCAAAAAAAATATAGAATAAACTTAAGTTTTGAATATAGGGATAAATTAAAAAATATTTTGTGCAAAAAAATAAACAGTAATGACAAAAAGTTTGAAATGGGTGTTGTGTACAAATTAGAATGCCTGAATTGCGATTCTTTCTATCTTGGAGAGACGAAAAGAACGATCCAAGAACGTATGGGGGAACACGAATACTATATTAGAAAAAAATTAGTAATGGAATCGGAAATTGCAGAACATTGTAAAGAAAAACAACATTGTATTAATAGTGAAGTAAAAATTTTATATCATGACTACTCCACTTCCCTCATGATTGGCTGAACTTTTTTGAATATATTAAAAATTGTTTATTTAAACCTTTTCTCAAGACCTTGTAATTCATCCTGCTGATGATGGAGAATTTGTTCCTCGAAACTGTCCTTTCCTAGAACATTTTAATGTATTATATATATTTTTAGCATGTTTTATTTAAACCTTTTTTAAATTAATTTATTTATGTGTGAGTTGTAGTTGTTTTTTAATGTTTTAATTTACTAAGCTACTACTTAACATCGTATAAGATGCTTAGAGACAAATTTAGATACACATTATGCGAATTCAATTAACATAAAGTAGGCCCTATAGTACTGTAATTAATCTTAAATACATGTATTCAAACGAGTAACATAATACAGTAAATTAATAGATCTTTATATATTTAGTGCAGTTTAGCAATAACAATAATAACAAGATTTTAATAAAACTTTTTATTAATTTTTATTTGTGTATTTCATTCTTTGATTATAGGCACATCAATTCTATGAGGATTATGATCTTCGATTTACGTAACTCTTTAAATTATTCCCCCGCTTTATAAATACAAATCTCGCATAAATCGTGATAGCAGGGCCGTCGCATGGGCGGGGCGATCCAATGAGATACAATGAGATTCCGTTGTTGATTTGGAGATGGCGTTTTTTTTTTGATTATTGAATTAGAGATTCAGGGGGCGCCTGACAAAATCTTGCCCCGGGCGCCAACAAACCATATTACGGCCCTGCGTGATAGCACTGTGTAATTAACTAGATAATAATACATGTGAAAAAGAATGTCTTCGTAAGATATCATATAAATACTGAAATGAAATATAACACCCATTTAAATGAGTCCATCAAGTGAACATCGCCCGTTTGTGGTCGAACGTTACAAACTGGGCCCGAACTCTGTGTAAGATGTATTCTATGTCTTTTACTCCCGTTGTCTAACCGATATCTTTGGATACGTCTGTCTTCCTCTAGTCTCGTTTGCGCAATTTGGTTAAGATCTTGGCGCAGCATTGACTCCGTTGCAGTATAGGCTTTGCCGTTAAACAAAATGAACAAAGATTACGAGTTCGTTCAATATGTAGGAGGTATTTAATACACATACAAAAAAAATGAAAAATTAAATTTGGTTAACTTTTATACTATTTTCTGAAGTTTATAGTCAAGGTAGTGATAATGGCAGTTCGGCTAAGTTCAATTCAAGAACTTCAAAAGGGCGGCTTCTAGACAAGGCGTATCTCATGTCACGAGAAACCTTATGTCTGTCCGTCCGTCGCGAAAAAAATCATTTCTCACGAATGACATGCTAGAGACGTGACATTAAAAAGGTCACAGCCATTGAGAACTCGTTTCTAGCTTGTCTGTTTCTCAAATTATAGATCTCCTCTAAAATTTGTCTTAATTTATAAGTTTTATTAAAATTAAAGTTTTATCTACTTTTGTTTACTTCCTACCTTTTTATTATAATGGCATCTCTCAAATCTATGGAGATCTATTTTTTTTTTTTCTGTGGGGTTTTGAAATTGTAAAGTTTCCGAGATTTTTAACATTCGCTCTGTATAGAAACTGAGGCATTATGAGATCGCTACTGGGATTGCGGCTCCTATATTGTTTGATTTAAAGATGGGAGGCAAAAGCAATAAAATTCTACACGTTATCTCATTTTCAATTTGCAGGGAGAACAGGCTTTTGTAATATGCCGCCAAAGAAAATAGGTCCAACTTGCCGGCTTAGCAAAGTGTTGTCAGATGCGAAATAAAACGTTCTAAATATGAAATTTCATTTTTCTAAAGGAATTCAATAACAATTTGCCTTTTCGTTAGGCAATAATATTTGTATTTATTCTCCGCCAATCAAAACGCATTAAAATCAAAACAAACAAAATGGCGACTAATGGTAGTTGTATAATAGAGGATTTTTGACGGATCTCCCACGAGGGAAAAAACCAAATACAGTGTAACCTCGCTATTTGTACATCTCTATACTGATACAACTCCGCATTCTTCTAACTTTTTCGAATAAAATTCGACTCGGAAATCGGACGGAGTCGAGGCTCATGTTCGCTCTCGTTCGCCAAGCATTTTTAGCGAACGTAAAACGTGTTATTTTATTGCTATTCTTGGGTGTTTTTAAATATTTTCTAATTATATCTGTACAAATAGTGGACGACCCAAAAAAAAAATATTCTATCTTGATGAAAAATTATAATTTTATTTCTATGTTTATGCTTATAATTTTGATATTTTAAAGAAAAGCTTCAGAAAAACTGTTAAAGAAATTATCTAGAGATTAAATAAAAATTAAGACTAAATTTTAGATATTTTTCCCCTCTAAAATTTTTTAACAGTTGTTATTGTCTTGAATTCAGCTTACTTCCATTATAAAGGCAAAATATTGATACCGACATCTTGTGCTCCTTCTGGCGGAAGGATACATTACATCATCTTGTAAGCCGTCTGCAAAATAAAAACAAGATAATGTGTAGTTCAATTGAAGTTACGAAAATAAATGAGAATTACAAAAAAGCTAGGAAACATGATTAGCTTAGAGAACTTAATTTAACTTTTTGGCAGTAAAGAATTGCTCTAACTTTTTAATACCGGTACCATAATATGCATCAGAGGAAAAAACAAGAAATTTCAAGAACTTAAAACTTATTTTTCGTAAAATGATTTCTTTTTTTTTTAATTATTCTTTTAAACTACAAAAATGAAAAGACTACGTTAAAATCCAATTCGAATACAAGCACTGTAAATTTCCAATTACAAATATTAAATACAAACAATATATTTCAATTTCCATTATTTACTTCAATTGCCGACGTCGGATTAATTGTTTCAAGCCGCGCGCAGTCCATTAATATCGATTGTTTAGGACAGCGAGATATTAACAGAAGAAAAATAAAAATCCATTGTTTAAATTTAATTGTTTTCGATTGGAATTCTGTTTTTCTCGTGCTAAATTCTTCGCCAAGAACACATTTGGAAAAGATTTCAAATGTATAAACTTCGTCGTCCCCAGTATACCAAGATACAGGAAGCTTCATCCGGAACTAGTTTCTAGGGTGGCGCGGACGCACACACAGACAATTTGAATTCATGAGCCTTACTTTTCTATAACAAAATAGGCTAAAGATGATGCAATTTTCAGCCGAATGATCCGGGTTCGTCTGTTCAATCCTTGATGAACGTAAATCAGAAATTATTTTTCTGATTGAGTCTAAAGGTATTGACCCAAAGTCTACATAAATTGTCGTAATACAGTCGGACCTCTATTTAACGAACCTCTATTTTGCGAATTTCTCTATTTTGCGAACTTTTCTTTGGAACCAAGAACATCTTACTAATTTCTTCGTAAAATATTTTAAGAAAATACTGAAGGGGTTTTTGGTGCATTGCAAAGATGCGAGACGTACTTTGGGCGAAAACACTTTATCAGAAAAAACTCAGACAAAATTAACAGACTTTATTAGTAAAATTTAAGTACGCATTTGGTAATGTACCGGTATGCTTTATGTCATTAAAAGTATTACTTTTTTTAATAATATTTCGACTATTGTTTATGTATTTTAAATCTGTTTTATGTAGTTTAAAGTAATTTTAAAAGGTGAATCTCTATTTAACGAATTTTCCATATAACGAACTATTTTTGGGGATTTAGCGACTTCGTTAAATAGAGCTCCGACTGTATTAATGATGAGTAAGAATTACTTATCTCAGAAAGTCGAAACTTACTGATATGTGGGCGATACTTGAGGATAAAATCCCTATTGACTTTGACAGAAAGAGCGCATAAGGATTTTAGGACCAAAATCTGCCATTTAAGCAGTTTTTTCTTATCGCTTTATAACAATTCATAAACTAATAATATAGGAGGGCGGGGGAAGCTGAAAGGTTGAAGATAGGCTGAAAAAATTGTGTTTAAACAATCTAGCAATTGTGTAAAACCAACTTATTTGGGTTTTTAACTTACATTAGAAAGTTGATATGCCAACTATAAATTTCTTGTTTATAGTGTATTCTTATTCAACAAAACGCATACTTGTATACCTATATATAGTAAATGGCAGCTGGAAGACAAAAACATCTCAGAAGAATCGGATTACGAAAATGAAATTTCCGAACTTACAGTGACGTAGCTAGCTTTTTTTTTTTTTCTTTACATCCGCTGCGAATGATCAAAATGCCACCCCGAGCTCCCGAAGATCTTATTTGCTATACACAAGAAAAGATCCTTATTTTTGCCGCCACTTTCGACAGTAAAGCCCGGAGCTATTGCCGTATTTACTCTTCTCCACCTCTAACGCTGCTGATCTACAGAGCGCTGACGACAAAAATTCTTTGTACTGCTGATATTTAGGTTACCGGGAAACTGACTCCTTTCGAGGAAAAAAGGGAAAATAATAAATAAGGGAATAAAGAAGGAGAAGGGGAAGAAGAAGAAAAAAAGTAAGATTTCTTTATGAGATACAAAGAAGCACTGAACTTGGTTTTCAAGTTCGGCATCCAATTACTCGAGTTCATTACGTTTCCACAAGATAACACGGAAAAAAGTTGAAGATCTCTACAGTAATGACTGTCCGCTTCTTCAAATAAATACACAAACTCCAAAATGACCAATATTTCGTATTTATTTAATCCAAAGACTTTTTCGAGGTACAGTGTTACCTCCGAATAGCGGACAGTCACGGGACCGGAAGTTTCGTCCGTTATTGGGAGGTGTCCGCTATTGGGGAGGACTATCTTTTTTTCATTTTTTAGCTTATAGCATGTCATTTAATGAAAAATTACGTACAATCTTAAATTTCTACAATTAGCATTGCCCTATGAGAAAATATGAACAATTGCAAACTATTTACTATTTTCCTTTTTAAATGAATGCTAATCCATTAGTCTTACTTAAAATAATAACAAAATTAATTACAGTATTAATTTTGTCATTATTTTAAGTAAGACAAACGGATTAGGAAATTAATTTTATTAACTAAAGTTATCAGTTAACAGAGTTTGACATTTCTTTTTTGCATTGAAAACATGTTTCTCAATATGAATATTGAAATCGTTTAACTTTGCAAGGCCTTCAGAGTCCGCTTTGCTTCCAACGCCTTTTCTTGCAATAATGACCCACTAATGGGAATGCTTTTTGCTCGTGCAGCGCAAAACTAATCGAAGACAATAGAGTCGATCGCACTTGTCTCCGTTTCCGAACTTTGATGTGTTTGGAGTTTTCGTTGGAGTTCGTGATCCATAATTTCAAAATTTCCTCTGGACGCTACGTATTACTGTAGCCTGATTCTATTGCTTTTGAAAAACAACATAAGATCGTTCATTTTCTGTAGAATGTTGTCCGTTATTGGGAGTGTCCGCTAATCGGAGGTCAATACATGGAAACGTCTATATTAAGGGACTGGGGATTGCAAAATTGTCCGCTATTGAGGGGTGTCCGCTTTTCGGGAGTGTCCGTTAGTGGAGGTTTCACTGTATTTAACATAATAAAACTAAAACTGAAGTCTTCTCTCTAAATAATACAAACATAAACTGGTGTGACACTACATCGTACTCTGTTTAAAATAAAAATTAACAATTTAAATACAAATGAATTAATAATAAAATCAAATATCGTAGGAAACAATAATAAATAACTGAATTAATAACAAAACTTAATGATATCTCACTTACTTTAAAGCCTTGTCCTTGTTAAAACATTTGCAGCAGTTAATAGGACAAGATTCTAAAAGGTACGATGTAGTGTCACACCAGTTTGTTATGTTTATATTATTTAGAGAGAAGAAAGAAATTCTTTTTCCTATCAGTTTTTAGTTTTTTATTATGTTAAATACCTCGAAAAAGTCTTTGGATTAAATAAAGACGAAATATTGGTCATTTTGGAGTTTGTGTATTTATTTGAAGAAGCGGACAGTCATTATATGAAATGAATATCAGATTTTGTGAATCTCTGTAGTAAATTTGAGAATAGTGAATATTTTTATTTATTATTTATTTTCTTATTCAGATATCATATTTCCTTACTACAGTATTTTGCAAAAGAAAAAAAAAAGCGTTTGCCATATATGGTCATTACGTAGCGATCGATTTTGTCTGGAACAAACGTCACCAGTCATGACATCATCAACGTGAACTCAACAATTAATAAAAAAACAATTTTCAATAAAATGATCTTAAAAAAAAAAAAAGTCATAAAATTTTTAAAATAATAATAACAATAACATAGAAATGTATTAGAAACTACAAAACCAGAATTTTTTTCGTAATGTTTATAAGATTTGGGCTGATGAGTCCCAAGTAGGACGAAACGGCCGTTCCCGATTCCTTCCCGATAATCGAACCAGAAAGGCAATTTGGTTAGATTTGTGCTGAAAAATTATTTCTTGTTGTATTTAATTTAACCTATTTTACAGCACGTTAAACTTTATTAACTTATTTATACGATTCCAATTACGAATCTTAGCAATAGATGGAGCTGTTACGTCCTGGAAACATCAATCCATAAGGAAATTACGTCATCAAAAGCTCTTCTTTCATGAACTGAACTGTAATATTTTTATGCACGTTAAATTTTGCCATTATGTGTATGTTTATACAGTGTATAGAAAGAGTATCAACGCTAATAGAACTATGAATTTTATGTCTGCTGGACCATTGGTTTACAAAACTAACGCTATTACTTTAGCAGTCACCAGAGCAATCAAAATCTGCTCAAATAATAAATTACTTTGTAATGAATTAAATATGATCAGACATATTTTTATAAATAATAATTATCCATAAGAATTACTCATGTGATCACAAACTTAAAAATGTTTGTTTGTTTTAAGTGATATCTTTTGTCTATTTTCCGTTAGAAAAATGTGGCTTATCAGTCTGTATTTGAGTCCCTACCTAATAATTTTAGAATCGTTGGCTGGATCTTCTTGAAACATGGTATGCATGCTTTTCTGTTTGAAATCTTTTCCAAGTGGGTTCTTGTGGAGAAATGAACACGAGAAGACGACAAAAACACCCACAGAAAAGAATTGGAATCTAAACAATGGATTTCTTTCCTATAAGACCTCATTGTGTTAAACTACGAATATTAAATCCTTAATCCATTGCGCGTTTTTTTTTTTTGATTAAAATTAATCCAATTTATACAATTATATTTTTGACAAACCACTCAAAAAAAAAAGAAAAAAACTTTTTTTAACGTTGCCAATATGTTTTAAAAACAAATTTTAATTTATTTATATAAGTTTAACGTGCTATTAAATCATTAAAATCTCAACTATTAAAAATACAAATCATTTAAAATTACCTAAAAATGTCGTCACTACATTTCGAACCTTCCGCTTATTTAGGTTCTTTTTCAAGTCTACTCTTTACAAAGTGTACAGAGGGTACACTTGAAAAAGAACCTAAATGAGCGGAAGGTTCGAAACGTAGTGACGACATTTTTAGGTAATTTTAAATGCTTTCTGTTTTTAATAGTTAAGATTTTAACAAATTTTATTTTTTTTTTTTTTTATAAGGTGCAGGATTGAATATTCCAAGTTACTGGAAAATATTAACATTTTGTTCCCGGCGACATCTTTTTGCAACAGTCCAATTAATAAAACTACAAAAAAAAATTACTTTAAGATGAAAATGTATCGACAAGTCGATTTTTCTAATTGAGATGTAAGATTTAAGTCCCTTTTCTTTAATCCTTTCATCTATTTTCCAAAGAACCCTTCTAAAAATCTCTGTGTCTATGAATTTTTAAAACTTGATATAAATATTCATGATCTCCTTGGTATTTGAAAAAGTTTTCTTTGGATGAATTTAGGAGTTTCGAGATAAAATCGTCAGGGAACGGGGACAGAAAACGACCTAATAATGTCTGCTTTTAAAATGGCAATATCATTAGTCGTTAACAACACTAATAAGAAGTTCGAAGAACTTAAAAGCCTACATTACTTTAAATATTGTTTGATTGTTTACATTAAAAAAAAAAAAAACAAACAAACAAACAAACATGGAAAAGGAGAAGGAGAACAAAATAATTGTGGCTTATAAATTTATCTTTCTGTGCCCGGTAGCCGAGTGGGTAAGGGCGCTTGGCTGCGGGTTGGAGTTGGAGGGTTCGATTCCCGGCCTCGGCGGAGGGCGGGAATTTTTCCACGCTCCTTCTCCTCCAAACGGGTCCTAGGTCCTACCCAGCCCTCTGTAGAATGGGTACCGGGTTTCTTTCCAGGGAGTTAAAGGCGGGCGAGCGTCGGGCCGACCCCCCGACCTTATCTTCGTCCCATAGGTTACGATCACTGGAGCTTATCCTCCAGCGGCCTCACCGGCCTGCCCAGGCTGGTTGTGGCATCGCACGGTCCTCTGGGCCTGATCGCGCCTTTAACTTTTCACTTATAAATTTTAAATTTAAATATTTTACAATTTAAATAAAGTTTTTGTATTAAATCATTAGCACTCCTTGAACAAAATTTTGAACAAATCATGATGTTAATTAATATGTATTGTATTAATGCTTGTAGCATTGTAATTTAAAAAATGCGTGTCTTCATAACGAATTACGAAATTTAAGAGGAAAGAGAAAGTTTCAACCTGAAGAAGCTTCTTGTTAAAAAGAAACGAAATATTGTTTAAGGGTAGTAAAGAAGATATTTATCAGTATGATGTTCTAATTTATGTTTGTTTGTTTATAATAAGAAAATAGCAGACCTGTGATCTTGGATTCTGAGATAATTTTCTCACCACGCGAAACCGTGACCGTTTTCTTACAACCCGCGAGCGCGTCTCGGAGATCTCATGTTTGATTGTAAGAGACGTGACTTCCGGTTGACCCATGTAGATAACAATGTGTGAGCATCCTCATTGCATATCTAACAATTTCGATCTTATTTGTATTTCTGCGTCTTATGGTTTCGGAGGAAATAGGACCAGAAAAAAGAAAAATCAACTTTTCTTTTATATGTATAGATAATGAAATTTTTAGTCGTGAAAACGACAGTTAAAAAGTTACGCCTACGTTTACTTTCGAATTCTAATATCTGCTGAATCCAAACAATACAGATTTTGCTTTTACTGAAATAATAATAATAATAATAATATATCCTCCCTAACTATTCTTCCAAACTTTTTTTTTTTTTTATTCACTTGGCAATATGTGTTTTGGTCCTTGGCCCGCCATATTGTCTTAGCTGCGGAAACCCATGGTTTGAATCTTTTACATAATAATAATAATAATAAGTAAATAAATAAAGAAATCCGCTTTACTTACTTTAACTGTAGATCATACCTGATCGCGAGGTAATTCAAGGATTAGTTAAAGGAAATTAAAATTCACTGTTTAAAAACAAAAAAATAAAATAAAAATGAAGTATTAACAAAATTTGATAGAAATCCGTTGTTTAGATTCCAATGCATTTCTATGAGAATTAGCGCGTGAATCTTGTCGAATTGTCGCGCTAGTTTTACGAAAAGGGACCTTATCAATAAGATTTCAAATGTAGAAAGTTAGATCGTCTCTGGTGCTTAAATGTGCATACCAAGTTTTAAGAAGATCCATCCAGTGTTTAAAAATTATTAGGGGTACACGCATGCAAAGTGATCTGATAAACCTAAAGCCCCGCGAACACTATCCGATTTTGCACCAACTTAGTTGGCTAACTCCGAGTTGGTCCGATTTTGTCATGCGCGAACACCATCCAACTCGCAAATGAAGTCGGCCGCGATAGCAGCAATCCCATAGTTCAATGCGTTTCCCCCAGCAGCTGTGGAAAATCCGAAAAAAATCGAGGTTTTGAAACCTCTCTGATAAATTCTGCCGCTTACAATTACTGCATTTCAGTATAAACTTTATTTATGCATGAAAGAAACTCGCAATACTCTGATATTTATTGTGTACTCGCTTGTCGTCGATTCGAAGCGGTGATAATCGTTTATGGACGCCATTTCTTTCCATGGGCGTGACGTCATGACTGACGTGTTCCAAAGGTGCCCTGTGATTGGTAATTCCGACCAACTTTCCCGAGTTGGCCGACTTGAGTCGGTTGTGCAGGACCAACTAAAATCGCTGCCAAATCGCTGAAAAACGTGCTCAAAGTCGGCTCTAGCGACTCGAAAACTGAAAGTTGGTCAACTAAGCTGGTGCAAAATCGGATGATGTTCGCTGGGCTTAATTTGTATTAATCGGAGAACATCAGTCTTGGTTAGGATACATCCGGGAAGGGATACTTGATGGGGCATACTGTTATCTCAAGATCGCAGTTAAACCAGATGAGGGCTAGTTTTTCTAGTAAACGATCATACAAAAGCATTTTTAAATAAGCTTACTGCAAACCTCATTCTACTTTCCGCTAGTTAATTGAAAAACTAAAATTCATGTCTTAAAAATAGTGCCAAGACGGCCATCTTGTCAAAACTCGGAAAGTAGGCCAAAACAGTCTGGTACCGTAATCTCCGATCTCACCCTTAATTGTCCTTGGAAAATATACTAAAATGCATTTGGTTTTTTTCTTTGAACAGCTACTCGACTTCAGTAAAAGCGTTTTAAGAAATGCACTGAAAGAATAAAAGTCCATTAAGAAGTCAATTTGAAAGTTAGAATATTCTTCCCCGATAAATACTTCAAGCTTAAAATGTAGGTTTTTAGATAAATTCAAGATACCTCATGCCGTTTTGCTATTTGACAAGTTATTTCTAATCAGTCCTATGAATGATTATCCCTTTTGGCCGAGATAATGTTTTTTTTTGCATTAGAGAAAAGGCAATTAGTTCGTTGTCAACAAATCGTTCAGAAATAAACTTATCTTTCGATGCCAGTCGTGGGCATTTTAAAAGATTAAAAATTAAAGAGAATTATTTAAAAATCATCCAATACTGCGAATACAAAGATAGAAACAATACAAATGAGACTAAGAATACAAGAAAATAATGTGCCAAAAAGTGAATATTATTATATTAATAAAATAACACCTGATTATTTAAACACTAGGATAATCTTATAAAACAACCAATGATATTATTAATGCTAGGAATTTCTTTTTTACGTTTATTATTTCATTTCTGTATTTATTGATAAATAATGCATAGACAATTTGTTTCGATTATTGTCAGAACACGACTTTACGTCATTCCAATTACATAAAGGTGAGGGGTACTTTCGAAGATGTTCTACTATAACCGATTTATTTAATTCATCATTACTGCATGCCGAGTGGTTTTTGATGTTAAACCAAATTAATTGTCGTGAGTTTCCATCGTCACTCCCTTAACAAGGTGGGGAAAGTGTAGACCATTTTGCTCATAAATCGTTGCCAGAATAGCCTAGAAGTCAAGCAAGTGGAAGTGAGAGAAAAAAAAAAAACACAGAAAAAAAGAAAAGTAAATATACAAGCAAACGCCGGAAATGGAACCCATAACCCAGACAGACAGTCAGAATATTACGTCACCGAGATGACTGGGCTACACCAAGTTAAATCAAATTAATTGAAAGCATAGACTTAGAAATTAGAATATTTTAATCCAGGTTTTTGAGGGGTGCCGATGGACTAACGTGAAGCCAAGGGCAAAACTGAACATAAATCCGTTATAAGATAACCGATAAACACCCCAGGATCCCGATACTGGGCAGTGAATTTTAGGGATTAGTGAAAATAGATTATATGCCATTATCCTAAGCTTTGACAAAGTACAATCACTGTGAGGCCACTAACGATTACTGACCAAATGTCGAGTCGTGGTCTTAACATCGAGAATTGCTTTCGATGAAATATTTATCTGAAGGAAATCGTCCATCTGATGTCAGTCTGCAAATATCTGAGAAAGGGTCGATATGGTCTGAGCTGCTATTGACCTTCCAAGACCGCACAGGTGACGAGAAGACCCTCTTTACAAAAACAGAACTCTTAGAAAGGATCATCGTAAAACCACTAAGTCTGAATTATTCAAATAAACAGAACTTTGATGTTAGATCTGATAGTTTAGATTTGTGATTACCTGTAAGTTGTGCGTACAAACATTGGTTTCGAAGCAATCCAAAGCAAATCTGAGCTTGTAATATAGTATAATTTTATTTTATTTTTTACAGGAATCACGAACTTCGTTTATCCATCATATAAAGATATTTTTATTTTGTTAAAAATATCTTTAACATTTAAAATACTTGATGAGACTCAGACTTTTAACACTTATTCGAATGGGATATGAGCTGATCAGTCCTAACATTTTGTAACGGTAACGTCACCGGCAAGATACAGATAAAATACCATATTATTTGTGGGGAGTTCCAATAAATACATAATGTACGGTACATTGTGAAACGATAAGTAATATTTACGGTATTATTAGCAAGAGAATATGGTAGAAATAAGAGATACCCATTTTGTTTTATTTTGATTATACAAAAGCTCAAGAAAATCACAGTTATTTTAATGCAATCTACTATTTAAAAAGAATTTCTGTGGATCAAATCGATTTCATGAAAAAAAAAGGTGGTAATGCGAGACAGTATTGTAGTTTCCAAAATAGACCTGGAAACCATGTCAAAAAGTTATAGTGAAATTATCATTTATATTAAATAAGTAACATTAATAATAATATACTTCTGAGACCAAAATCTTACATAAAAAGCTCTGTATTCTCAGTTCTCCTATTGCATCATCCAAAAATTGGCTGCTATGACTATCCGGAATCAACAAAGCAAGAATAAGGCAAAATTTCAGAAATCCAACCACTCTCCTATTACTACATTATTACAATCAACTCTTTATTTAACTCATTGAATCTTTATTTACTTTAACAGATAAAATATTTGTTACTTACGATTAAATTTAAACACTGCACTGAATATAGAGTAACTTACAATATTGAGTTGCTCAAAACTTGCTTAACTACACCAATATAATTGGCAAATCAAAAACTTTTGGATGATGTAACAGTAACATCCACTAAGGGCCATTGTTGTAAGTGAACTATCCGCCAGCTATCTCCGCAACAACGGGATACATATTTGTCAAATTACCCCACAACTGTCACGTTCAAAGGCCAAAACCTCGGTATTTCAAATTACTACCCGTCTCATTCCTACCTTCTCTAATAATCCATTAATGGCAGATAGAATTATATTTAATAGTTCGTTTAACGTTTGCGTTATTAATATCTCCCGTACTGTCCTCCAAATGAAAGTTGGCCGGCGGAAGTTTGAACTGCGCAGCCCTTCCGGTAGCTGATCAATTATGTTTTCCTGTCACAATGGACGCCGTCGTCTGTTTTCAGTGAGAAAGACATGTTGATAACGCCAAATTAAAACTTCTCTCGACTATTTAGCGTTATTTCAATACCAGTTGCTAACAATAAGTATTTATATAAATAAATAAATATATATTATTTATAAATACAATGCTCTTTTGCAAGTAACAAGCGATTACCGTAATGGCAGCGTCCTGTCATAAAATCAGACTAATCGATCATACTGACCAGACTAATCGATCATACATGCGCAGATCTCACAAAAACAGGGCGGCCATCTCTCATTTGGAGGACAATAGATAGATAGTCAAGGTTTCGAAAAGTAATTTTGCATTGATAGCAATTAATCTATCTACAATCCGCTTTAAATTCTGTAAACTACGTTTGGTAACTAAAATACTTTCTATTAGATCCGTATCAACGAATGTAATATTTCACTGTTCATTAACCAAATAAAAAGAAGGTATACGTCATGGTTACTAGCGCCACTTAACAGTGGTTAAGAGAACTTTTATTTTGTAATAAAAAACGTCGTGTAATGAACTTTTGTGTAACAAGAGTTAAATATAATTACTTTATATTATAAAAATAAATAATGCTTTTCTTGAAATATATAATGACGAAAACAAATTCAAATTTTCCACCAATCACAGATATTCAATGACGGAAACAAATTCAAGTTTTCCACCAATCACGGGACAGAATCGTTTTTAATTAACAAGCGGAAGGAGACGTAATATCTGACCAACACCAAGAAACTGTATAAGAAAGTCATTGTAAAACATAACGTAAAATACCGTTAAACATTTGTAATCGAAAAGTCTAGTGATACTGAAATAACTCAAGGCCTCAAATTACTTTGTATTCAATGGAAAGGACTACTTTACGTTGTGCAAAAGTTATCAAAACATGACGCGTCATTTCAGTAATAGCAACATCAATTGTTCCTTCACTTTGAACAGAAACAAAAACTGTTTACACAATTGCCGTGAATTAGCAACGGCAACTTTTAACGATTTTAAGCGTAATATTTCATTCATTATATAGCTTTATTCATTTTGCAGGGATTTTTTTCACAATTAATTTCTCAAACAAACAAACAAAAATCCTTTCTACAAAGTAAATAAATAAATAAAATTTTTAAATCACTTAATTTGCTCTCGTAATCGTGTGCTCAGAAAATGGCTACCTCATACAAAATTGATAATTTTAAAAATGCGAATTCTATATCACAATATCATTCCTGCCAAAGGGTATTGTAATCAGTATTGTCAATTTTTCGTAAAATAACAAACTTTCGTTTTAAAAGAAACTATTTTATTCATTTATTATTAGTTTGTTTAAAAAAAAGCAGGAAAAAAAAAATCAGATCAAATATGGGATAGTGAAAAAGCTTAGATACAATTAAGTAGATACGTCTGCTTTTACACTCCCTGTATGTTACACACAAACACAATATAAGTTATAAATTTACGCAAAACCCTCCAAAATCATCTAGAATAACTTAAAAAGAATTATTAAAAATGTCGTAAATAATACAATGAGCAAAAATAACAGAATTGCAAGCATTAATTTTACAACTAAATCATTACTCAATTTAAAATATCTTCACTCAGCTATTAACTAATTAATGCAATATTTTTCTTTTCTTTTAGCTTGTAGCTGTAATACATAGTTCATATTCATTGCTGTAGGAATGTCACAGAAGAAAAACAAGTTTATATCGATTTTACTGCTAATTACAGTGATAACAGCCTCAAGATTATTTACATGATTTGTAATAAAATAAAGCCTATCCGGATACGAAGCAATAATAACTGCGGAAGATTCTCCCAGTTCTTCATTCAATGCCATAATTTTACTATTTATTCTTCACATTAATAATATCAATACGTAGACCTAGTGGTTGCTAAATGTCACCCGAGTACAATTCTTTCCCTCCAATTTGATCTTTATTACGTTGAGTTTTGATTGATTGACTTGTGTGAAACGTGGGTGAGAGGGAAGTATTTTTATATTATCCACAGAAATAAGGACAGACGGAGAGAAAGATGGTGAAAGAATGGTGGTCAAAGTGCCGGGGAAATGGCAGAACCCAGAGAAAATCTGCCGAGGGCGGATCATCCCCACGATACCCACATGAGAACCAAACCCTATCATTACGTAGGAGATAACAATAATAAGCGCCATATTTTTACTTCTGACTGAATCTATTCATCTCTGTATTGAGACCTTTAAATTCGATGGTAGCTGCTCATAGCCAAATAGTCTAACAACTATATTTTTATCTTCACAAAGTATCATTTTGATATTTATTAATGAATGGGGATACTTTTTAAAAGCTTTTAAAGTGATTAATAAGCCAATTTGAGACGTTCATTCATGAATAATTTTGCCGGTTTCTTTCTTTCAGAAGTATCTGACACTTCTTAATAAGAGGCCATTTTATATAAGGTTGTTTTTAACATTACCTATCGATAAAATCTAAATATTTCATTTCATAGCGACGTAAGTTAATTCCTGAATTTGATGCCTTTTTGATTTTTTTCTATCTATTATTTATTAATTTTATTTGTCATTATAACTATTCTTTTCGTTACATATCGCCTACTGTACAAAAGCTTGCAATTTATTTCCAATTCATAAAAATGGACGATTTCTGAATCGTTTTAAGTTTTAAAAAATTCAAAATGGAATAATTTCGATGAGAATATAGTTATCGAGTTAAAACGATCATTATTCAGTTGAATTTTATTTCTTTTTTTTTTTTTAAATATGGCATAAATACAAACTTTTTTTTTGGTCATTCACGCGTCTTGTAGCAAGCGCAGGCGCAACAATTGCTTCCGGTGTGAGCGTTATTCGTAAAAATCTCATCGCATTTGTAAAAATCAACACATCGATTTTAAAGTGCAATAAAAAATTATAAGAATAGTCTATCCTTTTCAAATTGTAACAGAAATATAACTTGAGTAATAAATAAAGAAAATAAACAAAGAAATTTCATTAAAAGTAAAGAAATGAATAAGAAATTGAATGAAACTACTTGAATGCAATAGTATTTGGACTTACCAATTTATGCTAAAAAAATTTAACGTTTGTAGATTTAAAACACAGAGCACACAGAACATCTCGAAGCTTCCGGGTATATTTTTACTTAAAAGTTTTTCCTATCAAGGTATATGCTATCCAAGACGTATATAATGTATAAAATTTATATTTTTACTTTTATACAATTGTGAATCTAAAAAGATTCGAAATATTCTGTGACTATAAGCCAATATATTTAATAAAGTTATTATAATATTTATAATATTATGCATTGTAATAACGTAACAACATATATATATTAACATAACACAACTATAATTATTATATATTAAAAAAATTATAGTGTTTTTATATTTTATAAACCATTTTGTAAAGCTTTTATATTTGCCTTATATACAGCTGATAAATCTTGGATGATAAAAATTTCGACATATTCTAGACGTCACTATATTTAATTTAAATTCAAGTTTTTAATGCTAATTCCACCATATACAATTGCTTTCTTAGGTGAGATAATTATTCTAAGTTTGAGGTGGTAGTTATTTTTTTGTTTTTTGTGTTGTTTTTTACTCTTCTATTTATATTTTTTTTTTTTTTTAAAGAACTCCGAAAACACCTGTTTAAGATATCTAATCCACCTGAAATGAAAGGTGAAATTTGAATAAGAAAGGGTTTATTTGTTTATTTTTTCCACTTACCATAGACGATCTTCCACTCGCCCTTGTGAAACATCCATGTGGAGTGACGGTTTAGGCGTCTTTTCGCATCGATACTGCTGTTGAACCTACGGACGGAACCCCGCACCGATCCACGGACACGCCGGACGCTCATCGTGATGGTTCAGCATCCAGTGGAGGGAGCCATCCAGATGCTGTGTGGAGGAGGAGAAGTCTGGCCAGAGATGTCGTCGTTTCGGCACGTGGGCTTCCTCGCATCACGTGGGTCTGGGAGAATCCATCCGGAGCAGAAGGGGAGACCCCAAAGGGAAGAGCGGCAAAAGTTTCTTGACATTAGTTTGGGATTGATATTTTCATAAATAAGCGGAACTACAGAACAAACTGGAAAATAAAGATTGAATAATAAATGACCTAAATGACAATAAATAGTCGCGAAATGAGTTTAGAACGGAATTTAACAAACTTGGACCATTGTTTAATAACAGGTGATACGAAAACAAGGAGTGAAAAGGATATCCAAACAAATTAAATTCTAAGATATACGCATATTAAATCAAAAAAACAAGTTTACAAATAATTAGCTCATTATTTAATGTTTTAATATTCTTATAATTTTCAACTTTATTTTCCCTAATTTTTTTTTATTAATAATTGGATTTATTCATATTAAATCCTTCAAAAACATAAAAACAAAATAAAAAATAGGAAAAAAACTATCATGAAGCTTTTGATCGACTGGATAATGAAATTATTAAAATAACTGTAGTTTTAGGGTGACAATCCTGCTTGCTTTCACGATCATCTTTATATAAAAATTACGAAAACGGAAAAACAA
>JAFIDM010000179.1:8106887-8124538 GCA_023159025.1 Thereuonema tuberculata
TGTCATAGTTAAAAATTATTATCTATATGAACATTAAATACAGTAGAGCCCCGATTTTCTGCGGGATTGGATGGCAAGGGCTTCGCGGATAACCCGAAAAAAGACTAAAAATGATGTGTAAACACGAAAAAAAAAATATTTCACCATTAAAAACTACGTTTTATTGTACAAAAAGCATAATATGAAAAACTTTTAAAATATATACAGTAAAGCAGAAACCTTTGCTCTACGTTTGCATCCACAAATTCCGAGAAGGCCTGTAGGATTACGATGCACAATAAACCTGTCAGTAATTTTCGACCTTCGCACTGTAGAGCCTATAGTATTTTCCCTGTTGTTGGCTTGGATTAAAATTGGTTTTTTTTTTAGATTTTTTTTTAAAAAATTTGTTTGCGGCACTCGCGGATAATCGGGGCTCTACTGTAAAAAAAAATGTCTACAATTCTGATCCGGATTATCCGGAGATCCGGATCAACGAGGTTATAGTGTATTTTTATTTCTGTAGTCCTACTTAAAAATGAATTTCAGTAGAAGTGAAATTAGAACTTTGTTATTGAAAATTACAAAGCAACAGCTCTTGTGGTCGGCTACAATAGGCTACGGCAGTACAAACCTAACATATGCAAAAATGAAGCTTGCTTTATATTGGTGCCTTTCCTAAAATTCTCAAAACTAAGGTTAAAAAACACAAAGGCGGGCTTTCTTTGATGTTTGAAATCTGCTTTCAAATATATATTTTTTTATTTGTACAGACATTTAATAGGTCATTTAATTTTTGAGAGGAATTCAAATAACTATGTCTCGTCATCCATATCCTTTCTGTTTAATCAAGTGCTCGTGATATACTTTGTAGACAAAGGCTCAGTAGTTTTTGTCGTTGTATTTTGGGACAGAAGGAAATATCTTACCTAATTTATTTCATCTACTCACTTTTTGATACGGGCGCACTATAATACTCGAGCTCCCAAAGCCAATAACAAGCAACTAAATGTTAAGGAACAACCAGACTATTGGAATGAAACGGATATTCCGAAATTGGACAAAGAAAGTGGGAAGGAAAAGGACAGTTTAATGTAAATCTATATACCCCTGCTGTTAGCAGAGCCGTTTCTAGGTGTTCTGCCACCCTAAGCGAGAACTGAAAAATGCCGCCTCCTCCCCCACCCTTATTGACACCACTCAATATAACCGACCTGCGAGACAAAAATGTTCTTGTGCATACGGCCTTGTGCACACGTGTGCACAGGGCGCAAGAGGGAGAGATGTATCAAGTCGCGACATGATCGCGAGATAGCGCATGCGCCTCTTTCCAGAATCCTTTGTTTAATAATTAATAATTTCGCTGTTTGATATATACAGTCGGACCTCTATTTAACGAACCTCTATTTTGCGAATTTCTCTATTTTGCGAACTTTTCTATGGAACCAAGAACATTTTGCTAATTTCTTCGTAAAATAACCTCCAAATAGCGAAGTGCATTTTCTATTTAACGAACTTTTTCGAGGATACAGCTGAGGGAAAAAGAAGAAATTAACGATGATGTGCTGATTGATGATTATCTTTCACTTGATTTTGAAGTTGAAACCTCGGAAACACTAACTGAATCGGATATTTTGGACAGTGAGAAAAATAAAAACAATACAACTATGAATTGCGATGAAGATGAAGATAATGAAAATGGAAATGATCGTGATGAACAAATCAAAAAAAACCTTCTTGTGATGAAATGATAAAATAATTTGAAGCAATCCGACGCGGAGTACAATTTGAAGAAAATACTGAAAGGGTTTTTGGTGCATTGCAAAGATGCGAGACGTACTATGAGGGAAAACACTTTTTCAAAAAAAAAAAAATTAACAGACTTTATTAGTAAAATTTAAGTACGCATATGGTAATATATGCTTTATGTCATTAAAATTATTACTTTTTAATAAATTTTATTGTTTATGTATTTTAAATCTGTTTTATATAGTTTAAAGTAATTTTAAAAGATGAATCTCTATTTAACGAATTTTTCATTTAACGAACTTTTTTTCGGGATTTAGCGACTTCGTTAAATAGAGGTCCGACTGTATATATATTTTATATAAAATTAATTTTTTCCGTCCTTCGGCCGCCCTAAAATCTTGCCGCCCTAGGCGGCCGCCTAGTCTTGCCTAATGGTAGAAACGGCCCTGGCCGTTAGTGAGATAAATTGGAATGATTTTGGCAAAGTTAGGACGATTTCAAGAGGAACATCTTTTATCCAGAAAGGCCAAATGTAGATGATCCACACACTGAAGAACAGAATTGTTTCTGTGATCTTGTGAAGCCGTTATCATGTAAACTAGACTTTGAAAACTGACCTTTCTAACATGGGAAGTGCGTGACCTCGAACGCTGAGAACCGCACGAAAATGTGCTTAGAATATAAATCGCTCATCCCAAAAACAGTGGTATGAGTCATTCCCCTGCAAAACTCAGCCGTTGTCTGCTAGCGCTCTTTGAAGACTGAATAGCTGTGCAACAATATCAGGTCAGTAGGAAAAGTTTGTTGTTCAGATATCATAATTATTTTAAGCAGAGGGAAATATAGCAATATAGTCATGACATTGAAATATGTGTGTTTTTGGTCCTATTATATCGATATTTTGTTTCTTCCAAAGTTCCTCTCTTGAACCTTCAATAGGTGATCATTCAAATGTCTCTTGGGGTAAATTTTCAAATGTTTCTTGACGTGTAGTTTTGCCTGAGAATTGTTGGAATCCTAAGCAGAGTGAGTTAAAATGTGAGTTAAAAATGAAGAAACTACACTTTAGTTGCATGAACTTTTACTGCAAAAAAGATCGCCATCAAAGAACACAATACAGCAGCGCCACTTTTTCTGAACTACTTTTTCTTTTCTTTTAACTAAGCGCTGTAGATTACTTTCAGTTTCAATTAATACATTACTTTCAGTTTCTATTAGTACAAAACTTATCAAAACATTACCGTTACTGAATTAATCTAAACACAAACTGCCAGATTTATAAACATTGTAAACTTAAAAACATTGTAAACTAACAAGAATGACTCATACCACTGTTTTTGTCATGAGCGATTGACATTCTAAGCACATTTTCGTGCGGTTCTCAGCGTTCGAGGTAACGCACTTCATTTGTAAGTACTAATTTCCACGTAGCAAGCAGAATAAGAAATCAAAGAATGATTTGCAAACTTTTGTACTAATGACGATATGATTACAGGACTAGCAATATTTATTGTAAAGGATCTTTGAAGTATAGAATGATTGAAAGTCAATCATTCTGCACTTAACGTGTGAAACAAACGATTAACCTACGTCAAAAGCAATTGTCATCTTATGATACTGAAGTAAGTTTTAAAATGGCAACGGTTAAAAAAGTAATTCGAGCTGAAATCAACAAAATTCCAAATTCCAGCTGCGAAGTCAACAGGAATTGCGAGCTCTTGCTTGGAAAATGAAATATTAAATATCACTCGTCAATAATAAATAATGTTTTCTTTGGTTCAACAGAAGTGCTTGGAGACAATCGAGGAAAGAATTGGATGGCGGTAAACAAACATAGTGAAATATAGTAGAAACAGAGATACAGTAAAAAATCAGAAAAAGAACGTCAAAGTTATGCTAAAGTTTAGAGCAACTTAATGTTAGCAGATAAAACTTTAAAAAAGAAAAAGATGACGGAACTGTAACTGTATTTGTTCTTAAATATTTGATCTGTTATGTAATCGATCTACAGGCACTGAGAAAGATGATTGTGTGAACAAATTACTTAACTTGAAAAGATGAAATATTGAAGAGGTGTGGAAGTAGAATGAATTGGTATAACAAGAACGAAATTGGAAAGATTCTCAAATATCAAAAGAATAACAATGCCCCAGTGTAATCATTTACACTGTTATCTTTTGATCCTGATTCACAGTCAAGCTTTTGCAATCTTTATTCAAAAAAAAAAAGAAAAAGAAAAATCTGGAAAATAGAAAGGCTATAATGCATTTGACACGAAGTTATATACGTATTATTATTACGAATTCAAGTACTGTTCGTTTTCGAAAGCGAGAATCACCACTGGCGGACGATTCTACTCCGCAAAGGAGTGATACGCTGAGATGGGCACTTTCCTAAGACCTGTTTTTCTTTTAGTACCCGTTATTTTTGCAATAGTATTTATTCTTTCCATAATTCTTTCCCGAAAAGCGCAAATACGCAGCTACTAATAAACTAACACTATAAAAAGTAAACATCCCCTCTTTGTTTCTCCTCACACCTATTTTGATGCAATCAAAGGAGACCTGACGCATGCGCAAAAGCGTTGAAGGCTCTCATAAACAAAAAGCACAGTTTGTTTGTCCTATTGTTTATTTATTATGCATTTGGAACAAATTGGAAGGGTCATTAATTAGAATAGTTGCTCAAAAAAATCGACTGATTATCATTCATGATGTAGTAAGAAAAACTCGTAACGACAACCTAGATTGTTTATTTTCGATTTGCGCAGCCAACCGTGCTATTATTAAAGCTAAATGGACAGCCCGCCATTTGTTGTTTCTTTGTCTTCTATGGACCTGGCAACGCCGGGGTCCTTCCGCTAATTTTGAGTAGAATACGAGATTGCATTAAAACATGTCTCCGGAGACAAGCAAATTGCTTTCAGAAGCAAGTATAGGAATTTGATCAACATCTTAATACTGTCGTCATTAAAGAAGTCAGCAGATAGAACCTGAACTTTGACGATCGGAAACAATTATCAACAATTCAAATGTGACGCTTATTCTAGGAGTAACTGATCGGCCAGGTCATACATATATATTTCTGATTGTCGTCCTAAAAAGGAAATATAGGACACGCAATATCTTGATGACCACGATTTTGTAGATAATATCTGTCTCTCGTCATAAAATAGACCAGGTCGAAAAACAATGGGATCTTGGATATCAAATAAAACTAATGAGTCATAAAGTAAATTCTGGAAAAACGAAATTGACGAAAATTAATACGACTGTTCGAAATCAACTACAGATTAAAAATGATGACATTGAAATAACTGCCGAATTCAAATAACTATGTAATGTTATCTTATTATTTTTTTTGCTCATAAAATCAGTGGTCTTTGTGTATATTCCCTTATCTTAAATCATTTTTGAAACGACAAAAATTCCCTTTGGAAAAACACTGGAATCTAAACAAAGAAATTCTATCTTATTTCGATTAATACAGTATCTCATTGTCTTAAACAAAAGGATTTAATCTTGCGCAACCAGGATTATGATTGGGGGTGGGAGGGGTTAAGGATGTTCTAAAGAGTCCATTCAGATGTAGGCCTTTTTAAAAATAAATTGTTCCAAGATCATTTTCCAAAAGAATAAGCTACAGAAACGTCAGTGCGTTAATAAAGGTTTTCTTCTCGTTCTTTAATTTTGGGTTGAGGGGGCGCCACTGGTCTTGATAACTAATCCATTGGGTGCAGTTTGATACGATTACGAAAAAATAAATTAAAGAAATTTAAAAAAAAAAATTCATTTTATGGAAAGCGAGCTTTAAGTTCTTTCGAACTTTTTGCTCGAAAGATGAGGAGCTGCAAGGATATTAGAGTACAAATACAGCTTTCGTCTATCTGCAGCCAGTGCAAAGAACGAAAGGCAATTACAACAGCTACGACGCTTCGAATTTTCAATACATCAAAGCTGTTTTTCTCAAGGGATTTGAAACATGGAAAATCACTTCTGACTAAACAAATACAATTCAATTCTTCGTCAACAGGTATTTGACAAGTATCTTTTAACCGTTTTTTAATTATTATTTAGCAAAACTAAATGAATGATTTGGAGTTACACAAACGAGAAAATAGTATTGATCCAATACTAAACATAGGAAGTTGGAATGCGTGAGACAAAGGTTAAGCAAGAATCAGGATACGATTGAAAAACAAACACTCCAAGTGAAATCCACAGGGGCAGCAAAAGCACAGAAAACGCAAAAACAAATTGGATGGGAAGAGAAAAAGAAAACAAATGGAATGAACTGAAGACCCACCAAGAAATCAAGAATTATTCGCTTAATCAAGGAAACGGGATTGAGATAGCCGTTTCGATTTTTTTTAAACCCACAGCAGCCAAATTTACTTAACGTACTGCAGTTGTAAGAACAATCTAACGATGGTTAGTAACTATTCGTTGTCAGTAAATAACAAAACAAAATTCAAGATTAATTCAAGGTCTCATCAAATCCCTCTTACTTCTTCATCGTGCTGAGAACAGGGGACATTTGAAGAAATCAATAAATAAAACATAAAGAAAGTATGAAAGATAATAAAATAGCTAAAGATATACAGGGTGGCCGGAAAGTTCCCGTACCCTGTATTATGTTATTATTATATTAAGGGGTAAAATAACTGTTGATAGTGAATCTTTTAAAACTCCTTTATTCTTACCAAGAACGACATTTAGATTGAAACTAAAACATAATCCAGATGTAAACATAAGAATTTATCTCTTATTGAGTCTAGACGCACTTTCTGATGATGATAGCTTTTGTTACAAATGTTTTAAGAATGCGATGATAACTTGTTTTCTGTTAGCTTTTGATCTTTAAAGACACATCTTTATGGAATTAAAAACTTCTAAGATTTGAAGTAAAGAAACTACGGGAAACGATTTCTTGAAAGGAAAAGTGGTTCGTATATGTATTGGATGCACCCTACCAAGAGTCAGACTTTCCCATATAGATATAGTCAAGTGATATATAGGTCATTTACTATAAAAAGAGAAACATCATAATCTAAATATGTACAGCGTGGCCGGGAAGTTCCCGTACCCCTATTCTGTTATTATTATATTAAGGGGTACGGGAACTTCCCGGCCACTCTGTACATTAATCCAACATCTGTAGGCTGTAATAGGTTTTCTTGAAATCATTAATCACCCAAACTTATCCAGCCTTAAAAAAAAAAAAAAAAAAGTATGGAGAGGTCTTGCTACATGCTACTCTACGTTTTGATATAGTTAAAGAACTAGTTATATACCTAGAGTTCACTTTCTGAAGAGTTTCTTATCATTTCGGTTATTTATGATGCTTTTCTGACACTGATTTGTTTAAATATTTATTATTGAGGTTTGGGTTTGTATTTTTCCTTGAACTCAATTTTTGAATACGAAATCATTCAGTCAATCTACTGCAACCTTAAGTACTACAACCTTTGCAGCGCCACATTTTCCCCTGTTGGCGACTTTTGGTACTTCTTTAATCGTTTCAGGCCAACTAAGGACCACATTTAGATAACTATTTTCTTCTCTCTTCCTTCCTGACTTTTGGTACGATTTTTTTTTTTTTTTTAGAAATCGAAATCGAATATTCCACTCTGTATGTCCAGCGAATGTTGTTATGATTCGTCCAATACATTCCTTGCTAGAGGGCTCTGAAACCTCACGTTATTTTATGCGTTCACAGTAGAACCCCTCTAATCCGTCACCTTTGGGACTGGGGGCATGGTCGGAACTCAAAAAAGGTCGGATTATCAGAAAATACAGAAAAATAAGGATTTACAGTAAAATATACGGATTTACTGCGTTGTCAAGCAGTTCAAGTTTAGGCTTTTTCAATGTTTTGCGATTCTTAAGAGCGTTTTCACCATCTACCGTCACTGTATATGCAAGTAAACAACACAATGGCGCGGCGGGTGGTGAGTCACCGATGAGTCGGGGACAAGTTCGGCCGGCTCGAGCACGGTCGGATCAAACGGAGTGACGGACCAGCCGAAGGGGGACGAGAGGGGTTCTACTGTAATCAAACAGGCAAAACTCAAACCCTATCCTTCGAGTTTCGCAAAGCAAAGATTTCAATCAATCATTTGCAATTTTGAAAATTTAGAAAACTATAGAATATAAGAATAAAATCAACTTATATTACTAAACATACGGTATATATACAGTGTTACCTCCTTTAACGGACACTCCGAATAGCGGACACCTCTAATTAGCGGACATTATTGCGAGTCCCGGTCCCTTAAGATAGGACATTCCATGTTATCCACTCCGAATGGATTAGTTACTGAGATATCAAGATTACTGCATTTTCTTGATAATCAATTTTGGTGGAGTTTTTTTTTTGTTTCCTTATCTACAGGTCTGCCATTCGGACATAGCCAATGGTCAAGGTGAGATCTGCTATGTTGCTAATAGAACCAAACCTGGATTCAAATCCAACATTTGGTTTGGATGTTTCTTTTTTTTCTCTTTCTTTAAAAGTTAATAGGGCTTGTACAATAGGCCTAAAGGCATCAGTGCTCGTTGACAAGTAAATTTTCTTGTCCCTTCAAATCTAAAAAAAAAAAACTACCTACAGATCTGTTATTTGTATCTTCCTTTTATTAACCTAAACCTAACAAATTTCAGCTTCTTGTGACAAATAATTCTTTAGTTATTTTGATCACAGATAGATGGATATGTGATTTTTGACTTAATGTTGAATTCTAAAAGTTTTTGTTCTGTGTTTTGTATGAAGCATATTAAACAATGTTCGAAGCATAGAGCAAACTTGTACCTTTCTTTATTACGTATACTTACCATGCACCCATGTAATAAAACTTCGTAACAATCGAAATACAGGCAGTCCCCGGGTTACGAACGAGATATACCATAAGTCTTCTTAATTCTCCCTCTTCTAGACATTCTATCTATTGAAAAGTCTTCAAATCTTCAAAATAAAAACAAAATAAACGTATAAAACCATACATTTATTGAAATAAATATTTCTTAATTAAATTTCTTAATTTTCAAAAAGACATGACTTCTTTTCTTTTTCAAAGCCTAAAAACAACAACAATACGTTACAAACAAGTAGAGGAAAACGATACAGATATGAGACATTCATGAAATTGTATTGTTACAACAATACTTACAAATGCTTACTTATAAATGTATGGTTTTATACGTTTATTTTGTTTTTATATTGAAGATTTGAAGACTTTTCAATACGAACGAGATATGTTCCTGAGAATGTTTGTAAGTCAGATTTGTATGTAACTCGGATCCCTCATGAACAGTGCATGCATGGTAATAATAATAATTACAATATTATAATACCTCATGCTTGGTAATAATAATAATAGTGTAATGAATGCTGTGATTAAAATATTAATAATAATAATATTAATAAACACTTGGAAACATGCGCTTTGGTCCTTGACCCGCCATGTCGTGTTAGCTGGGGAAACCCAAGAATAGAAACATGTATATAATAGTAATAATAATAATAAAAAGATATGGTCAACAAACAGACCTACCTCATTGATACTGCAGTGCCTATCAGCAAGAACATGCAGAAAACTCACGCAGACAAGATCAGTAAATAGCACACGAGCTCCAGAAGCAGTGGAGGCAGGACAGAGTACGTGTTGTACCCATCGTCCTGTCTGCCACTGATCTGGTGCCTCACACATTACACAACAGTCTCAGCATACTAGGACTTCATAAAAACACTTATACACAACTGCAGAAGGCTGTGGTACTTAAAACAACATGCATAGTTAGGAAATTTATGGACACAACCATACATCCCAACTATTCTTGCACAATTTGCTTTTTGTTTTTATGAAAAGGGAAGAAAAATCTATAAAACGCACAAATTCGTTAGAATTGTTTGCTTTTAACGCATTGAGCCATTATCAATAGCAATCTGGGACAGCTGTTTCGTCCTTATTAGGACTCATCAGCCAGATTTAGCTTTGATAGTTAAATCTTGACAAAATGTGCTTTGGTCCTTGACCCGCCCATTTTGTCTTTGCTGGGGAAACCCAAAGTTTGAATCTTTTACATAATAATAATAATACCCCAGTACTGTAATAATAAGTTACAGAAACTATTGCGTGGTCATAAGAGTAAACAGAGACTCACAAAATCGATTAAAAAGGTTAAGACAAAAGTGATATGCTGTGCGTGATAGTATCAACAATGAGATTAAGACGCTAGCATGAAGATGCTGCGCCAACAAACCGTTTATGCCATGCAAGTTTGTTTACATGCGCGGAAGAAACTAGTTCCTGAATTATTAATTTAATTATAAATTGTCCTTATAGGGAGCCCGTTCGTAAGTATGAATGTTTGTAAGCCTGGTCGTTCGTAACCCGGGGACGGCCTGTACTAGAGAATATTCCTGATTTGAGAATATTTTGTTGATTAAGCAAAAAACAAAACTAAAACTAACTACATTTGCCATGTCAAATTAACGTCATTTAACAAAACGTTAACTGAAAGGATGTCTTACTTTGATTAACCTCTTTTCCTTTGAGTGCTAGATTATGATGTTTGGAGATAGAACATTATCCATCAAGTTACTTTATATTTATTGACCAATTACATGCTTATATTAGTTTTTTGTTTTTTTTGTTTTTTTAAGGCATCAAAACAGTTTAAATGAAGGGAACCATGGCTTATAAAGTCAACACTTATAAAGAAAATTATCCATCCTGAAATCTTGTGATGAAGAAAAGAAGCAAATTAAAGTCATACATTATATACCATTTCCTTAATTCCATAGATATTTTATTCGTGTACATGCATTTTTTCAATTACCATATTTACTCGCATAATTTCCCCTTTTTTTTCATCAATATTTTGAGAAAAAAAAGGGGGGGTGGGGAAATTACGCGATGTTTTTCAATTTGAGAAAAAAAAATATGGTGAAAGTGTAAGGAAAATCATATTAAATATTGATTTTTAAAGCAAGAAATGTAATTAACAACAATTTTATTAACACGCAACATTTAAAAATTAAGAAATCACATCTCAACATTTGTTTTTTCTTCAAAGTACAGTTATTGTTGTACTGATTCAGAAGGAGTCTGCTCTTGTACTGACCGGGGTGGGGGTGGAATCTTCCCCTAAAGTAGCGTGGGATAGAGAAATGCGGAAGTAACGGTATATTGTCGCGTCGTCGTTAGTTCACCGCCAGTCAAGATCATGTTGGAAACACGTTGAAGTAGAGGTGGGGAAATTATGCGATAAAAATAAAAATTGAATTTTGTAATCCACAAAAACTGGGGTGGGGAAAATACGCGATGGGGGAAATTATGCGAGTAAATACAGTAGTCCTTTTTCACTGACAAGGGAGGTGCGTGACCTCGAACGCTGAGAATCACACGAAAATGTGCTTAGAATATAAATCGCTCATGCCAAAACAGTCATACGAGTCATTCTCATGCACTCGTACCATGTACGTCTTACCATGAGAGACATTTGAATGATAACCTATTGAAGGTCCAAGAGAGGAACTTTGGTAACGCGAAGAAACAAAATATCGATATAATAGGACCAAAAACACACATATTACAATGTACACTGTTTACACTCTAACACAACCAAACACTTCAAAAGACGGCCTCCTACTGCAGGTATACTATTCACACAACTAGATTAAGTACTTGTTAGTGCAGGTACAACATGTCACCGTTGGATGGCGATAGCAGACAACAACTGAGTTTTGCAAGGGAATGACTTATACCACTGTTTTTGGGATAAGCGATTTTTATTCTAAGCACATTTTTGTGCGGTTCTCAGGTTCGAGGTCATGCACTTCCCTTGTGAGATTCATAGTACAGCAATGCAAAGCAGTTAAACTGAGATTTGTCAGAAAATGTTTGAGATTTACAAAAGAAAACCAAAATGAATAAACTCTGCAACAACAAAACTAAAAAACAGATTTGTATTTATAGAATTTGGGAAGCAACTTGGCTCTTCGCTTTGTATTCTATTTTCTAGTTCCAAAATGTGAGATGATGAGCAGTAGATAAACTCTCACAGGGAAGAGCTAACGAAACAGACATCTCTGTTCCATCCAATTAATACAATAGGCTCAAGATGTTGACGTATGTGTTTGCTTTTATTCCAACATTTACCTTGTAATGCATGTTAAATCTTTTTCAATAAACAAAAGTGACATTATATTTTGCACAAAAATTTATTAAGAGCTTTTTAAAGCGCAATACATTTAAAAACAGTGTATAAATTGGTCTTTTTTAAGTATCACAATAATTAGTATCAAAAGCCTATAACAATATTTATAAATTCATCTTGTTGATAAGTAAATACAACATAAAATAGAAGCATTTTATTCTTCAAGATCTGTGAACATCAAAGGCTTTAGTTATATCAACTCCACAATATTAACAATACAGTAATATCCATATAATTAACTTGTGACTGGAATAAAATGATCTACGCTGGCTATTATAAATCCTGTGATAAATTAGCTGACAGAGATAAATCTAGCATCAGTTAAACTGTTCCCACAAACAATGTTGTAACCAATATTTTAATATCTTAAGTAACGTTAACTAACATAAATTAAAAGAAAGGTGTGTTGGGCAGTTTATGGTAAGTACAGAATCTATTTCAAAATTATAATTACATAAGCATAAAATATTTCTTTTTTCCAAATTGTAATTTTTTTTTTTTTATGGGTTGCAGCATTGTTTGGGTGAATGAATCAATTTATAAAAGCAATAATACTGAATATAATCTTTTTATATTAATACCTTTTTCTCTGGTATGCATCGTCTCAATGCCTACTCACAAAATGCAAGAATAACAATAACTTTCAAAAACGTAGTTTCACCGCTGGGATTACTATAAACTATAACACCATGTTTATTGTTTTTGGTGTTCAAAAAAAAAAAAAAAAATAAATAAAAATAAAAAAGTATTCCTATACTTCCAAATAAATATAATATTTGAATACAAGTTAATAATAATAATAAAAAATAATATATTTACACAAAAAAAAACTTATATACATTTTACACTTTCTTTATACATTTTTCATTTAGAATATGCTGGTCCAAGAATAATCTACTAACATTATTATATTTACAACAGCTTTGAAAAGTAAACAAAACATAAATAAATTTGCTTAGAAAAATAGCCATTTATATATATAAAAGCACCTTTCAATTCAAACAGAATATAAAATAAATTAAAAAAAAAGCAAAAAACAACAACCAAAGAAACAGATCTTTGTAAATGCGAATTTTAACGTGTGTACGAAGTCATTAAAAAAGTCTTAAAAAACACACAAATTGTCTAAAATAAAATTAAAAGAAAGTGAAGTTAAAAATGAGACAGGACAAGTTTCGGGCCCGAAACTTGTCCTGTCTCGTTTTTAACTTCACTTTCTTTTAATTTTATTTTAGTCAATTTGTGTGTTTTTTAAGACTTTTTTTAAAGATCTTTGTAAACTTCCTCAATAAATATTATGAAATTTAACATTCCATAATTGAAAATTCCGTCATCCAAATCACTTAAGACAAGTGTTTCACTTAAGACAAGAAATATACAAATTCTACTCTCTTTTGAAGGAGAAATTTGAAGAGGAATTCTGTAACTCCATCAAAAATTTAATGCACAATGTTTTTATATTAACAAATCAGATTCTTTCATTTCCATCGTCATGAAATCAAGTTAATCTTGAGAAAATAAAAAGCAATTAACAATATTAGAATCCCACCTCTTAACTACTACTAGTTTCTCTGCATTATTCGAGGAAAATCCATCAAATGAGTGATAATTGCGAAACAGGTTTATTCTTCGGTGTTCAAAAGGGATTTGGAAACGGAGCTGTGCGGTCGTGCAACTAATTCTATTTCAGTGGGAAAAGCTTTGGAAGTAAAGAGATGGGATTCTAACACTAAAAAGAACTAGAATGGAGAACAGTTAACAATTCTACAATTAACAAACAAAATATTCATTGCTGTTTAGGAATTTTAAACAAAAAAATATATAAAACAACATTCTTTCTTTATTTTTTTTCTAAACTGGCCTTAATATTTGTCTTAAGAACAACTACTTTCGTCATTACTTTTTTTTATTTGGTTTTATAAAAATTTAAGTTCAAAAAAACTAATTTAGAATTTAATAAGAGGATTAATGTAAAAAGATTCATAAGATGGTAAGGAAATTTCAGGAATAGCAAAGTTAAATCTATGATATTACAGTCTCACTTACCAACACTGTGTTTTATAATGCAACAACACTATATACATACAAGAATATATATATATAACTTTACAAATCATCAACATACAACATCAGAAAGGCTTTCACAAAGGCTTTACAAGTGTACGATAGCTATAACGGACAGTAAGTATTTTTATTCATCTGATCTCCTACTGTTATTCTTACTATTCACATCGTTTAAAATAAGGTTAAATAGTGTCATTTTTTTTTTCTGCAAGAGAGTTCATGTTTAGGTGATATGCAATAAGAAAGTTTATATTAAAGCTTTAATAAATCATATCTCTTCTTTTCTTTTTTCCATTCCTGATTGAAATAATAATGAACAAAATGAATAAAAAACAAAATAAAAATTAACTTTGTTATAATGAAGCTTCTGGAATAGGCAAAACTTGTTTATAGACGTGTAAATATGTGTTTCTTTAGAGATATAAAAATATCATTCTCTCAGTACAACAACCTGATTAATAGCAATGAGAATAACCAATTGCATCAAACTTCTTCAAGCGATAATGGAAGTTTTTTTTTTTTTTTTTAAAAAAAAGCTTCTGCACATAAAAATACAAGAGATGAAACTCTTTGACTGTCGCTGACATCATAACGTTAAAGACATATTATTTTTCAACAACTTTTATGAAATCCAAATGCACTAATTCTAAATTTCTGACACACCTATTAAGCAAACCTATTGAGACATAAAACTGAAAAAAAAAGAAAAAAAATGGATGCTGACTACACTGATAATAAGCAAACCCAGTATTATACCTCAAATGCTAGTGGAGTAAGCACTAAAACAAGTGGGGCAGGAAATTGAACTGATTGTGAATAATAAATCTAAAGTTCATCCCAGCATTTTTTCGTTACTGTGTAATTTCTTAAGATATTCAAATGAGAGAGTGTGAAGTTAAAACTACTGATACTTAGATATTTGAAAATACCTAAACCTTTAAATATTAAAACGGAGAAGGATATTTCAGTATAAACAAGTTATGTTATTGAAAGGTCTTCAAATCTTCAAAATAAAACAAAAATAAATGTATAAAACAATACATTTATTAAAATAAATATCTCTTAATTTTCGAAAAGACATGACTTCTTTTCTTTTTCAAAACCGAAAAACAACAACAATATGTTCATATTGTTGTTGTTTTTTTCGGCTTTGAAAAAGAAAAGAAGTCATGTCTTTTCGAAAATTAAGAGATATTTATTTTAATAAATGTATTGTTTTATACATTTATTTTTGTTTTATTTTGAAGATTTGAAGACCTTTCAATATATAGAATGTGTAGAAGAGGGAGAATTAAGAAGACTTATGGTAAGTTATGTTATTGTTTACCACAATATATACATGCTACAGGAGAGAGCTTACGTTTCTTGGGATGGTTCAAAAGAGTTGATAAGTAAGTCACTGATCTACTGCAGGTTTGCATAGTTGTTAAATACTTGCATGGATATTACGATGGAAGAACTGTGCTCAGGAGCAGGTTTTTCCCTCAATTATCCTGCTTCCCCTGGGATAAGTTCTTCATTTTTGTTCCCCATGTCAGTTAAGATATGAAAGTGATAACAGTTTCAGTGACAAAACGCTATCATGGATAGCGAAGAGTGTCCTCATCCTCTGATATCTAACAGAGTAAGCAAAGACTCCAGTAGCCTGTTGAACTGAGAAACTAAAGCACAATTTCACTGGAGTATCTCAAATAAAAATGGCCATTTTGAATAAATAAAATTGAAAGTTCATAAAAGTAGTATCATACTTGGCAAACATGCTTGACAACATCATAAAATCTGAAATTGGGTTTAATTCGTCAGATATTACAATCTTGTTCAGTTTAAGCTGCTAGTTTCTTGTATTTATATTATTTATCAGAGAAATAATAAAGGAAGTGCATTCAAACTTACAAATTTACTATAATTATTTTTAAGTAGGACTGTGTCAATCTCTCCTATGTGATTTTGTTTTTTTTATAGGTAAGAAATCTTTCCTATTGTCTAAATCTTTTCTTTTTCTCATTTGTAGCGAAATAACAAATGTTACAGTACAACGATACATAAATACAATAAAAGCGACTCACAAAAAGATTGAACCTCAAAGTAAACGGTTTCAACAACAAAGAGATTTGGAAAGTACGCCTGTAAGAAGGTAATAAGTTTTATGAAGGAATCTGGTCTATAATTAAAAGCAGAGTGAACTCAATCCCATTATCATTCCAAACAATTCCCATCAGTCGTAAGTGGATTAAATTTTGCCAAAGCAAGTTTCCTCAGAAATTTACATAACTTATATTAAGGCCCATAATAAAGAAATGCACGAAAGAATACATCAAAGAATTACAAAACCATCAGTTAATTCATTATTAAATTAATGAAAACAATAATAATGAATGATTTTCAAATAAGAGCTTAGGAACTAAATCAAAATATGTAAAATATTAAAGCAATTACAAAAAAAATTAATTAAAAATAAAAATATTTTAAGATTTATTGGTATGAAACATGTCAACGCAAAATAAACAACTGAAGTTTAAAGACAAGGACAAATTAAATAAAATAAACAACAGCATTTTAATGTAATCTTTCGTACATAATATTTTTCAGCTATTGGAAAACATAATACTGTAAAGAAACCCATTAATATTAGATAGAGAACATCATAAAAAAGGGTTTAATAAAAATATTTAATTGAAAAACCAAAAAAATAGGAGTAATTTACCAAATTAATTGTAAATCTTGCAAATATTATATATATTGGTCTTATTAAGCAAAATTTATATAAAAGAATTAAACAACACCAATCAGATAGTAAAAACTTCTCCACAAGTCAAAATTCCACAAATTTTAAATTAGTTATTACTGAACATTTAAACAAATTTCCAAACCATATTATTGATTGGGATGACATAAAAATTTTAAATATTGACAATAATTATCAAAAATTACAAGTAAAAGAGGTCTTTTATATTAAAAAATTTTCTATTAAATTAAAGAACCGGAAATTTGAAATTCCTGATGTTACCGATTTATTTCAATGTTAATTATGTTATGTTGTCTTTATCGGTTGTTCTGTACATTTTTAAATCTTTTGTTATCTTTTAATTTAAGTTCATGAAAGCTTTTTGTTATCATTCAGTTGCAGTTTCATCTTATATTGTTTCTTAAGAATTGTTGTTCATTGTTTTAAAATTTGATGTAGTTTATTCTTGTATTATTTTAATGTTATTCACTTGAAAATGCAGTTTGTTACAGCGAAACATGTAGTATACGTAATTAAATATTTTTATTAAACCTTTTTTCATGATGTTGGAGAACAGTAATGCCTAACTAAATAGGCTTAACGTGCGTGGAATGAAATAGAATAAAAATGGAAATAAATAAAACACACTTACTTATGAAAGGTTGAATATAAAGATTTACATGGAAATAATCCGACAGTTTTGGAATACTACGCGTATTCCTTCATCAGGGACGGCACAAACATATAGGACAGAGGACAACATTTAGGACGATATGATGGGTAAAGGGTATGTTGAAAGTCCTAAATGTTGTCCTCTGTCCTATATGTTTGTGCCGTCCCTGATGAAGGAATACGCGTAGTATTCCAAAACTGTCGGATTATTTCCATGTAAATCTTTATATTCAACCTTTCAT
>JAFIDM010000179.1:8130793-8146619 GCA_023159025.1 Thereuonema tuberculata
TCTAACGTAATTTCAGGTCACGTCAAAGACTTCAAAGAAAAAAAAAAAAATACTGAATTTCTAATTCTTTCTGTTATTTTAAGGATGGAGTTTTAGATTTTATAGGAGTTTGTGATCCTAGTGGAGAAATAAAAAATATTGGAAAAATTACATAAAATATTTTATGACGAGCTAACAGTAGGTTTACAAGTTTCATAAATAATGTATTCTATTCTTCAAATTAAGTTTTATTTTTAGTTCCAAAATTTTTACTTTATGTAAATAAAAATAGCATGAAGCAATTTTGAGATTTCTTAAAGTTATATCAATGTCTGTATCCAAATATTTTTATGTGTCATACTTTATCAAAAATAGATCCATTTTTATTATATCTACCTTTTCTTAATAGGTAGTAGATTGTTTTTTTTGTTTGGGCAAAATCTTACATCACAGTATTTTTGGGTTGGAAGATACGTTTAAACAAAAACAAACTTTCCGAAAATTGAGTTTAACTTATATACAGAATATGACGATTTTCTTTCATCATAATTACTAGAACTATCTGACCAAAATGTAACACTGTTGCTCTGCTATCGACAATTGCTTTGTAATATTAATTTATGTTAAAAAAATACCATCATAATTACAAAAAATGTTTAAGTAATCATAATAATAATGATAATTATATTCTGCATAATTGTTCAAAGCACAACTATGTTTAGATGTCGACTGGTGTAAACTTTTGCAAGTATGGGTAAATGCTGACAGCAAATCATATTATTATTTAGAAAGAAAAACAAAAACAATATGATTGGTAACCAAAACAGAGTGGTAGTTCTGGATTTTTATACATAAATATTGTCTAGAGTGCGTAATGCAAGAAATTTTAATTTTTTTCAAATTCTTCACTCGAAAACTTTTTCTGCAGCACCTTAAATCAAACCTAATTAAAAGTTAAATAACAAAAAGAGAGAAAAGAATTTCTAATTTATAGCAGAACCGAAAAAATAAATAACAACAACCTCAAATGCACAGAATATTCAGATTCAGCTAAAATTAAAGAAAGCAAAGAAACAATATCAATAAAACTGATACAGTATTTCAAGCTTTTTTTTTCTGTTTGTTTTTTTCCCCTCAAAACTTATCTGGAATGATAAATATATGATAATAACCATTTCAACTGTAAATTCATCATAATTCATTAAAAAAAAAATAGTTAAAGTGACCCTTATTTCTTTGGTTAACTTCTTTTTCATGTACACTGATCCATTATTAAATATAATCCCAATGAAGACTTAATAATCATTAAGGTTTAAAATAACAAAATCTTGGACAAAATTATTAACCCTAGATGCGTAATCTATGGTAATGAAATATTAATTTCCATAGTCAATATGCAAAACAAGTGAATCCCTCACTTTTTTTATACTATTATTTTTTTTTTAAATTACGTTAATTAAAGGGACTATAAAGTATTTGGTTTTGTTCTTTCATATGAAAATAAACTAAGTCATGGACAAATCTTTTCTGGGACAATGGAATGGTATTCAAAATGTCAAACAATGGGAATTTTACGGCTTTTATACTTGCCTGGTGATGAAATTAGTACATTGTTTAATCCAAATAACATAGAAAATGTGTTAACTTCAGAATTTATGCTGAAATCTAAAATATGAAAAGAACCTAATGTTTTTAACACAAACAATCACTTTCGCTGTTATATAATAATAAGTAACCTTCCCATATTAAAGAATGGGAGTCTTCAAACCTCCTTCACCATCTTGATCCAGACCAGTTGATTTGATGATTGGAATAGCATCTTCCCAAGCATGTAAACACTGTTTAAAAATCAACAGAAAAAATTATAAACAAGACTCTTTTTTTGAGAGTTAAACAAAGAAAGATAATAAAAAAATGGCACATTCAAGTACTACAGAATATTTATTATATTTTGTTTGTTTTGAGGAAACTGATGATAAAATGAAAAAATAAATAAAAAAAAATAAATGCAGACCTTGTATTTACAAGTGATATCCAGAGACAGTGTTTGTGCTTATTAGTGTACATTAGTCAGGGGGTATGGGGCGATTCAGTGCCACCGTTTCAGCGCCGCCGTTTTATCGCCGACCACGCCAACACCCCCTGAAGGTCAGGGGGTGTTGCCACGGCTCAGTTCATCGCCAGCCTTGATTCAGAGCCAAGCTAAAATGAACCAAAATTTATAGGATAGTTTTAAATTGTTTTATTTTAATGTAAGTCTCCCATAAGTCCAACCCCTCCTCCAAGCGATGGGAGAAGGGCAACGGCATGAAGTACGGTACTGCCTGTAGGGGTGAAGTACAGTCGGGACCGTTACAGTAGTTGTGAAGGCCCTACGGGAACCCCGAAAAGTGACGGCTGACGGGGCCCTGGTGAAGCTACAAGAGGCCTAGCAAGCCAGTAGTGTATTTTTAATATGCTTTCAAAACAGGAACTAGCCTTGGAAAGGACGGATGCAGACGACGACCCGGAATATACAAACGGACTACGAATTATACAAAAGGACAAGAGGGGAGGACTGGAACAGGGTGACAGCAAAGAGATGGTGGGAGGTAAGGACTAGATGGAGAGGCTTATGTTTTAAACAGATCCAGACTGAGGTTGGAAACTGTACTAGATGAGAGAGTTGTGCTAGGTGACTTGATAAAAATGTTGCCAAATGGACGTGATACTAAATACAAATATCCAAAATTTGTTGCTAAAAATTAGCATTATTTCATATATTTACCATATTACATTTTAATGTGCAACTTATTTATTATAGAAAATGGCTACAAACAATTAATGAGATATACTTATTCATTTTATTTGTTCAGTTGCATTATAAAATATATATACTTAATTGAAAAAAATGTTTAAAAATTAAAAAGAATAACATTAAAATGTATATAATTGAAACAAACCAAATTTTAAAACTTTTATAAATAAACTTAATTAATTGAAAAGTTAAAAATGAGTAATTATGGGCTATTCAGCCCATATTTATTTATGTATTATTTAAGAGTAGTTTCAGATAATATTCATTCCATAAGAATTTTTCATCAAGAAGGCAAGTTTATTGTAAAAAAAAAAGTTCTAATACAGATACATGTGCGATGAATATAGTTATGGTAGAATAGTTTTTTTTTGTTTATTTAATAGTCATGCAATAAGCAGATTGTAATCTAAAACAAATGTTTTATTCATTTGTTAAAATTCGTTTTTTTAAAAGTAAGATTTAAAGCGGGTCGAACACGATGCAGCTTTGTGCAAAGTTGTATCAGGAGTTGTATGCAACAAAAGCTGTCAAGACCCGAGGATGCAACTCCAAAAGCTGCATATACAGCACCCAATCACGGCGCAGCATTGGAACACATCATGCATGACGCCCAAATAGATTGCCATAGCTTCAAATTGACGGGTTGCGATTACAGAAAGAATACCAGATATTTCCGAAATTTCTTCACGCAGAAATAAAGTTTTTATGTAAATGCATTAATTTCATGCAGTAGAATTTTACAGAGCATTTGATAAACTCGATATTTGCAATTTTTCACTGCAACAAACAAAACAACAATTGCTGTCAGTTTGCCACTTTCTGAATAAAGCCACAGGACGTCGTTGTTGGCAATTCCCACTGTAATAATAGCGGTTGTTGATCATTGTTCTTCGTGAATCGCATTATTGCCTTCCCCTGAGAATACAGATCGGCTAATAATAGCATCGCATTATTTCTGTTTTGTTGGCGTTAATTGTAGTTCCTGTGTTGCAGGCCAGCACCGCAATTTTCGTCACATATTGTCAACTGATGTCATTGCAGTTCGTCCGGTGCTTTGTGTGTTTTTCGCACGGCGGCGCCCACCAAACTGCTTTGTTTTCGCCCATAACTGTCGTTTGCAACTTTCCTGCATCCAACTTTTTCACCGAATTGTACAGCAAAAGCCGCATCGTGTTCACTCCGCTTAAGATAAATTCCTAATAATTTAAATAGTGAGATAAGGGAAGAGTTTTCTTTTTTCAAGTTCACATCTTAAGACTGAAATGAACAAATAATAATCCACAATATGATCCTTAATATAATCAAATATAAATAGCGGAACAGTGCTGAATCGGCCGGCGCTGAACTAGCCAGAGCTGAAATGGCGGCTCTGAAACATCCTAGACCTTTAGTCAGGACCCCATTACCTCTGAACACCCAAATCAGCAATCCGGAGGCAGTAAAATTTGAATTTTGTATGCCCATTTATAATTCATTTGTAGCCTGCGTAATTGTGGACACTATGGATTAGATGTCTCCCAACATTTTAGTGCTTTTTTTTTTTTTCTTTTTCCATAATTTTTTAAATGTTCCATAAACCTTTTTATGTATGATGGAAAGTAAACTTTTTAAAACATTATAAAAATACACTTTTCAAACATTCGTTTAGTACAACAACGCATTTTGAACATCACTGAGTTTGGAGATTGTAAACTTAAATTTACAAAATCATTAATGTATAATGAAGACTTGATGATATTTGAAAATGTATCAATAACTATAATTGCTCTCCAAATGCAGAGACTGGAGGAAATTGCCTCCTAATAGTAATAATTTCTGAGTATGTTTTTATTTAACTGGTCAAAATTGACATTTGTAAATTTCACTCGCAATATTTGAATATCACAGTATAAATTACTTTGAGAGCTCTGAGAAGGATAATTTTTCTCAACTTCATTATTTGGTAATTCTGCCTTTAGTTTCCTGTAAATGGTAAAAAGAAAAGTCATATTTGTCACTTATCTGTTTGACTGTGACAGTAAATAAGTAGAAGTTCAGTGAAGGATAGCCTCTAACAATATCCACAGCAAGTGGATCTGGTTGAAAAACAGGACAAGTTAGATGCTCAGCTAAAAAATGGACAAAGTTTCAAAACTTCAGTAGGTAAACGTGCACTGATCCAAAGGTGATCTATCATTAACAGAAGGATAAATCAATTATCATTGATTTGACTTCCAGTACAAGCAAATACATAGAGACCTTTAATTTTGCTTTTTTACAAAATGGCAAAAAAAAAAACAAAAAAAAACAAAACAAAACAAAACAAAAACAAATAAACAAACAAACAAAGACAATAAAACAGCAGGACAATCTTTAGATGGTAATTTGACCTAGTGAAAGAATGAAACTGTCGTGGTTAAGTTTCATATAAGTTACTGAGTTAACTGGATTTGTTACAAGGAAAACTTACATATAAGTTACCGTATATTTCGGCAGATAAGACGATAGTTGAATCATTAAAAAAGGCCCCCAAAATCCGGGGTAGTCTTATAGGACAGATACAAAAAAAATAAGATTGAAATTTATATAAATTAAAATCATTATAAAATAAAACAAAACACTCACTGCAAATCAATGTATTTAAAATTGAAAGGAATAGCCGGGCATTGCGATGATTGGCTAGAGCCAATCCTAGAGCCATCTACCGTGGGATTTTCGAAACCATCATTTTGCTCTTGTCGTTGGAGGTGAAAGATGGTGGAAATGGCGGAACGGTGCGGTTGGAAGCTTTATGTTTGAGTGAAAGAAAGCGTTGTGAATAGTTAAGGCCATTATCCGGATGCCAGAATCAGTGTGAAGGTTTGCAACAATCGCAAATCAATGGTGCCAGATGCAATAAAATAAAATTTGTTCATTCGAAAAATTACGACTGGGACATAATTCTGCATACGCTATACAATAATATTATCAAAATGATGATCGCTGATTTAAACTGAATTCATAGCCGTTGATAGTTTGGGGGTTGTCTTTTAGGGCAGATATATGCTTAAACTATAAAAACTTGACGAAAATTTACACCTCCTCTTTATCTGCGGAAATATACGGTACATGTCTGCTTTGTTAGAAGGAAAAGGGGAAACAAGTTGGTAGTAAATGTTACTTACATGCAAGAGATGCATTATAAAAAATCATTAGTTGAAATCGATGAAACTACTTGAAAACAAATGAACTTCTTACTTATGAACAAATAAGAAGAAAGCTCTTGTAGTTGTAATAATGAGTTTTGGATTGTGCTAATGGATTAATTTACAAGAAGAAATGGTGAAATAAAGCACAGACCTAGTTAATGGCAGTATGGTAATCCTTCTTTCAAGGAAAATATGGTTCATGACGGAGGTCTGTCAGCATTATATATTTTTATTAGAACTTTAAATTTCTTTCAAAAGAATCTCTCTCTGATTAATTTTCTTTATCAGTTGAATAAGATAATTATTTTCAACATTATTAAAAAAAAAAAAAAAATCAAAAATCCAGCAGGTCCTGAATCCTTTGTTCTGATCTGAAGACGTTCAACTATTATTATGTTTACTCTGGGTTTGATTTCTGGTGATGGGCGAGATGGTTTTCCTTCTTCTGGGTAGATCCCTTCTTCAGATCTACAATAGACTGCTTCCTGTGTAAAAACTTAGGACAATAATTATTTAGTGGAACAATCCGCAGCTGTTGTCTCACGGAAGCTGAAGGCTTCACTGCAAAACGTTTCTGGGTCTGGGTTCAGATATAAATGCCCACAGGTATGATTATCTCACGATCGTGAATTTTTTATTTTTAATAACAACTGTATTTCTCTTCTACCTAATCTCTATAAAACAGAACTGTGTGTCCTGAGAGTATAGGCACCTATGTTTATACCTGCTTCTTCCTTCATTATATTTCTATCAATGACATATAAAAGGTAAAGAGACTTATTTCCTTACAATTCTGCTCATGGGCTATATCTTTAACTTAAAAATGAAAAAAACAAAACAAACAAACAAAAAATTATAATTAAAATTACCTTCTGGTAATACTGAACTTGCTGTGAAGCAAAGGTACTGAATAGTTCTTTGAGATCTCTCTGTTTAGTAATATCCCATCTTTCCATATCAGCTTTCAGATCTGAATTTGCACATTCGGCTTTATCATTATTTTCTTCAGCTTGGGTATTCAGCTAAATAAAATGGATATGAATAACAAAACTTTATTCTTTAAAAACTTCAAATGGGAAATCCTAATATAGATGCATCATGAAAGACAGTGGAAAGTTACATTCATCACTAAATTAATATCATTGATTAATAAATCATTAAGGAATACTTAAAAAAATTAATGTACAATATAACTATTGCTTATCTGTTATAGTTTACAAAAAAAATGAATGATGTTTACATATATCATACAATGAAATATCACTAATTTTACGAAATAAAGTGATAAGTTAGCAATGATGTATGTCTTATTCATGTATTCTAAGGAACTATCAAAATCTATTTTTACTAGATTTATAAATCAAATATGTATAAGTAAAGAAAATAAACAAGTAATTAGTGATATTATTAACTATTAATTTTAAGTAATAGTTTAACTGGAGAATACAAATGTTGCTTCAAAACTAAACTGTTCTTAATAATTATTAGTGAAGATCACTAGTAAGGTAAATATATGCTTTATTATTGACATGGAACAGTCTTAGATCAGGGAAGGGCAAAGGAGGCCCATCCATCTGTTCAATCCAACCTATGTGATGGTGTTTCAATCTGTCATCTATTCAGTACGCTTCCACATAAACATCATCTTTGTTCATTGTTTTAGTTTCTATTACATTATGCAATTTGCAAAAAATGGCTTGTGCTTCTAAGAAATAGTAAAGTTGATGCAGGATTTTTAGTAGGTATTTTATGATTGTTTGCATTCTCAATGTATTTAAACTTACTCATGTCAGTCTATTATGTGTGTGTATCATTTTTTTAAATGAAATTTTGAAGAAAAATAATGAATAAAAGCCTTTGGCCCACCCAAAAAAAATTTTTTTTTCATTTGTCCCTCTTGTAAATAAGTTTGTCAATCCCTGTCTTACATGAAGAAATAGACAGGAATAATACCTTAGATGAAGGTATTATTCACATCACATTATTCACAGTATGCTCAAAAGTCAAGGGATCGGCAGCTTTAGACCCTTCCAGGCATCCAAATGTCACCAACTTGGCAGAAAGGTATAGTTGGTCCTACATGTACTAATACAAAGTAAAACAAAACATAAAAGTGGCAGCATACGGAGAAAAAATAACCGAATAAATAAAATCTAGCAGCAGCACCTGTCACTGCTGATGTGTGCCATATAACATACTGGGTGATTCTTGTGGTTCCATCAATGCTTGCTCACAGTTTGTCGTGATCCAGCGTATCCATCTAGATGATACAATAAAGGGTAGTGTCACTGGGTGTGTGTGGAAACCATTGATTTACAGCTGGAAGCGTTGCAGGCCTAAACATTTCAACCAGCGTCATGTCCAGATTGTGGAGAAGATTCCCACAGGAAGGGAACATTTGTCAATGCTTTAGAAGTGGACATCCAAGGATCACCAAGCCCTGGGAGGACCGATATCTCATGCTACACGCCAGATGGCACAACAAAACAGATTGGGAACTCACCAGAGACCTGGCAGCAGCCACGGGAGAGCTGTATCAAGACATACCGTGTACAGAAAACCGAATTTAAAGGACACCTGTGCAGTGCATCCCCATGACATTGATCCATCAGACACTGTCTGGAGTGACACAGAAAGCACTCAGCATGGACACAGGTGCAATGGAATCATACAATGTTTCTGATAAATCATGACGTGTCCAGATCTGGAGAGAACCCAGGAGCAGATACAAGCCATCCAATATCCTTGAACATGACTGGTACAGAGATGGCATAAAGTTGGGCGCACATATGCCACTCCACATCTTCAAAGAGCACCATAACAGGACAGGTATACTGTGACAGCATCCTTCGGCAGTATGTGCAACTTTACAGGAGTGTGGTTTTTTTTGACTTCCTATAGATGGACGACAATTCCCATTCATACAGGGCTGGACTGGTGGAGGAGTATCTTGTCTAAGAGGATATCTGACGAATGGATTGGCCAGCCTATTCCTCGGACCTGAATCCATTCAAAAATGCCTGGGATGCTCTAGGAAGGCGCACATTGTTGAACACCTGCCACCTCCAAGGTTCGCACAGCATTGGTTCAGAAATGGGACTCACTGCCTCAAGCATTGCTGGATACTCTGATTAGCAGCATGTCGGAACGTTGTGGGTGTGTTGCAGTGCGGGGTGACTATATGGTATAGTAAATAGTGTCTGCATCATCCGCAGGCAGCAAGATGAGGCTAGAACATATGCTGCATATGTTCACTTGACAAGGACATCTTTGGCAGTTTCTGTATTTTTCCTGCAGTGGTGCTACCAACTTTTGTGTTTACTTCGTGCACATTCCACCAAGATTGGTGACATTTGTCTGCCTGGAAGGGCCCAAAGCTGACACTCCCTTAACTGTTGAGCATGAATGTATATAAAATTATTCTCTATAGAAGATGAAATCACATTCAATTAATAAACAGCAAAGATTTCCCTGGTATTTTTTACCATTAGGTAGGAGAAAAAGAAGTGATCACTTATCATTTTTCATTTGCATTTTGTTTGTAAGCCAATGAAGCACAAGTACCATAACCATAAATATTTCTTAACTTTCAAGCTGAAACCTATTCATATATGAGGCTCAGTCATGCTAACCATAGACAATTCCTTAATTCTGAAAGAACAGTGAATCAGACACTAAAAAAAAAGTCACATTAGCTAGTATGCACTCCTCTACTGATCACTGACTCTGTAAATTTCTCATTAGTAGAATTCCATTGGTCGTAATAGAAGCCGCAATAGAACCATGTTTCCCAGTGCCATGTTATCCTCAAAGTGTTTTCCATGATTGTTTCAGAGGGGCTAAAAGGTGAACATCACAAAGTGACATGTTTGGACTAAGGAGAATATCGGTTGTCGCTATGACATTGGCCTCTCACCTCTGAGTACCGGGGTTTGGTTCTTATGCACATGATGGTGGACGATCCATGCTGGGCAGGTTTTCTCAGGGTTCTCCCATTTCCCCTGCAATTCTCCCACCATACTTTCTCAATCTTTCTCTCCATCTGTCTTTACTTCAGTGGGTTAGTACAATAGATCTCCGGTCGCAGTGCTTGGCTTCCCTGCCACCCACATTCACCACATAAGGAGAATATCACCATCCCAATTCAGATTCTTTAAGTGCTCCCTCATTATCCTTGTGGTATGACGCAGGCATTATTGTGAAGCAGGATGACTCGCAGCAAAACAGGATGCTTTCGTTTGATGCGAGTATGGGAGGGTGGCTGTGCAGCTTCAGTATTTTTCAGTGTTCATAGTGGATCTGAATTCCAGAATGTGAATATCCAGCAATCCTTTACTGTCGAAGAAAACTGTGCTCATAACCTTGTCTACTGATGCCTGCATGCGAAACTGTTGGTGATTTACCACCTCCTGATATCCACTGCATGCTCTTTCGATTCTGGGTCGTAGTTCTAATAGCATGTTTATCACCTTTACAACTATCTATAGGAAATGCTTCCCTTTTCTGGCATAGTGATTCAAATGCATCTGTCACATCCATAGTCATTTTGCTTTCTGCTCAGCAATGAGATGATGGGGATCCAATTTGCACATTTTTTGCACTTGTCATGTGTATGGTACCATAGCTTATCCAACATTCATTTGCAATAAAATCTTGAAAAGGCTGGCTCTAGCCTGCGAAACGGTCGTAATTGTATATTTTAATGTGTTTATAAAATTAAAAAAAAAAAAATCAGGTGTACGCTCTACTAATGTTCCTAATAATATCCATTGTTATGTTACATCTCATTCGACCTTTTCAATAAAGTCATCTGTAATGATCGATTGAGCAGGTAGTCTCTCTTTCTCCCCTTCCTTTGCATAGATGTTTGACCCAGCAAACTTGAAACTTGCAGCACAGGTAAACACTGTTAATCATTTCATTGATGCCTCTCTGTAGACATTCTTCAGGCAGTTGTGAATATCAGTTGGGTGCTATTCCTTCAGCAGAACAATGCTTGCTGCTCTGTCAAAGACATGTTTTGATTCTGCAATGCCAAGAGCATGCGATCACAATGATGCACACTATTTCACAATCACGTGTTGCAATATAGAGCACAATTGAATAACAATTTCACAACTTCATCCACGCTTTATGATGGAAAATAGTGGTGTAGTCTATGCCTAGTGTGACTGAGCCTCGTATATTGCAATATATAACTAAAGAATTTAATACATAAATATTTTTCAATGTTAACTTACCAATTCTATCAGTTTTTCTAATTTCATCTGTTTTTCCTGCTTGACTTCTTCAGGATCCTTACCAAGAAAGGAACCAAAACTATAAGTCTGATCAGATAACTAAAAGGGTAAAAAAATATGGGAATATTACTTAACAACTAGGATTATGGAAGCTGTTACATACTGTTGTATAACATCAACTAAAATGATAAAATTAATCCTTAAGGAAAATTAGAAAAACAATGCAAATAGTCAGTGCTTTATATGCTACGTATTCTACAATTATTTTCAAGACTTTCATATAGCTTATTTTTTTAGAATAAGAATATTGCAACTTTACATCACCCACATTAAATGTAAATGTTACTAGCATATATAGAAAAAAAAATGCCAAATCATAATATACAGTCGGACCTCTATTTAACGAAGTCGCTAAATCCCGAAAAAAAGTTCGTTATATGGAAAATTCGTTAAATAGAGATTCACCTTTTAAAATTACTTTAAACTACATAAAACAGATTTAAAATACATAAAAACAATAAAAATTATTTAAAAAAGTAATAATTTTAATGACATAAAGCAAACATTAACGTATGCGTATTTAAATTTTACTAACAAAGTCTGCTAATTTTGTCTTGAGTTTTTTTTTTTTTGAAAAAGTGTTTTCGCTCATAGTGTCTCGCATCTTTGCAATGCACTAAAAACCCCTTCAGTATTTCCTTCAAATTGTAATCTGCGTCGGATTGTTTCAAATGATTTTAGCATTTCATCATAAGAAGGTTTTTTTTTTTATTTCTGCATCATGATCATTTCCATTTTCATCATCTTCATCTTCAACGCAATCCATAGCTGTATTGTTTTTATTTTTCACACTGTCCAAAATATCCGATTCACTTAGTGTTTCCGAGGTCTCAACTTCAAAATCAAGTGAAAGATAATCATCAATCAGCATATCATCGTTAATTTCTTCTGTTTCCCTCAGCTGTATCCACATTTCTTTCATTTCCTCAAAGGGAATGTTGATAATAAAAACATTTCGAAGAGAAAAAAAAATAGATACTACGAAAAAGTTCGTTAAATAGAAACTGCACTTCTCTATTTGGAGGTTATTTTACGAAGAAATTAGCAAAATGTTCTTGGTTCCAAAGAAAAGTTCGCAAAATAGAGGTTCGTTAAATAGAGTATGAATAGAGTTCGTTAAATAGACTGTATAACAAGGAAAAAAAAAAATAAGACCTTCCTCGATTAGGTATTCTTGGGTTGGGTTCCATTCTTGGCATTCCTTAAGATTCAAAGAATACCAAATCAAGAAAGATCTATTATGATGTGGATTTTGTTTTTTTTCTCTTTCTTTTTGGCTAAATAGGCTTGCTTTTGAAGCCATTATCTTTGCGAGACTTATTTAAAAAAAATCTAGGCTATTCTGCTGCACTGCTGATAATTCTGGCTCTTGGTGTCCAACTTCAAGAACTGTGTAAGTAATGTTTTAAATAATAAAGTTAAATGTGCTTCAATATTTTTAAATTCAAGGATCCCAAAGCCTGCAAAACCCAAAAAGTGCTAGGGTATTAATCTTTATGAATTATGGATCGTTAAACTTGTATATTGTGCCATTGCCATATTCTGGGGAGTTTAGAAACTGGGTTTTTTAAAAGTCTCAAGTTTCATTATTACAACCTAAACAAAAACAAACCATGTATTACCTAGTCTTAAAATATTCAAATAAACAAGAAAAGCAATAAAAACCATAATAAAAATGGTATTTGTGACTAATTTTAACTATAAAACTAGCAAAAAGTGTTTAATTTTGACAGCCGCAATGTTAACTGAGCAAACAACGCTGTCATTGAATTAGTATAGCTCCACTTCTACTAGCGCTTTTGATACGGAATAAATTGCCAAATCAAGTTTGAAGTTAGTTCCAACAATTCCCATCAAAGGGAGATATCGGACCGACTGCAAAAACGCACATCTACCTTTCAAAATCCGACTTGAATTGAGTTTTGTGTATGTCAAAATGTAACACCCAAAACAATCAATCATACTATACTTTTTGCATTGTTTAATGATCAAAATTAGGCTTTTTGGGCTGTCTATTGTTTTATTTAGTTGTGCAAATTTCGTAGCTTCAGAGGATGCTACAATTCTTAATTTAAGCCTATATTGAAACAGGAAATTTTTTTTTTGTCAAAATCTGTAACGTCCGACATTCAAAGATTGGCTTCTGTAAAACAATCACTAATCCAAATTTAAATTCGTTTTTAGTATTTATTAAGATGTTTAAGCTCTAAAGAAGGTTTTGCTGTAGAGAGTACCTTTTTAACTACATTTGTGAAACCTGTTTTTTGATGAAAACCTTGTGCCAAAGTGCTTGTAACGTCCGAACCAAGATGGTCGCTTGACTTGAATTGCCGGTTGTTTTCAAAATTTTGTTCATTGTGATAGAATCTGATCAATGCCATACAACTAATTACAATTATTAGATATTTGCTCATTTTTTATTTATTCACCAGTTGCATAAAGTTTATGTGTATGTCAAATACTGGTAACATCCACAATGAGCATGTCAAATGTCTAACACCCGACCAAATTTCAATGAATTAATTTAATATTTTCTGAGTCATTTCCTGTCTATTTTTGGCATCTAGATACCATGCTGGAACAACAGGGAAAAAATTGTGGTGATACAAAACAGTTTATTTTGGGACCTCAAATTAACATTTCGGTAACCCGAAATATGGCGATGGCACTATTGTGAGCCTGATAGCCAAGCGGTAAGGCGCTTGACTGTGGGTTACAGGGAGGCAAGTTCAATCTCGGCAGATGTTGATGATTTTTTCCACGGTAAATTCTCCTTCAAAAGGGTCCTAGGATCTACTCAGCCCTCTGTAGAATGGGTATAGAGTTTCTTTTCCGGGGATACAGGCACATTGGACTAACCACCCAACCTCATCTGAGACCTGAGGTCAAGAAATGTTACCATATACAGTATTCCCATGAGTGCAGCGTGCTCATGGGCCACCTAACCTAACATAAACTTATATATTAAACAAAACACCTAGTAGCTACTGCTTGAGAGACTGCATTAATGTTAAATGAAGCAAACTAAGTAATCCATTTTTATAATTTTTAACTTGGATTTATTTCTTAACGTGTAATTTCAGAATCAGCTATAATGTGTAATGACAGAATTAAGCAATAAATACTTTAAAGAAAAAAGAAATCGCCTTTTCTCTAATTAATAGGAAACCACAACTCAGGTCGCTGATTTAACCAAGTAAGGCAATAATACAAGACCCATAATTCATAAAAGATTGAACTCAAGTGTGATCTGTTACCAATCTGTTGTTACCAAATACAAAGTAAAAGTTTCAAGGTAGTGGTTTTCATAGTTTTAAATGTATCATGGATAAACAAAGTAAGAAGCTTTCTAAAACATATATTACTGAACCTAACTAATCACGCCAGTGTTACCAATATCTTATATGAGATAAAAATTTTAATAATTGAAGATAATTATAGTAGTCTATATAATCATTATCATTACTTTATCATCACAGTATGAATCAATCCTATTACTTAATCCACTGAGTTTAAGTCAAATTTATGTGATTAAAATTGAGAAGAGATGGGTTTACTTACGTCATTGATTCTCCATGAATGTTTAGAAATAAATTTAAAAATTAAGAATCTGTAAAATTGTTAACTACAAAATACATCAAATATAATTTTAAATGAGTTAATAAAACTGAAGTAGCATTTAAATTTTAGAAAATTTAGCACATTACTTGCTCTTTCTCTAGTTTCCTGCGATTCAATTCTTCTACAGTCAGTTCATATTCAATCTGAATAGCATCTCTTCTTTTCAGAACTTCCTAAAATAAACAAATAACGATAAAAATTCAAATCTTGTATACTAAATTTTAAATGAAGAGAGTGCAAAATACAGATCAAATCAAAATACCGATAAAAAAAATTGTTAATTTAAAAGTTGCTTATAATACCTTTAACTTACAATACCTTTAACTTACAATATGCATCAATATATGACATACAAGAAGTTATATGTCCTGGATGGCGCTTGAATGTAAGGGCTTTCAAAAATTAACCAAGAGAGACTTGTATTGCTTGCCTTCCCAACTTCTAACCTTTGGAAATCAAATCAGGTAAATCAAAGGAAAAATAAGTTCTAAGAAGATTTGCTGAAGACCCGCAACGAATGGCTTTAGTGTAGAGATTTAACCATAAGTGCTTGTTTCAGGTAAACTATTGCTAGGTAAATCCATATAACAATTATCCTACTTTCAACTTTATCTTTTAGGTATTGCTTACCTACAGTTCAGTTCATGAAAGAACAGCTTTTGATGACGTAATTTGCTTATGGATTGATGTTTCCAGGACATGACAGCACCATATATTGCCAAACTTCGTAACTGAATCATATAAGCATTACGAAAACATTCTGGTTTCTGTATTTTCTACAGTTACAAATATTATTTTTATATTATTGTTATTATTATTTTAATAATTTTAAATTTTTTAAATTTTAAGATTATTTTATTTAAAATGTTTTTATTAATTGTCATTTTTTTATGCGATTACAAAACAACGCCATCTTGGACTGACTGCTCAGAGTTCAAGTTGATGACATCCTGACTGGTGAC
>JAFIDM010000179.1:8169938-8197661 GCA_023159025.1 Thereuonema tuberculata
CCGGGTTCTAAGGTAGCCTATCTTTTCCGCAGTGTCCTAAAGAGTAATTCTGCAAAGTTTGGTCCAGATAGGTCAAAGGGCCTAGGAGTCTATAAAGGACAAAGAAAGAAACAAAGAAAGAAAGAAAGATACATTCATTTTTATATATATAGATAAAATTCTTATTTTAACAATTATTAATATATATGTTTTGAATAGTATAAAAATTTTTGAACTGTATTTTTATTGTCAGCAACGTACTTAAGAATTATTTCAAAATATATGAGTTGTGATTCTGCTATACAGAGCTCTTCTAATTTGGCTATTATGAAATCTCACTGAAACCCCTGAGCTTCAGGTTGTTAGTATAACACGGTTGTATTTTATGTGTGGAATGTGCTCCTGAAGATCTCGCATAATTTAAATTGACATAATTCAAGATCAATTTCCCCATAGCAATAAATGTAAAATAAATGCTTGTTCAAGGAAGTCAAATCTACAACCACAGTAATGTAAGTCTGCTTTTTTACAAAACATACTTTCTAAGTGCATTAAATAAGCACAGGATAGTAGGTAATTTTAATACATATAAAAGTGAAATGTTTCGTATGTTTGTTCGTCGTCTATTCTCTATATATTCCCCTTGACCCACAGGGATGAAATTTTACATAGTGATTTTCTATAACCATACAGTTAAGTATGGGTGTATGGTATTTTTTTGTTTTTAGTTTTCCCTTGAAGAGGTTAGTTTTACCCATTTGTTCAAAATCTCACTGTCTAAATTGCTATTTCTCTATAGGACAGATCAATGTAGATAAGTCTACCATACAGCTAGGGATATTCCTTTGCCCAAAAGCCATCAGTCACATTTACATTTGGGCCTTGAAGGAGGACAGATGTACTTAGTGAAATAGACAATTGGAAAAGGTTTTCCCATCGCCATTCAAAATATGTGATGAAACAGTTTCAGACCTTTAAACTTTTGGCTGCCACCAAGCTTTGCATGGCATACCGTTAGGTCAAAGATCAGATCGAGATGGGGTCTGCGACAGAAAGGGGATGGAAAAAGGTTTGTTTTCTTTTTTCAAAAATGTGTTCAACATTTCAACAAAGTTTGGATAGGAATTTGTCTGCTACCAAACATTGAATAGCATGGATTAAGTCCAGCAGGAAGATACAGACAAGGTTGGTGACTTATTGGATATGAGAAAGGCATTCTTTCAAAAATCTGCCAAAACAATTTCATAGTTTTAAAAATATACATGCCTTCAAGCTTTGATGGCATATCCATGAGTTCAAGTACAAGGTAGAATGAGGGCCTTTGGGAGGAGTTAAGAAAAGTCCCCTTTGAATTCAAAATTTAGATTTTTTTTCAACTTAGTATGCTATCAGACCATTAGGTCCAAGAGTGAAACAGAGTATGTAAATTTGGAAAATAGTGACTAACTAGCATGACCAAGAATTTTAAATGGCCGAAGAGGTTGAGTATGAATATTATTTGGGATCCACTCATCCCAAAAGTGGAAAAATTGATAGAAAATATTGGATTAGTTGATGCAATAGAAGACATGTTACAACCTTAGTTAAATACCAGTGCCTTCATTTTTAACAAAACTTCAAACTTTACACATCGCACTGCAAGGTCATCAAAAACATTCAAAGTGCAATTGTGTTCTTGATAACTCAAGAGAGGAATACAGTAAACAAAATACTGAATATATTTAAGCAACCCCAGGTATTAAGGCAATAATAAGTGAACAGTAAAGTTAATTTAATGACAATTCTATTTATTATACAGGGTGATTCATAAAGCACTGGAAGGCCTATAAAGAATGAACATCGAAATATTTTTCTGTCAAATTTGGTGTAAAAAAAAGTAAAATAGGGCATGGATTTCCGGATCGAACGTGCGATTCTGAGTCGGATGATGGGGTCCCCCATTTTAGCCTTTTTTCTGCCCCTAAGAAAAAAAAAATGGTCTAGTAGCACCCCTTCACAACCGGGAAGAGCAAGGAAAGGGAGGCGAGATTAGAATAGGCTAAGTTAAATGGAGTATTGACTCCATTGGGTTTATTTCAAACACAAGGAGCCCCGGGGGGGGGGGGGGGGGGGGGGAAAAAAAAAAAAAAAGATATTGAAGTGAGTATGTTGGGTTTATTTCCAGTACTTTATGAATCACCCTGTATAGTGAGTATTAGATTAGTCATTTCATTATGTTTTCATTAAATGCTGGCATATCATTGCAGTTATTTTGTCATTGCATTCTATCACATCTAATTTCTGTTCAAAGTTATTGCTTTTAAGCATGTTTTTCAGCATTATACCACCAATGAATGTTTAGATGAATTGTTATGAATAAAATAATTCAATTGTAATAAGAGTAAACATTAAATTAACAATACAATAATCAATAAAATCTATCACAATCATGGATCCAAATCTTCTTGTTACAGTTGAATGATTTATATTTCAAAGATTCATAATTGACAAGGCATTGTGTGAACTGAATACAGACATTGTATGAAATATTGCCATTATATTGGCTATTTAATAACTTTCAATAATTCTATGCTTGAAAAGAATAACAGCATGCGTTTCTTTTCGACTAAAATAAAAAAACGTTTTTTTCAAATTCTTTCTGTTAAAAGAAAACATATATGCTTTGTTTACCAGATTTTATCTTTATTATTATTATTATAAGCAGATGAAATAATGCACCAAGTTTTCATAAAAGTAGCATAATTCTAAGTAGTTTTTAATTCCTGCAGAAATCATTGTAAAGTTCATCCAAATATGAATGTATTTAGAAAATAACAGAAAATAAATATTTTGTATGATTACAGATGAACCTAATCAGCAACTACTTAATGTGTGACTGTGATACTTGTTTTGTGGCACCAGTTATCTCTGAACAAAGCTTCAGGTGAAGTATTCTTTTCATCTTCCCCATTTCACCTCTTAGAAACTTTATACAAATGTAGAATTACCTGAGACAGTTTCAGTTATACTGAAATTAAGCGATACAGTAAGGATCGGCAACATCATCAAATCATCCCCTATGACTGCTTCATATAAAAATTTACATGCCATGATACGTGATTGAAAACTGTTATAAAAGCAGAGAGGTGAGGAATGCGTCACTTCATTGAATAATGGCAATGTTACCAAAGGATCACTCACTTCTTGCTAAGCTGTTTTATCAAAATAACAACTGTGCCTCAACAGCAATGCGAAAATTTAGGACAAAAAACTGACCCCAAGACGCAAATGGTGTTCGAAAAATGATCCAGAAATTTGAAGAGACAAGGACTTTACAGGTGAAGCCTGGCAGAGGACAGAAAATCATTGACCAGCAGACAGCGGAGGACATAGCCATATTGGTGGAGGAAGATGTACACTGTTGATACCGGTGGAAACCATATCAAATATGTCCTTGTGCAACACACAACAAATCATGTGTATTCAAGACAGTATTGCAGCTCCATAGTTCGTCTTAGTGGCCACCTTCAGAAGTAAATGGTTTTTTTTTTGTGCCAAACAAAATTCTATGCCACGGATGTCCTCATGTGAAATATGTTTCCCTTGATGAAATACAATTTTTTATTATTTTGGATACTATCTTGATGCTTTGACTAAAGTGATCTCTGGTGCATAACTGAGACTTCACTATTATCAATAAACCCTTTGTTATGTATTAAATATATTTCATCTTTAATATTATCTATAAATTCCATATAATAATACTTAATCCCATTGTGGAGATTTTGTTAAAAATTCTGATAACTTTACAAGGTACATAATAGAGGCATGGATGATACAAAGTTATCCATGCATCAATAAGGATACAGGTTCTTTCATTAATGACAATACATTATCTTACTTTCAAGAATTAATGAGAAATAAAGAAGAAAAATTTAAATAGTTATTGTTATTTAAGAAATCTGTTGTTGATATCTAAAGTAGGGAAGATAATTATTTTATTGAGAAATTTTAAATACTGGGAATGCTTAGACGTAAAAGGATGACTTTAACATTGTTACTAGTGAAAATAAAATAAACCGCACTTACTTGCAAACATGATGAAAAGAGAATAAAAAAGATGGTAATAAACCTACAGTTTCAGAATACTCAGCATATTCCATCATCAGGGACGGCACAAACATATAGGACATTAAAACAACATTTAAGACGACACGAGGTGGGAATGCATAGTGAGAGTGAGGGAAGTGAAAGGATTAGGGTACTTTAGCAATAGTGACGGGCTTTTTGCCCACCGGTGATTGGGTTGTATGCCTTAAGCTGGATTATATGGAAGGAGTTGATGGGAAAGGGGTTTAGCATTGGAGAAGTGTGTGTGTATATGTGTGAAGGGGGGGGGGGGCAGTCTCATTGTAGTCCATAACAATATACGACCGTGCGGGGGTCTGTGTTTTTGAAGGCTTGTTTATGCTCTTTAATTTGTGTGGATAGGGGCCGAGATGTTTTCCTATGTAGCCAGAGGAGCATTGGTTACATGGAATCCAGTACACAGTGTTGGAAGAGTTTTACTGAGTTGCTTGGCTTGTGTGATGTTCATGTTGGGTGATTTGAAGGCAGGGGCATATTGGTATGGGTAAATTAATTTTTTAATGAAGCTTTCAAGGGGTAGATAGTAGGGAAATGGGATATACATTGGGGTTTGATGGACAGGGAGCTTGACAGGGGGTTTGGCGGTTGTATTTTTAGATTTTTTTATTCAGTTTGTGTATTAGCATAGAGGCGGTTGTGAAAAAGCTGGGAGGGGTAGTTACGGAGGTTAAGTATGCTGTAAATGGTTTTTAATTCAGTGTAAGGAGGGTTTAGTGGAGTTTAGTGGTGTGTGTGGGAGTTATATTGTATGTACCTGTTGAGCAGGTGGGTTTTCTATAGACCAGAGGTTTGTATGGAGTTATTTTTTTGTAAATAATTGAGACATCTAGATACTGTAAAAGCACTTATTTTCGCGAATTTCGCGAGCCCGTCGTAATCGCGAAAATTTAAGCCTCGCGAATTACTTTTTTTCGGTTGAATTCGATTCTGTTCATATAAAATTCGCGAAATTTTCAGTTCGCGAAATCACCGATATCTTCATTTTTGTGAAAATTACGGCTCGCGATAATAAGTGCTTTTACAGTAGTTAATGTGTTTGTTGGAAGGAATTTCCAGTTCAAATTGTAGGAGGGGATCTATGGAGTTTAGATGGTCTTGTATTTGTGTTGTGAGGATGATGATATCATCGACATATCTTTCGTATAATTTGATGTGTGGCGGTATTACGCATTAAAGAGCATAAACAAGCCTTCAAAAACACAGACCCCACATGTTCATATACTGCTATGCACTACAACGAGGCTGGATAATCCCCAAAGTTCTCCGCTGCTAAACCCCTTACATAATCCAGCTTAAGAAATACAACCCTATCACCGGAGGGCAAAACGCCTGTCATTATTGCTAAACTACCTAATCCTTCCCTCACTCTCACTATGCATGTTTTTGTGATGTCCTATATGTTTGTGCCGCCTCTGATGATGGAATAGGCTGAGTATTCCAAAACTGTAGGTTTACTGCCATCTTTATTATTCTCTTTTCATCGTGTTTGCAAGTACGTACGTTTTATTTATTTTCACTTTCTCTTTATTTTAATACACACACGTTAAGCCTCCTTGTTGTCATTAGGCCATTAAGTACGTGAGAGAATTAAGTATTGTTATTTTATTGTGAAGTCAAAAAAATTGAAAAAGCAGAATGATAGACTTCTGTGACATATTGTTGTTGTATGGAATTTGTATAGAATTTATAGGTAATATTAACGAAGAAATATAAGACTTCACTATTCATCCTTTATCTCAAAAGTTTTTTTGTTTTTTTTTGTGTGTGAAATAATATATATGCAAATAAAGATTTACACGAATGCTTCGTATTTTGAATAAGTTTGAACGACAATATTAAAACAACAAGTCTGTCAAGTAAAGGATTATTCAGTAATTATTTGAATTAAATTATTATTAAAAAAGGATTATTCAGTTTGTTTGTTTGTTTTTTAATAATTTCATTGGAAAAAAAGTATGGGTGATTCTGTAATGATAAGAACTTTATTGCTAACTGAAAATAAATGTCTGTTAAACAAATCACACAATGTTCCGTATTCTAACAGAAGGATTTACTGTTTTATGGAAGTAGACTGCATTATAATACAACATAATACCCAAACAATTTAAATTGGAGTACTGGGAGTAAAAACGCTGACCACTCTTTATTAAAAATGAAGTTCGAGTGTTGTTTGAATATAAAATAAATCTTCTCAATTCCAATATTATTTATGTTATTTTACTTATTATGATGTTTTGTCTTAACTTTTTACATCAATCCCAACATCAATCAATACAAACAGGAAAGTAACAAGATAAACAATCTGAAGTTATAAATATGATACAAATGAATCTTTTCTAATTATAATTTAATCATAGTCTTGCAAAAAAATAAGGAATAATGAAAATTCACAAAAAAACTATAATAAATAAATTTTATATATTATGGAAAGTTGGTCTCACTATTATCCTGTGAGTTTCCAACTTAAAAAATATTAGGGAGGTCAACAACTTAATTACAATGCAAGCTTTCGTTTGATTTTATTTGATAGAGTTATGATCTTATGACAATTGGAGTTGTTTTTTTCTGTAGAGCATTTCTGCAAATTTTCCTGGATATGCCTAGGGAGATTAACTCTGCTTCACAAAAGAACTGAAAATAGCAAAAGTATATAAGCCAGATTTAAAATCATATGAATGCTTTTTATTATTATTATTATTATTATTTTTGACAATTTCATTTTTTTAACTGGAATGAAAATTCATTCATGTCATTTGTACTATTTATATTCAAGGATCAAATGATTCATTGAGGAAGTTCTAATAACTTACAACAAAAATTCATATTAAATAAAATATGAATAATGTTTGAGGCAAAAAAAGTTATTTATATTATTCAGAAAGAAATGATAATTCAATCCGTTCTGGAGGTGTCAAATTTATTATTATTTTTTTTTGTGTAATCTATGAATAATGAAAATAGGACAATTGGTAATGCTTAATAAATTTCGGGAGACACACTTGCATAAAAATACAAGGTAAATTTTTAAATTACGATACATTTCAGGAATACATTATAATTTAGAAATTTACTTTAATATATGTTTTTAAGCAAGTAGGTTCACCAAATAATAATGCTTAATTTTATTAAGTATTAATTTTTTTGTCATACATGTTAAACTTCTAGTGTATGATAATTAGTATTTTGTTTAATCTGTGAAGTTTAGACAAGTTTACTGTACACTAACACAAAATATCTATAGCTTTTCTGTTTAATTTTCTTTTGAATCTTCTCTTAATGGATCCCACTTTGTATTTGATTACATTTTCTTTTTTTTCTAATCTTTGTTTTATAAGTAAATATTAAGCTTTCTTTATTTTATTATTAACTTCATTCTGTCTAATGTTAAAATATTAAGGAATCATATTTGTGGTTTTTATCTTTAATTTTCTTTTTAATCTTATCCCATCTGTTTTTTTGTTTTTTTTTTTGTAATCTGTTGGTGAAGACTCTGAACCAGAGTTGATGAACAATGGTAAAGTTGACTGAAGAGAGCTAACAGCCTCAAATTCCAGAGTTTTATCTAATGAAGCAAGAATTGGTTCAAGGGTGTAGAAAAACATTTCTTTTCTAAATACTGAATATAATCAAACAAACAAACAAAAAAAAAAATCTTGATTTTTAGATACATTGATATTTATTCTTTTTGAGTAAAAATTCAGAATTAAAAACCAAACCAAAAAAAATCCTCATATTGAATTATAAAGAAATTAACTATTTCTTCTTTCTAGCTAATGATTAAAGGCTGCTTTGTAACATAAATATAAACATTTCAATGCACTCAAAAATTTCAAAAATTATTTTCATAATATTATAGAACGGTAGCTTTATAAATATTTATTTTTGTCAAAAATTGATGCATTCTATTTAACTAATAATGCGCTCATTTCTAATCCTCCAAAATAAATGACAAAACGATGATGACGATGCCCACCCAATAATCTCAGTTATGTGTTTTCATTTTGATTTTAATCGATTGAAATGTATGCTTCACAACTCGTTTCGATTTTAATTTAAATAAAGACCAAACAGGTTGACCTGTCAGAGATTCGGATCTATAAACTATCAATAAATAATAATTTTTGTGCTTACAAGTTCGTCAAGCCATAACTTTCAAATCTCTTTATTTTATTAATACATTTTTTTTTCAGAATTTCCATAAATGCATAGAAATGAATGCCACTCCCTGATATCTACTGACTATCGACGAAGACCCGGCTCAGTCATTTAATAAGCCGGCAGCTCTTCCAGGAGGGCCTCACAGAACTTCCATCAATATTCAAAACAACATTATTTTAATTCTGGGTACTGTACAAAGCGATTAACTATGACACTGTTATTTTTTTAAGCATTGAATTTTCTTCAACAGCGGTTTTGAAATAGGAAATCGAGTATGCAGACGTTAAATTCCGAGAAACTTACTACTCGCGATTGCTTACTCGCTATGAAATTTTCCAAATGTATATATATTTTTTAACCCTGTGACTATTTCCTTAAAAAATACTGAAATAGAATTTGTTTGTGCAATATAATAATACAGAATTACCTCATCCATAGACTGATACATAATCGAGTAGTCGGGGACATAAAAACACTCATCCAGATGTGAAATCATATTTTATGCATGAAAAGAAATGCAAAGATGAAGATAAAATTGAGAGCACTCTCCTTCGTAACCACACCAATTAGAAATTACTGCCGCAACGCAGCAAATCCCAAATTGGGTTAAAAGGTTGAAATAAATTGATCTGTTTCCTCAATATTTTTGTTAGGAGTTCAATTCAACAGATGATAAAAATATTACATTCAATCAAACAGAGATGGACAGTCGCTAAATATCAATATTTTATAGATAACAGTGAATCAAGAAATGAAATGACAGATCACAAACCTCAAATTCTTCCATTTTTTCATCGTTTGGGCTAGATAAAGGATCTTTGAGATTCCTGCTGTTCATTTCTTCGCGTATTGATTTGCTTTTCTCAACGCAGACGTCAGCCATGTTGTTTACATGAGCTCCTGCTCCGCTTCCTGGAACAAAATTTTCATATTATATAAGAAAGAAAACTAACCAGTAATGCTAATAATTTATGCATATAAAAGTATTTCAAAAAATTTCATCGCAGTTTATTATTTTTATAAAACTTCAACTGTCCATTTCCGAATTTCTCCCAATCGTAGATATCCCTGTCTTTACTGCGGTCCGATTGTAAACTAACTTCCGCTTCCTATCAAATAACTCAGCGACCGCCCGAGGTAAAGGTCGTCGGTCGACAATGTGAGTGCACTGAGGCAGGAAAGAGGGAATTCTTAAATAACCCGGATTTATCATTGCGAAATCATGTGCCTCATCATATTTTTAAGTGAACTGTTGGGCAGGTGCGCCAAGAATCGAATGGATCTCAATAAGGTTCTGCTTCTTTGAAACTTCACTACTATTACTAAAAATAGCTTGTTCTTAAGTACACTTTGTTTTTTTTTCCTCTCTCCCTCCATGATAATTTATAGTTTGTGTGTTTGGGGTAATTATATGTTTCAGCCCGAAACTTCCACAGATTCTTTTAATTTTATTTAAAATAATATTACAGAAAATGTTCAATTGTTTATATATTTGATCTTATTTTTGAAATCTGAGTGCGCTTTTGTTTGGATGGAATTTTTAGTTTTTTTTTTCTTCAAGGTAAACTGACTTTCTGTAAACAAAGTCCTTCGATTTGCTTTATCTTAAAATACATTAGCTCGTACCTTTGTTATAGTTGACTCATCTTCTTATTTGATGCACTTGACATTTGGTGTAAATAATGGTATTACTTTATTCGATCTGTTTCGTTAATTCTTAGTTCGCTGTGAATATTTGAAGCACCTGTTGCTCAGCCGTTTGACAGATAACTTCACCTCAAGAAGCATTTTGCTACTTTCTATAGTTATTTTTATTTTACAAACTTATGACAGTAATTTGTATTGTTTGAGTAGTAAAAACGGTAGCAAACTATATTTTATTTAATCTTCATTATTTATTAATATTACGATCATTCTTATATAAAATAAATAAAAAAAAAATGCCGTGATGTACTTCTTAATATTTTTTATTTCTTTACACTTAGCTCCTCGTTCTTTTGTCAGGTATTTTATAGAGTTTTACCTTGGGCGTAATTGTAAATGATCAAGTTGACCTTATCAGTTTCGTATCATTCTTTAACATCAAAGGAAAGTGATTTGACCTACGAAATCCAACTTCGTACCAATGACATAGGACGGAGATAAGAAATGAAGCACAATCTTGAATAATATAGAATTTAAGTATAAATATCAGTGCAAGAGATTCCAAGATACTTTTCACCTACGGAAAATCGTTACTACTATTATTGATATATGTAAATTACAGCTTCATGACTAGATGTTTAATATTAAGTGAAACAGCAGGTAGGGATCATCTGTCTTCCCAGTCCTCCGCGATGATTTCTTGAACATACATAATCATTTGAATATAAATAATAAAAACAATAATAGAGCAGACCGACATCTATTTTCAATTGTTATTTGTTACAATTCTTAGCCGATTTCTGTAAGATTTGGAAGAGTAAATAAATTATCCATCTTCTTTTATTTGAACTAGAGTGAAAATGTATGGGTGGGGACAAGTAATAAAAGTATTTAGATGTTTTACTCCCACACTTTTTTCTTTAAGCAAACTAACTTAAAAAAGAGATTAATAACTTATTAATTTTGGAAATTTGTAATTTTTAATGTCATCATTTTCTTTAATTACCAAGTTTTTGTCAAAGAAAACTTCTTTATTTTGCTAATATCTCCACGATTTACAAATTGTACTGAAAATAGCTTCTCAGGTATACATTGTTTAAACAAATATTTGAATAGTCATAAAAGAGAAGCACGATGATGAATAATATTATAGTAACGGAAGATTTATAGTTTATAATAGCTATTCATTCTTATGCTTCCCAAAATGTAAGTCATTAAAATTTTATGAAACAATGGTAATAATAATTTCCGAATTTTCAGTTAAATTTCAGTAATTTCGTGAAATTCCTTAGTGCCTTTCAGTGAAAGGACAAGGGGTTAACATATTGGATCTTTCAGGATCATTTTTAGTTTTATTGTTTTTTATCTCGGCGGCCCATTCCCGGGATCGAGAATGCTTTTAGGTAAAGCTTTCGCGCAACTGAGCCAAACATCAAGGGTATATTCTGCTGATGATTCCTAATAAGGATGAAACAGCTGTACAGAATTCCCGTTGATGTTGGCTCAATGTGCGAAGGCATATTTATTGTCCGGTTGGCGAATTTCTCTCTCCATTTATGAATAATTACGGACGTTAAACTTGCTTTCAATTTTACTTTTCAAAGACTTTTAATTATTTTAAGATTTGAAATATTCTTTCTCCGTTTTTTTCTGTTTTGATTTCGGATGAGCATTGTTTTCATCATTTTTCTTATCTTTTCATTCTTTTCTTTATTTGGTTAACAGTTGCTTGAAGGGGCGATCTATTCCAAGCAATTTTCTCTCATTTCTGAATAATCTTTTTCTTTATTCTCGAAAAACCCAGCCTTTTCCACTGGAGAATTACTATTTTCTCACCATATTCTCTAAATTTATTTTTTTAATTACCATTTTCTCTATTAAAGAAAATAATTTGTAATAATCAAATTTAATTTTACGGAATGCTTACATTTTAAATATTAGAATAAATAAGATATCATTTATTGAAGTTGTTGTTCAAAAAAATGAATAAATAAATACAGAAACACAGGTAATGAACATAGAGAACTTTTAAATATTTCTAACATCACACCAAATTTAAATGTAAAAACTACATTTAATATGAAAAAGCAAATTTTCGAAAAGATTACACGTCTTTTCTTTTTCAAGCCTTAAATAACAATAAGTTAAAGAGCAATACTCCAAATTACATTTAACTCCTAGAAAATATTAACAATATTAGAAACCAATACCATTTACTTACAATCTTTGTTTTCTTTAACATAATATATGATACGGCTTAACAATTTAGTTCCTTGATTGTAACCTTATTATTACATTTTGTGCACATTTTATCTACAAAACTTTCAGCTAATCTTATGAAATATTTCTCTATTTCAAAAAAAAAGAAAAAACGTGTAGTCTTTTCGAAAATTTGCTTTTTCATATTAAATGTAGTTTTTACATTTAAATTTGGTGTGATGTTAGAAATATTTAATAGTAGAGGCTTTAGGAGAAAAGATCTACAAAAAAAATATGGGAACTTTACGTATAGAGAACTTTTGACTTAAATGTTTCGTTTTGGTTTGAAATTTTCAAATTTCCTATTTAAAAAGAAAAAAAAAAAGATATGCAGTTTAAGTTGACAGTTGAATGAAAATAGGCAGTTTAAGTCTTTTAAAAACAGGTTTACTTATTACTAGAAATGAAACAAAATACATCTCTTCTTCTTCTTCTTCTTCTTCATAGCTATATTTTGCAGGTTTCTTTATTGCTAATAGTTAATCTGAATTTCACTCTAATCAGAAAGGCATTAGATAATTTCTTAGATTATTGATAATATTACTGTTCATTGATTACTGAAAGTAAAAATGAAATCAATCAATTTGAATAAGGTTAATTCTTTAAGTATTTAATATTAATTTAGATGGAAATGTAGTGTTTTTTATAATTTAATTATATACAGTGTACTCTCGATATCTCGAACTTCAATATCTCGAAAACCTTGATATGTCAAAAAATTATTTTTCCCCTTGATATTACATATTCATGTAATCTCGACCTTGTTATCTCGAATTTTTTTAGCGTCCTGAATAGTGAATAGGCTTAACGTGCGTGGAATGAAACAAAATAAAGTGAAATAAATAAAACGCACTTACTTACAAAAAGTTGAGTATAAAGATGACATGGGATTAATCCGACAGTTTCGGAATACTATGCGTATTCCTTCTTCAGGGACGGCACAAACATATAGGACAGAGGACAACATTTAGGACGACATGACAAGGGAAGGTATGTTGAAAGTGAGGGAAATGAGAGGATTAAGAAGCTTAGCAATAGTGACGGGCGTTTTGCCCGCCGGTTATTGGGTTGTAAGCTTTAAGCTGTATTATGTGGAAAGATTCGGCAAGGAGACGGTGGGATAGTCTATTATGGTGGGAAAGAGGTTTAGCAGCTGAAAAGTTGGGGGTGTGTCCTGTCTCTTTAAAGTGAACCACGGTGTAGGAGCCTGCGGGATCATTATTTTTGAAGGCTTGTGTATGTTCATAGATTCGTTTTGATAGGGGTCGGGATGTTTGTCCCACGTAGCCAGAGGAGCATTGGTTACATGGGATCCAGTATACTGTGTTTGAAGGGTTTTTTTGTTTCTTTGTTTGTGTTATGTTTATGTTGTGTGATTTGAATGCAGGGGCGTATTGGTGTTGGTTTAGGAATTTTCTGATAAAACTTTCTAGGGGAGGATAGTAAGGGAAGGGGATGTATTTGATGGGGGGTTTGGGGTTGGTACTGTTTGGTTTTTTGTTGTGTTTATGTGTTAGTATATTGAGGCGGTTGTGGAACAGCTGGGAGGGGTAGTTATGGAGATTGAGTATAGTGTGTATAGTTTTAAGTTCTGTGTGAAGGGCAGGTTTAGTAGAGCATGTGTTGAGTGCTCTGCGTATGAGAAAGTCTATTGTGTTAATTTTATATGCTTGGGGGGTGTTTGAATTATAATGTATGTACCTGTTAGAGCAGGTAGGTTTTCTGTAAACAGTGGTTTGTATAGGTTTATTTGTGTTTTTGTAGGAGATGGATACATCAAGATAATTGATGTGTTTGTTTGAAGGTGTTTCAATTTCGAATTGTGTGTGGATCTATTGAGTTTAGATGGTTTTGTATTTGTGTGATGTGGGTGTGTGTGGTGATGATGATGATATCATCGACATATCTACCATAGAGCTTAATGTATGGGCGGTGAATGGAGAGCATTTGTTTTTCGATGTAATGCAGTGTGATGTCTGCAATGGGCCGTGTGTTTGAAGGTAAATTTTATTGTTGTATGAGAAATATTGTCTGTTGTAAATGGTATGGATGAGGAAGTCTATTTGCTTTATGGTGATGTCGAATTGGCAGAAAAGGGTATCATCATCTAGGAATTCATAAAGTGCTTTTTTGATGGTGTTGTAGGTGAGTGATGTAAACAGGGATGTGGCATCTAATGAGTAGATGTCTTCGTTTTGAATATTTATTTCTCTTAACTGTTGAAGGAACTGGGTTGTGTTTTTGTATATGTAGTCTATTTTACAGGTGTATGTTTGGATTTATTTATTTCACTTTATTTTGTTTTTTTAGCGTCCCTTCGACTTTGAGAGTATACTGCATATATTTATATATATACACACACACACAGTAGAGTCCCACTAATCCGGACCCCGCAAGTCTGGACATCCGGTTAATCCGGACAGGATTAAAAAAAAGAGAGAATTTTTTGAAAGGGGAGAAACTCCCAGAAAAAGCTGTGTTGTTCATAGACAATGCACCATGCCACCCTACTGAAGAAGAATTGCGAAAGGGGGACATTTTTGTGAAATTTCTGCCCCCGAACTTCACTGCTTTGATTCAACTAATGGACCTACATTTGATAATCCTACATCAGTTCATAGGTTAAAAACTTAGGTCTGTAAATACAGCATGCAGTATTAAAACTAAAAGTAAGCCATAGGGAAAGAAAAAAAAAAACGCCAATTTTTTTAGTTTTACCCATCTAGAACTTGTGTTAGGTGCATTTTAAGGCAAAATTCCATTTAATTCGGACTTTCGATGATCCGGTCAGGCTTTGGGCCCATCTAGTCTGGACTCATGGGACTCTACTGTGTATGAGTGTGTGTGTGTGTATATATTTATAGATATATATATAAAGAAAAAGAAGCATAAAACCGCACACAATTTAAGGTTCACTGAGCTATTTTTGGATTTTTCGTACCGGAAACCCAAGACAGAACTGTTTTGAGATTCCTATCTCTCATCGGTTGGGTTCGCCCATACTCAATAGGTCAGTGGAACCAAAACAAACATAAACAAAGGACAAGTAGACAAAACAATGACCCTTAAGCTAAAAAACATCAAAATATAAATTAAGAATAAAAAGGGCAGTAAGTAATTCCTGCTAGCTCTAGGCTTAGCATGTAAAAGGATTAACTTGTAAAGAAAACATACACATAATAGTCAAATTTAATGTGCGGTGAGACATATAAGAAGAAAAAGAAGTATAAAACCGCACATAGTTAAAGGTTCACTGATCTATTTTTGAATTTTTCGTACCGGGAACCCAAGATAGAACCGTTTCGAGATTCCTATGTCTCATCAGTCGAGTTCACCTTGTACTCAAAAATGGCTCAGTGAACCTTTAATTGTATGCAGTTTTATGCTTCTTTTTCTTATATGTCTCATTGCACTTTAAATTTAACTATTACATATATATATATATGACACCAGATAGCCATAATTAAACAGCAGGTGTTTGGAGCTCGATAGGCAAAAAACTGTTGGGTCAAATTTGGTTATATACTATTCAGACCACGGAATTATGATTTTGCAGAAATTTTTTTTCAATTCTGAATGGCACCACCAGGGGGAAAATTGACACAGTATGGTGAGCTAACTGGCACTGTATGGTCAGATGTAGGGAAAAAAAACAAAAGCATACAGTTAACAATAGGTTTTACTGTTAGTCAGTTACACTTATGGGTCAATATGTTGTCCTTGCACGTTCAAAATCTGCATTCTAATGATTGTAGATTCTATTGCGGACCGCAGCAAATCTCCAGAGATTTGTCTCACTTGAAGCAGTATTCGAACCTTCAATGTTGCTAAACTATCAGCGTGTCCTCGGTAAACCAATGCTTTCAAGTAACCCCATAACCAAAAGTCACATGGCATGAGATCAGGCGAACGTCATCAGGATTGCTCGACTAAGTATGTGGTCTTCGATGAAATGCTGACGGAGGACTTGCTGCAGTGTCAGTCATATATGATGGGGCGCTCCATCGAGACATGCACGCTGTTGAAGTTCTGGAATAATGAAATTTCTCAGCATCTGTTTATATCACAACTGCAGTGACAAAACATGCCACTGGTCCTGTAGGTTGCAGTTCTTTGAAAAAGTACAGACCAATTATGAAGTAGGCGGTAAAGCCACACCACTCTGTGACCTTCAGTGGATGCAACGGCATCTGCTCAATAATTGAACATGAGGGTTCTCAGTAGTCCAAATCCGACAGTTGTGTGTATTGAAAGTGCAGCTGAGATAGAAATGTGCCTTATCACTCCACAGAATGTTCCAAGGCCATGCATCATCCACTTCCATCCGAGTTAGGAACAGGTGAGAGAAATGCAGGCACGTTTCCTCATCCCCTGGAACCAGTTGTTGGCTTTGGCTAATCCTGTAAGGGGAAAACTTCAGCAGTTTGCACATGCATTTCCGTACAGTTGAATATGGCACATCTAGTTGCCTGGATATTGCCCGACAGTGCTATATCTATGTGCAGCATTCACTTCCAATATGGAAATTTGCAACAGGTTCAACTTCGTCATTTGATACCGGTTTGCGTCCGCGTCCTGGTTGCAGTTGCAAAGATCTAGTATTTTCAAAATGTGAGATCATGTTTCGCAAATTGGTAATAGTCATGGTACCTTTCCGTGGGCCCTCCGTTGTTTGGAATAACCGAAGTGCAATGGACGTTTTACTGTTATATTTGGTAACAAAACTTTACAAGCAGTGCACGATCACGTAAACACAGCATTGCATATAGTAATGTTCACAGCACCGTCAAGCAGGTTGGACGACCGATGCCACTTATGTTTTATCCGCGTACCATAATGACGTCTGTTGTCTCACTGGGTGGCTGTCAATGTACAGCGCCAATTTCTTTCCTGGTGGTGACATTCGGAACTAAAAATATTTTTCCTGCGAAATCGTAATCCCATGTTCTGAATGGTGAAGATTACATTACAACCTCCTGTATGTATTATGTGCAACACTTTTTTAATACAGTAAAACCCCGTTATTACGCTCGTCAAGGGACCGTGACCTACAAGCGTAATAAGCGGGATAGCGCTATAAACGGGGAATGATTTATATGATGGGGAAACATTTAGACACCATTTTACAGGAAATATACTTGATTCTGAAATAGATATAGTGCAAATGTGAGCTTATTTCCTATTAAAAAAATCTTTGATTGTGGTTTGCCGTGTGTGTGTGTGCTACTGTTTTAGTGCACTGCCCGCTATTTCACGCGCCTTTTCTTGAATGATTGGGTCACTTAATGGCACTGATGCATCACGGGACTGATGAATCCATTCAATTAGAATTTCCTCGGCATCTTCACATTTTCCACACTACTTTTTTACGTTTGCAACCATCCTTCGCTGAATTGATAATTCCATTCTTATTTTTTATTATTGTTCTCAGACTGGATCAGGGAATTCTTAGATTCTGCGAAAACCTTCTGATTTAGTGTAGAATTCTCGTCGTACTTACGAAGAATTTGCAATTTTTCACTTATAGAAAGGGATTTCCGCTTCGACATTTTGCACTAACTTACTGTATCACAGACCCGCACTTCAAAGAGTTCAAAGATTCCCTCCTACCAGGGAAAGAAAAGATTCGTTACAGTGTTACATTTCTTTTCGATACAAAATTTCCGATATAAAAAAGCGCTACAAGCGGGATTTGAAGCGTTATAAGAGGGTAAAAGTATACAGAGTTATATAGAAAATTCCAGGGACCGCATGAAAGGAGCGTAAAGAACGGGATAGTGCTATAAGCGGGAGCGTAATAACGGGGTTTTACTGTAGTTCATCCAATTGTAGTTGAATAACCTGCTTTAAATCATCATAATCGTCTTAAAATTTTTATCCTCTTTATAAATTCAACGTTTCATTTCATATTTCATTGCTTTTAAATGATTTTGATCTTTTACCCATCTTTTCTATCTTAAGGTTTATTCATCTATATTGACACCATTTTATAATTTTTAGATTTTTAATAATGATTTTTGTGTAGTTTTATATATTTGTGTGTTTGTCTTACTTTTAGCCTATTATTCTTGATCTTTTTTTCTTGTTTTCATAGTAACTTTTCTATACAAGAAAGCAGTATGTTTTTTTTTTTTTTTTTTATTTATTTGTTATTAATTACAAAAAAATTATCTTCATTTCAAATATGAGGTTTACGAAGTGATGTTAGATTAAGTAATATTGATTTAGGATGTACAAGGTTTTTATTACCTGATATTCATAATTAGAAAAAAAAGAAAACTTTTGTCTCTGATCAACAAATAAATTGCATTCTCCATAACAGTAATAAAAGAAATCATAAAAATGATGAAAGAATTGTATAATTCTACTAATATTGTTCGTAACATTTCTTTTAAAGAACGGATATATGAGGGAACATTTTGAACTATTGAAAACAAACCAAACGCAAAAACATTTCAAGAAGTTCTGGGTGTTGTCATATTTGTTTGACTTCTGCAGTTCTTCCACCACATGGTCAGTAGGAATGAATAAACAAACTACTGGTGCCTGCTATCCCCTGTGCAGCAGTCACTGTATTGGAATCAGAGAAATGGGGGAAGGCCATCCACCTTTATTATCTGTTTCCCAAAACATTTTATTCAAATGTTTTTCTCACAATATGAAGGAAATTGATCAAAGTACATATTTTAGCTTATTTTGTATCTGTATTTTTATTTTAGAATATCTTGATTAATTTTCACTTGTATTGCAGTAGGCCTAATATATTTTTTAAAACGCTCAAGTTACTGAACTTAGTAAATGTTAGTTATCCCGGAACTAGTAATCTTTTGGCCTCAGTAATAGACTTCTGTTTGAAAACTATCTGCTTTGAAGTTTGACTATCATAACATAAGCATCTTGTATTGGAATGCTTTAGCATTAATGGTAAAATTACTTTTTTTTTTTTCCCCTCAGTCCTCACGAAGCAGGATGTCCTGCCATTATCTAGATGTCATTTTATTTATTTATTTATTTTTTGATGGGGGGGGTGGTTATTCATGAGGTTTTCATTTGCAGAAAACCATCCCTGGCTGTCTTAACTAATGGAAAGGAGTGGTTCTGAACCATGAGTGTGAAATGCTCTTTCTTGAGGTACTAGACATGCCGGTGATTTTTAAAGATAAATTATCAAAAAGTAGAAATAGAGCAGAAAAGCACGACCCTTTCTTTTGACAAAAACCCGTAATTATATAACATTAATTCTGAGAAATGGTAATGTTTTCATGCAGTCATAATTTACACTGAAACGTAAATAAAATTGTAATCCTTTCATTGCATTTCTGTAGTCGCAATATGTCTTAGGTTTTAGAAAACAGATCTGTTTCATCATTTTGATATAGAATGTGACAATCAAACATATTTTGTCAACTAAATGCAGACAGCAATGAAACTTTATGAACTACTTGTCAAAAATCATTCGTCCATCGTACTTGGTTGATCCATTCCTTCCTTTTCTTTATTCCGATTTTTAAGTCCAGTGTTAGATGACTAACAGTAACATTGATTACTTGTTTCCCTTGCGCATCCCTTGACAAGCCCATTTTTATGAATTGCACCTAAATATTAGCAAAGATATTTGTAATTAATATAATTTCTTTTACCATATTTCAATTTTATATGTTGTAACTGGAAATAAATGCATCTGTAATGGGATTTAAAAACAACGTAATAATATGCTAAATGAACAGGGCATGTATATATTTACAGTGTCATCAAGCACTATTTAGGGAGAGATAACTCAGGCTTTGCTCAAGGTCAAATAACAAAAAAACTGCACCACCCCCTCACCATAGCGTTGAATTAATCTGACAACTTTTGCCTTATCTCTTGTTTATACTGTTGATTACAGGACATGACTGCTTAGTGTAACATTAAAAGATTAATATTTTGGATTCTGATAAATGTACTGTTTGTGATTGTCATTATTCTGAGATGAACAAAAACCACCTCCTGATCTACAATAAATTAGATGAGCAGAGAAGAGACGATTTTCCTGGACTCTGTTGGGAAGCAAGTTCGAGCCATTGACAACAACAATAACAACAACCCTATTGACACGTGTGCCTTTTTCCATCTTTATTCAGTTTTTTCGTGTGTCCCCGAACGTCATTCTGCATACCCCTGGTTGGGAACTGCTATATTATATCATTGAAATAATGAAATTAGTATATCACTAGTTATTATAGCGAGCTAATAGCACACATCCATGTCATCATTAACCACCTCACAATGTCCTCAAGAATTAGAAATTACTTTTAAGTTATAATATTTTAAATCTTAAGTTCATTAGAACATATTAAATATTTTCTACTTTTTTATTTTATTTGTATTTTTTTAATTTTCAGGGCTTTTAAGTCATTGGCGATGAGAAGGAAGTCTTAAACTTCTCCTTTTGAAAGTGCAGCCTTTACTACAGTTTATTTATTGCTATTTAAACTCTTATTTAGATCTGGTAAGTGTTCATTTTAAGTATTGTTTATTTATTTATTTATTTTTTATTGTTAAAGTATTACTTTTATTGTAGAACTCGTTTAATTCCCAATAACTAATTTCGCAGAGGGATCTTTATTTAACAAGTAAGACAAATGTTTAAAATTGGGAATTATTTTTTTTTTTTCCTTATCAGTATGTGAATGTTGGGGTTCAAGATATCAGATTCTTTGTTTTCTAATTTTTCCCAGTGATTAAAACCGCAAATGTTGGCAAATAAATCAACACAGTTTTAAAGCTAGAAGTCTTAAGATATATGTGTTGACTCAACAGTATTATTTAAAAATAGTTTCTGTGAAATTGTTTTCACTTCTTGCACACACTTTAGATTAGCAAGTAGCTTTTAACTTAATTACTAAATTATAGCAGTTAATGGAAAAATTCAGGCAATAAAAGCAAAAGGATAAATTTTGACTGCTTGCTTCAAATTTTCTCAAATGAAGACCATCAAATGCAAACATTTGAAGCAGAGAAACATAATGGCAATTTAGCAATCTTAGAATTTCATTAGAATTAATAAATATCAGCGTTAATTTAAATTCAATAATACATTTGATTCACATTTTTTTATTTAGTTAGTAAAATAATCTTTCAAGGACCTTATTATATATTACTTAAAACATTGACTTATATATATCACTATTGATTGATTGATTCATCCCTTCATTCTCTTTTAGGTACAGGAGAATAAATGAATCAAAGGTGAAGTTCCTGATGATGTCCTGAAACCTTTAGAAATGGATTCTTTAATGCCTGATCCACCTTATTTCTATAAGGATTTAAGCAGGGATGATGCTGAAGTATTGCTCTGGGATAGAGGATGTATTGACGGAATGTATCTGTTAAGAACAAGCCAAACTAAAGACGCCGACTACATTCTTTCACTCTGTTTTCATAAAAGGTTAAGTATTGCCTGTTATTAAAAAAAACGCCGTAAGTCTTACTTTTCCTGAAATGTTCCTTGATGTTTTTTACTACAGTGCAAATATCTAATTCCTTTAGAAAAAGATCTACTTAATAATTAACTTAATAATGCTAGGACTTGATAAGGGAAGTTAAGCATTTTTTTTTTTTTTTTTTTTATGTTGAAAATCTCCTAATCAGTTTTCGTTGTTCTTTAGTATATTTTTGCATGTAGCAAACAGTTTTTCAGTGTCTTATGAGGCGAAAACTAAGAAACACATGCATTGATATCATTGAGATTTCTGAAATTTTTCTTCTTAAAAAGAATCCAGAAATATGATCATGTTATAATCTGTTGAAAAAAAAGGAAACGCTTTCTGTATTGTTAATGACGAGACTTGATGCGTTTTCGACAAAAGTAAACAAATTTTTCATAACTAAAATACTTGAAAAAAAAACTGTGTTTTAAAAACTACACTTATATTAACAGCATGATAGACACACAAAAAGCTAAAAATATTTTTTGGTTATGTGTTTTGGTTATGTGTTAACATATCTTGCAATACTACCTGTAGTATGTTATTCAAATTCATGCAGAAAGAAAGAAAAATAAATGAAGAATGTATTTTTAGGGCATTTTACTGTCCTAATTTTTTATATATTTTTTAAATTTTTTTTTCTTTAAAGATTTTTAATCTTTTAAGTACTTTTTTGTTCCAGATTAAAATACATTAAAATTAAATAATCAGGAGTTGTATAGTTATGGTATTTTTTGCATTATTTTTCATTTTGAGCTCATATCTCTTCTTTCTGTTTGTATTAATTTCCTTGTCTTTTCTCCTAATACAGTGTACTGCATTACCCAATTAAAGAATACTCTGATGGCTTATTGCGGATTCGTGGACTTCCCCAGGAAAACTTTACAACTTTAATTCAGCTTGTTTCGAGTATAAAAGGGCTGCCATGTAAGCCCTTAATCCCTTGTAACAAGCCAATAGAGCAGTTGATGCCTGATAAATATCACGGCATAAGTAACGCAGAAATTGAAAAGATTATCCAAGCAAAAGCAGTCGAATGGGAACTTGAGGTAAGTGCTCTTTCGTTTTGTACATTGCTTTTCATAGTGAGTAGCAGGACTGTGCAATTGGAGTCGGTAAAAATGTCCCGACTCTGACTCCTAAAAAATTTAAATTGTAATATAAAAAATGTTAAAATTTCCTATTTCATAGATAATAATTTGAAAACTTTTTTTTCAGTGATATATTTTAATTTCAAGTTCTTTTCAAATTTCAAAATATAACATATTTTATGATATTTATATTAATGAAAGCTTTACTCCATGAAAAAATTCACAATGGCAAAAAAAGTGTCAACAAAGTCTGCTGTTTTTGAACACTCCAATAACAACAGATGGGAAACATTTATTATACAGTAAAACCTCGTTAAGTCGTCACTCCGTTTAAATCGTCGTTTTCCTTTGGTCCTGATAAGGTCTAATACACAATAATGTAAAATAAACCTCTTACCAGTCACCAAATTTAATTCTACTCGGATAACTCGTCACCCTCAAAAATTGCCAACAGCATCTTTCTTCTCCATTTTGCATGCAATCGTGTTGTCTTTTCAGCCCCGCCCCTTCACTTTAAGAAAGCCAAGCCTTTAAGGGGAATTTTCGACCATGCCTGTCACTTCATTCCTTTCCTACCCCTACGAAGGATTTGGGTTCTTGGAATCTCGCTGCTAATCATTCAAAGCACACTTCTCGCTGCAACTCTTGTCGAGTGTAGACGTTTTTCTTGACCGCTCCTGAATGTGACTTCATTTCATAGTAGGTAAGTCCCGCTATAAGGGCTATTTTTTCGTGGTTCGATTACGTTTTTAACATGCCAGGGAAACGAAAACTTACCTCGTTATCTTTTAAAGAAAAAAAAAAACTTAATTGCACTTTTTGAAAAATCAAATGTTTCAAAAAAAAATTGCCAAAGAACACCATATTCCCAGGATTACACTAAATGATATTCTTTCATCGAAACAAATAATTCAAAAAGCTGACTGCAAAGACAAAAGAACAGAGAATGAGGAAATCGAAGTTTGACGAGATCGAGGAGGTTTTTAGTTCGATGACTAAAACATGCCAGATTGCAAAATGTGCCGATTTTTGCCGTGATTCTCAAAGAAAAAGCCATGGAAATTGCTAAGGAGTTTGAACATTGTAGATTTCGGCGGCAGCAATGGTTGGCTAGAATGTTTCAAAGATAGACATTGTTACGGTCTTTTTAATTTTCACTTATTTTATTTTTCTTCTCCTACTTTCTATGTCGAAATTCTGTGTGATTATGTCACTTAGTTGGGGAAAAGTGACCTTTGCCTTGTTTATCCCTTCTCGCAGGATCCGCCATGTTGTTTTATCTCTTCTCCCTGTTTTCTAATTAATCGTAAAATGGCAGGTTTTTCACATTAAAACTTTTTATTTAGCATTTTTTTTTATATATTCTTGCATCCTTCCACCTTATGTAACCTTTATAATTGCTATCTGTAAATGTGATGTAGATTATTAAATGCAATTTTGCTTTTATTTTGGAACAATTTTTATGCTGTGAAAAGGTGTGGCCATTTTGTTTCTACACGGGGATTATAGTGATGTCATTTGGAGTTTCAAGACGCTTCTTATTTCTTGAAGGGCCATTGGTAAAACGTTGTTTACGTCGCCATCCCTATGAGATGCATTCTTGAAACTTCAGAGTCACTTCTCACGATGTAGCCGGACGAGACACACGTATTTTTCTTCTGTCTTGGAAGGGCGGAGAAGCTGTTAGGAGAAAAACAGCTTTGTTCTTCTTTTCTACCTATACACGGTTAATGGCAAGACTTGTATCTCATCCTGTGGTGCACATATCTCTGGATACTTTTGAGATATGTGCTTCTTGATATGAAGTTGGCTTATTGGATATCTGTGAGGTATTAAGAAAGGCCGTATACCCTCAGGATAATTCAGTTGTAGTGAGCAGCCATCGTTATTAAGAAACGTTCGTGTAGTGCAAAAGAATGTGTTGTGTGCCATTTGTGTTTACCTGGATACTTTGACATGAACAGTGAATTTTGTCGGAGCTATCCTATATTTTGTGACAATGTAAACAGGACAGAGCGTCGAACTGTGAGTATATTTTCTTTGGCGAAATTAAGTCCGGGAGTGAACTCTTCAGACATACTCTATGGTCAGAAAGTCTGTTTCATAAACAATTTTCGATCAGACTCTGCTTATAAAGTGACTCAAACTATTTGTGAGAATATGTCTTAAGTTTATACTTTTGTTAAATTGCATTGATAAGATTATTGTGAATTACTATTTGATAATTACCAACTTGAATAATTTCGATTTAATTTGTAATCTGTTGGAATTGCCGAATTTATGAACAAAGCAGTGTGTGTTATTATTATATATATTTTTTTTTATTGATATGTAATTTCTATTGCATTAGTCTTGATTTGTTGTGTGTGATTGTATTATATTAAGCTCATTTCAAATACATTTTGTTGTTGGATATACCTGAGTTGTTTATCTTTTCTTTACTTCTCTTTTGGTATTATATTTAACTGATTTTGGCTGTGGAATTAAATTGGGCCCAGCGGTTCCATAAGCTAACTTTTATTTTCATCACCTATCTTTATGGGTGTAGGCTTCCGATTGCGTTAATAATTACACTGTTTTGTATATCCTCTCTGAGATACTGGGTGATCTGTAACAACATTGCTTTTCTTTTAAAACGAATAAAATATGGTAACTATAAAAAGTATTTTTTTTTAAATAAGAATGGATGAGACCAAATTATTTACAAGTGGTTTTTTTTTTTTTTTTTTTTTTTTCCACTCATTCATTTGCATGTATTGATTTCTGAAAATCTTGTTTTTCTCACCGAATCCTACAGCAATTCATGAAAATACTGTATTTCAGTGGGTTTTTTTTTTCTTCAAAAATGCCCACTCCGCTGAAGTCGTCAAAAATGTTTGGTTCCTTGAGTGATAACTTAACGAGGTTTTACTGTATTAATATTATTAGCAGTGTATTATAGAAGATGGTGATTGTGAAAAAGCATGTGATATATTTATTTATTTTATTTGCTATATTGTTATATAAATGTCGGAGACGGAGTTATTTTAAGTAACTTGGAAGTACAGTAGAGCCCGATTATCCTGAAAGTGAAGTGGTGACACAAGCAGAATCACTCAGAGCATTAAATTTTCAGAAACTACAAAACTTAGAAAACATTGTATAAAAGATGGAACCAAAATCGCGACAGTCCTGTATTATGGATTATTTTAAGTAAGGTCAGTTGTACATCAGTACTTTGCTTTGTTTGAGCTTGAGTACAAATAGTTACTAGTTAATAGTATACAACTTTATTGCGAAATAAAATTAAAAAAAAATAATTTCTTTCTGATTCCATTAATTTTAATTGATTCAACTAAATTAAAAAATTATAATCTAATAAACTGAAATTTTTGTAAATATTAAATTTTACAAAGAATTATACTGTCTTTATATAATGCTTATTTATTTGCAAATGCATATGAATCTGTTATAAGGTCACCCCGCTTATAAGGTCATTTTCGCGAGGTCCGACTGTATTTATATTTAAGAAAAATTATTTTACATCATTAAAAACATACTTGTACAAATTTATCAGTGTTCTTTGTAAAAAAAGAATATCTTATGTTCTGAAAATAATCTTGAGATTCTTGTGAAATTGATCAAGTTAATTAGTCCTTTATTTAACCACAGAAATCCACCTTGACTATATTTCAAAGGCCTTATCGGCCTTCTTTTACAAGCCTTACATCTTGAAAAAGGAGGCCGGTGAGGTCTTCGAAATATAGACAAGGGGGATTTCTGCAGTTAAATAAAGGAGTTAAGAAATTTAGTAAGTTTTATTATATAACTTGAAGAAGTTAATTAGTCGTTTAGAATTTTTATTACAAGCTTGATAGTCATGGCTAACGAGAACTTAATAACTACGACTGTAGGTTCCTGAGAGAGAGAGCTATATCCATTAAAAGTATTTTTGCTTTAATAAAAAAATACAAAATTGCACTTACCAAAGGATAGATGATTACGACTTTCTTGTCCCTTTGCAGTGTGTTTTATTATTCAATTTCCTTGAAAATGGAACTCTTACCTAAATTTGCTTTTTATTGTTTTTGTGCACATTAAAGCTTGAGAAAGCCATCTTCATTAGATCTTGCTTTAACAAAAAAAGAAACAATAATAATAATTTCATTGTTTTAAAACTTTTGTGTTTTCCCTCATGTTGCAGTTTTCCTTTTCTGATCAAATTTCATTGCATTTTCTGACCTACTATCTGAAAAAGTATTAAACAAAGGTCATAAAAATAAAAATTTCGGTGCGATATATGTGACCCTAAACACTAGGAGCTATTAAGACATATTTTAATTGCATGTGTTTATCTTTTGAAAACTACATGCAAGTGTTTACCCTGAATTAGACATTGCCGTCCTAACTTATAACTTTTTCTTTTCCTCTTGTAGAAAAATGACTTAAAGGAATTGATTGCAAACAAAGACAGTGAATTCTATCAGTTAGTCATGAAAACTGCCCATGAGCTTCAGCCTTGGTTTCATGGGAAAATTACAAGAGAAGAAGCCGAGAAGGTAATTGCTGAAAGTGGACATAAAGACGGCAAATTTCTGTAAGTTTCTTTTGCTTAATTGTTGTTTTACCATGTATTGTTATTAATGTAAAGATCTTACATCAAAAGATGTTGTCATCTGATATATTTTAATAAATTGATAAAACAGAAAAATTATTAATTATTTCTATTGGAACATTTATAATTTGTTTGCGGATTTTTCTGATTTTTTTTATTTTATTAAATCGCTAATGAAAAGTTATATTATTCAAACTTTTTTATCAAATTCTCTCTGTCTTAATAGACTATTTTTCTAATATTTCTAAAATTGTGAGGCTTAAAGTTGAAATTAAATATTATTTTCACTTTCTAGTCTGACATGGATAAAGGCAAGTAATTTCATTTTCTGATTTGTTTGACAATGCTGCTAGATTATGCTTATACTTAACTTTTTCATTGTTGTTACATTATTGTTCCC
>JAFIDM010000179.1:8200667-8225651 GCA_023159025.1 Thereuonema tuberculata
ACCACTCCAGTTTCTCCTTGAAAAGTTACAAATTTGTTGTTCTAGATCACTTTGGAATCTTACGACACTTGAGCTTTTCTATTCTTCAAAAATTTTTCACAGTGAAACAGATATCTAAGAATTGAAACTGAAGTTGATTATGATAATACAAATAGTATTTTAGAACTTAAAAATTGATAAACCAAAAATTACACCCCCTTCTGTCCCTGAAATTTTGCTGTAATAAATTCTAATACTTCACTCCTGTAGGTGCTGAACTGCGAACTGCAGGAGCCTGGGTTCAATTCCCGGCGGTGATTGGGAATTTTTCTTCATTTATTTCTCCTCCAGACAGATCCTAGGGTTTACCCAGCCCTCTGTCAAACCTGGTTTCTTAGTTGGGGTTAAAGGCGAACGTGCATTGGGCTGGCCATCCAACCTCAACTAGTTGAGAGTCACTGGGAGCCTAAGCCTCTCTCTTACCCAAGGGCCTGCAAGTCCTGTTGCAGTACAGATTTAACCTTTTTTAATACTTCTTTCCCAGAAATGATGACTGTAATGTCAAGAAACACAGAGTATAGAGTTTTTCCATTGAAAAGCTATTGAGATATGCAAATAAGTTGATTAGTTGTAGCCGAAATAATAAGTGTATTTGAGATGTTTGGAAGCTGCATTCTGTTTTTGTTTAAAATGCTACATTCTTGTCATGGTGTTTATAAACTGCTTACGTGATTCGTCTGTTAGCATTTTGATGCTTGTTAATGATAAGACTAAATATATACGCTTTCAATATAGTAATAGTAGAATACTTTTCTTTGTTAAATTTAATTTTATGGTATTCACTTATTGTTGTTTTAAATTTTTATTTTTCTTAATCAAATTCATTAAAGAAAGGTATATCTTTCTTTCCTCCAATTCAAAAATTAAAAGAAAAATGGAAGAATATATTTTATTATTTAAGTTTATGGCGAATTGCATTAAAAATTTTATTTAAATTTGTTTTAGTTAACATCAGGTTGGATTGTTCAAAAGATATTCATTAAATAATTGCATTTTTTTTTTAATTATTAACTTGAGAAGTAATTTCTTAAAAGTCAAAAGATTTAAAGCATGTTACATTCACAATAAAAACAAAATTCTTAAAACAATAAAAAAAAAAAGAAGAAGCAGATACAATAGAAGATTATGGATCAGAAAATCCTATGATGAGCCAAGCAACATTACATCTCTGATGTTCTTAAATGCTTATGGTTTTTTGCTACAGTATTTTTAAGAAATAAGCGAAGTTTTAAGAATGAACTCATGTTACTTGTTATTTGTTTTCAGTTAAATTATTTTCAGTTTGCTTTCCTCATGAAAGGTTAATATATTAAATATCTAAATATACTATTTCTTCAGATCACATTAAGGTCCTATCATTTTGGGTAAACAATGGTAGAGAAGCTTCAAAAATACCTACAATGTCAACTATTTCAGTTTGGTACCATATCAGAGAGTGCTGTCAATTAAATTTGTGTTCTTATTTAAGCCTGTTTGACTAATATTTTCAGAATTCGTGAAAGAGATGACTGCAGCTATGTTCTTTGTGTCAGTCATAATGGTCAAGTCAAGCATTACAAAATAGACATTCTGCCTTCCGGAGAATTCGGAATCCAAGATGGTCCTCGCTTTAAATATTTAGTATCTGTAAGTATTAGAAATTCCATAAATTTTCATCTTTTTTTTTAATTGTTTTACTGTTATTTCCATAAAATTATATATAAAATTATACAGTAAAGGTAAGGAAAAAAATATAATTTATATTTGAAAGAAAAAGAAAATTTTAAAAATATCTTTTGTTTGTTCTTTCTGCAGCTGGTGACTCACTACTATGTGTTCAGTGATGGCTTATGGTGTGCTCTAAGAGACGCTTGTCCCACACAATCAAACCATCGAAGTAGAGAAAACTCAGGTAATTTTAGATAGTTTTGCATTGAATAAACTCCATCTATCTTTTGATGTTTTATCCTGCTTTATTTTTTATTGAGCATTTCAGCGTTGCTACAATTCATCTACAACTAAAAATGGTGACCAGCACTCATATAATAAATTCGATATTATGTAGAAATTATGTTCTTATTAGAGTCTAATAATAATTTGCCGTCCCTGATTAACATTGCAATATGTATTACTTTCAACGTATTGTTTTAAAACTGACTGCATAATTTAATAGTTATTGTAGTTATTATAACTAGTCTATAATTTTACTTATATGATCATCATGTTATGTAAGCCAGACAGTACTCTAAAATTTGTTTATTAAAAATATTCAAATCTCAAATTCTTGTTCCCGTTCATCAACCCTCCAACTTTTCAGCATGAAGAGTTAACAATCAGTATTTTGTCTTGTTATGTATTAAAATGTATTTGTGAGCAGAAACTGCTGCTGTGGTGCACACTTAAGAATACTTCTTGAACACTGAAGAAACGTAAATTCAAGTTGACTTGTCAGTGTTGACAGTATCTTTGCACGAAAATAAATTCTGCTTATTGCACATTAGTGTAGACCTGTGCATGCCCGAATAGTATCATGTTGCATTTTTCTATTTCAGACAAACCACAGGCCTGCTAATGAGATTCCTCTTGGTGCTGACCTTCTGTCTCCGTAATTGTTTTTTAGACACTGCTTCTGGAATTAGGCTTCTATTTGAATTAAAAGGTTTTAAAGGAGGATGAGTATTAGTAAGAAAAAACATTCGTAGTAGCTGCTTGTGTAATACACTACCTCCCAACAAGTAATTGGACACCTGTGATAGACAAGGAAAACGAAGTTTATTTACCGTCAATAGTTGATGGAGCCTCCAGGAGCGGTGATTACAGCTGCAACCCTCCGGGGCATACTCTCAACCAGTCGTTGTACGATGGCAAGCGGTATTTTCTTCCACTCAGCTTGGAGAAACGAGGTCATTTCCGATTTTGGACGGAGGGGGCACCCCTTAAGTCGACGCTCCTACTCGTCCCAGATGTGCTCGATAGGTCCGGGCTCTGCGCAGGCCAGTCCAGTCGATTAACCCCATTGTCACCATATCAAGCTATGGTGGACCTTGCAACATGACAGGTGGCATTGTCATCCTGAAAGTAACATGCGTCCACCCCGTAAAACTACCACAACAATAGGAAGCGCATGGTCATCCAAAATGGTGCTGTAGGTCTCGGCATTGAGTCTACCAGGAATTGCGACCAAGGGTCCCGTGCCATACCAGGAAAAACACCCCCACACCATAACTCCACCTCTGCCGAACTTCACTGTTGGCACAATACATTCTGGCAGGAGGCGTTGTCTAGGCAGACGCCAAACCCAGACCCTGCCATCCGAATGGTAGAGGATGAACCTTGATTCGTCGCTCCAGAGAACCTGTTTCCACTGTTCAATGGTCCACTGTCGACATTCTTTGCACCACGTTAGCCGAGCAGCGCGATTGGACTTGGTGATCAAAGGCTTGTGACCAGCAGCCTGTCCATGATAACTGAGCAGATGGGCTTCCTTATGGATGGTATTTATCGACACAACAGTCCCAGTTGCGTGTTGGAATTCCTCACGGATTTGGCCCATCGATTTGGGGCGGGTCTTCCGAAGTTCTCTGGACAGCACCCATCGGTCTCTTAACTCCCAGCTTTGTGGGTCTGCCGGGTTGGGGCATATTCCGACAGTCATCCCTCTCCTTCCACTTGCAAATCACGTATGCCACTGTTGATTTTGGGTACGTCAACTCGCTGGATATGTTACGTATGGATCGGGCATTTCTGTGATACCCGACAATTACCCCTTTCTTGAAATCGGAGAGCTCCGAACTGCGTGGCATCTTGCATGCGACTGTTGGCATTGTTGTTTCCCACATGATATTTAACGGCAGCTGCCGTGACGTGTCTCAGAACCGCTGATATCGTCATTTGCAGGGGTGTCCAATTACTTGTTGGGAGGTAGTGTAGGTCAGATATGTGAACTGACTTTCCCACATTAGTAAGAAAGTGCATAATAAAATTGGAGTGATTTACATCAGTATCATTGATAGCTAATTAAGATTAATTTTAAAACAATAATATTCTCCAATAGAAATGCATTCTCTGTTGTTGTCTTTTTTTTTTTTCTTGAAAGTAAATAACCAAATTACAAAAACTCCATAAACTCCAAATTAATGAGAGTTGTCACTATAGAGCAGCAACATAACTATAACATTCTAAGAAAAATAGCTACTTAAGCATTCTAAAATTAGAATGATTTTAATAAAACTAAGATTGTACTTACTAATTACTGAAAACTTTATTAGCAATTAACTTGAAATTCTCCTACCTTTCAGGTAACAGATAGACATTTTTCTCACGTACACAAAAATTCCTCTATTAGAGATTATTCTAGTACTTGATATATCTTATCAGCTTTATTGGAGAAATTTCTTAGTCGCTTTTGATTGGTACAATTCTTTGAAAGAAGCTTTGTTGCAATAATCGCCAAACTTTTATGTGAAGGTCAGAAAAACTGTCACAGACTTTTTGTTGTGCCCTTTTTTTTTTATTGTTTTTATTTATCTCTATTTTTAACTCATTAATTTTATTCTCTTCCTCATTTATTATTTTAACTTGGAAAAGTTGTTTTACTTGTTTAATTATTTTCAGCCTATTTTTCTCTGGTTTCTACTTTTGGTCCAGTTACCATGGCAACGTTACTTTGCTTTTTTGCACTCGTCACTGTTTGACCTGTCTTGTGATTGGTCATTTCTTCCTTTCTTCTATCATCCTTAACCAGTTATTTTTGGCTTTCATTTTCTGTGGAAACCCCTCTCCCCTTTCGTCTTTAGATTATTTTGAATTGCATTCAGAGATCGTCTTGGCTTCTCTCGAATTAACACTTATTAAATGCAGTCTCCTACTTTACTGAACGATATGAGTATCGTTCACATTGGAGACCCATTTTTTGTACACAGTTATTATTAGACGGTTTGACAAACAATGAGTAGACAGGCTCTTTTTATCCGTGCTTTCATTGCCAAGTGAGTGTTCAGCAATCCTTGGAATTTGTGAAAATTCAGTGTGCAGTGTTTGTGCATCAAGAAATCATCTAATCTGCCCAGGTGAGTAAAACTCCGGTTCAGCCTGCAGGCACCCAGTGACTTAAAGACTAGGATAGAACTTGAAGTAACTTTCTCTTCATTTTCCTGCTGATCAGATCGGCGAGACCGCAACTAGTGGATAGCAGCATTGTCTAGACTCTCAAGCTTCTTCCGACAACTGTTTTTCTGCAGGACTGCAATTTTTCTATTTAATCGTGTTTTATTCTTTTTAAGGACCAGCCAACCATCTTACAGTGCATTTCTCTTGATCTAGTTACCTTTCTTATTTATCTGACTGTATGTAATTTCCCCAGTATATCACATTTTTATTCCTTATCTAACTTACTAGTTTTATCCTTGTAGATTAATCCTTTTTGTTAAATTTGTTTATTGTATTTTGAATCAGTTTTGTATGTTTTCTCTTTTATCCATTACTTGACAATGTTTTATCTTGTGCCATTATATTCTTTGCATTTCTCTTCTGATTCTTTTTGGGTCCAGCAGGATCAGATCATTTAAACTTCCATGTAACAAAACCTGTCTGGGACATAATTGTTCCAAATAGTAAATTAGGTAACATAAAATAAAGCCAAAAAAAAAAAAAACGAAGGCCACCACTCAAATACATTTATCTCAAGTTTATACATTGCAAATCACAAACGTTTTCAAGATGACCTGCGTTTCATTTTCAAGAGACATTCTAACCAAATTTTTCGAGATTAAAAAGCCAGGACCTTGAAAATGAAACACAGATCATTTTTGAAAACATTTGTGATTTTAAATGTATAAACTTGTTATAAATGTTTATGTGGTAGCCTTGATTTTTTGCTAGGAACATTTTATGCATGTTAAACTATTTAACATAAAATAAAGGCATTTATAATTCATTCTTCCATTTCTAATTCATTTTATCATTGTGTTTTGCAGAATCGACTGATTCATCAAGTGTTGCATCCAATGAATCTCAAGCATCCAAGCATACCCCAAGCAAGGTTACCCCAACCTCACAGACTGAAAAGCAAAATCTAAACATTTCTTTTGATGCAGCTAATTTATCTGATGTATCTAATGCCAAAAAACCTGTGAATCATCTTAATATTCCCGGTACATCATTTCTGAACCATAACAATAATGTGCGAACTGACGAAAGCCAGAAGGATGTAGAATCCTCATTGAATTCAACTGATGCCAAAGTACCTATTAATTCCTGTTCAGCTTCTTCCAATGAACAAGGGCTTGTAAAACTGACTGTTGATTTACTTAACGATTCGTCTTTTCTTAAAACCAAGCCCATACCTTCTCCAAGACTCAAGTTAAATTACGATCCTAAAAATTTATTGAAACCTGAGAACGTGAATGTTGCTGAAAAGTTCTCAGTCTCTGATAAAAACTCAGAAGAACTGATTTCATCAAGCAAAGCTCCCGATGATAAAAATTTGGCGGAATGCGCTACTACCAAAAAGATCCCCAATAAATCCCCATTGAATTTTGGGCCCCTTATACAAGAGCTAAAAACACATTTTGTAAATCCCAAACCCCTTGTGGTAAATCTAGATGAAAAACCAAATGATTCAACAGTAGAGGTACTTGTTTTTAATTCATTATTATTTTCATTCATATTTTTTTTTATTGTTTCCAAAATTGATTGTTACATTGTAAAAACCTTATGTTTTTATCTATAGTTTCCATAAAGCAGTTGAAAATATTAAAATATCAAATTTATTAAAACTAACTGTTAACAAGGCCACCTACTGTTTTTTTTTTTAATAATTTAATCTAATATTATTTTAAAAACCTTGTCTGTTTATTGTTATCTGATACAACTCAAAACTCTTATTAAAGCAAGGGCCATGACACATCTATAAAGCAGAAAATTGATAGACACTGATAACAATGCATATTTCAGCTCAGTCTATGTTTGAGATCTTAGTTGTAGGCTGGTATGAGTTGATGAAAAAGTAAGATTTGATTTTTCTGGGGTGCTTATGACAAGCCAAGCTTAAAACCTTGCGGAAAGCTTTTGTGATTGCTTCTGATTTTTTTTTATCCAGATAAGGATAGGTTAAACTACATATTAGACTAGACATTTGTAGTCTGATATACAGGGTGTTTCGAAAATGGTAGACAAACTGAAGAGATACGGATTCCAAAGATCATTTTGTGTCGAAAATGTTCTGTGACATTTTGTTATACAGGCCGTAGTTTTAGAGTTAGGAAATGAATGCTTTGGGAATGGTCCCTAATCAAAGAAAGCTCAGTTCACATTAGGACTTTTAAGTAAATAAGGCATTTTCTTTAATTATCATACCTGTTGTCAGTCATAACATTTGTTATCCGGATTGCGTTTGTTGATAAACCTTTACCTTATTTATTTAAACGTCCTAATGTGAACTGAGCTTTCTTTGATTAGTGACAAAGCATTAATTTCCTAACTCTAAAATACGACCTGTACAACAAAATGTTATAGAACAGTTTCGACTCGAAATGACCTTTGGAACCCTTATCTCTTTGCTTTGTCTACCATTTCCAAAACACCCCGTATATTATTTGCCAAAACTATATATGTCAAAACTACCTTAGCAAAAACCTCACTTAAAAACATTTTACAAATATAAAAATATTTCTCAGTTTAAATTAATCACTGATACATCACTTTCATGTGTGAATTCATATATTGGATTATCAATTAGGGTTTGGTCATTAATCATTGATCATTTGAGATTTCATTGCCTTTGCTATAATAGATTTTTCAAAAGCACTCCTTAGTGACCTTATAAAACTAGATCCTTTTGCCAAACATTATATATAAAAGTTTGAAGAAAGAGAAAAAAAAAGGGAGAATTGAGAAATCAGTCTTTGAAAGTTTTTTACTACATGATTGTAATTGTTAGCTTCTTAAAACTAAGGAAGTGCAGCTTTTCAGTTGGATTATTCTTATTATGTAAAAGTTTAAAACCTTGGGTTTCCCCAACAAACACAACATGGTGGGTCAAGGACCAAAGCACATATTGCCAAGTGTAAACAAGGTAGGGATAGCGATTAGTAAACCAATCACAATGCTTCGCAATGTCTTCTGATACGTTTAAGAAAATATCATTGATATTGCTTTAATTTCCTTATTATTTTAAATTTGATTGTTGCGAATGCAAAAGGCTCAATTGTTGTGATTATTTTGATTGCTGTGATTGTTGTAGAGCTGTACTATAAATGTGATTGTTGCTCATGCAAATGATGCGATTGTTGCTAATGATACTTGTATCAGAAGATTAAAAAGTGTGCAAGAATGATTATAGATGTTAGGGATGACAAGGTTCACACGCTTCCTTACAAGTCCTAAAAGTCCTTACTTTTACATTTAGTCCTTAAAAGTCCTTACAAGTCCTTATTTTTATGGCCCATTTTTAAAAAGTCCTTACTCTCTGCCATTATTAAAAAATTTTAAATTTTACAAATTATCGTTTTTCTAATTCCTCCTCGGCGGCTGTAATCTTGATCAACGTAGCTCTCGCGGAATGGGGGGGGGGGGGCCCCCTCCCCTTCTTCGAAAAAGGGGGGGCTGCCTTTTTTTTTTGGTTGTTGAAAAAGAGATTTCGTTTTTTTTTTTTTGGTTGTTGAACTCTGGGCCCCCAAAGGCGTTTAGAGGTCCTTATTTTTTGGTTTTTTTAGTCCTAAAAAGTCCTCGATAGTCCTTGATTTTCTTCTAAGGAAATGTGTATGAACCCTGGATGAGTGGTTGTGTCCATAAATTTCCTAACTATGCGTGTTGTGTTGAGCAACAGAGCCATTTGGAGTTGTGCATAAGTATTTTTGTGAAGTCTTAGTGTGCAGAGGCTGTGGTGCAATATGTGAGGCCAGTGGATGACAGGACTATGGGTACATCATGTACTCTGGTCCTGCTTCTGGAGCTTGTGTGCTAGATCGGTGTATTTACTGATCTTGTCTGCTTGAGTTTTCTGCATGTTCTTGCTGATAAGCACTGCAATATCAATGAGATGGGCGTGTTTGTTGACCTTATCAACAAAAATGTGATGTCAGGTCTGTTGTTATGTATGGTTTTGTCTGTGTGAATGGGACAGTCCCAATACAGTTATTGTTATTATTTGCTTGTTTCTGTACTTTTCAGTTTTTATTTTTCCTCTTTAAATATGAGTTACTGAAATAGTAAGGATTTGTCCTCGAAAGTCCTTCTACCCAACACAGAAAAAAAGTAAATATTATTCCATAATTTAAACTAAATACAATTCTATGAGATGTAAGGAAATTTAATACTTGAAAGGCAGAATGATAATACTCAATGATCAGCAGCCAAGCAACAATATCTCTAAAATAATTGATATTAGTATATAAATAATTTATATAAGTTATATTTTGTCTCCAAATTATTCAAAAAGCCTGAAGGTTTTATATAAGATGAGTAAATAAATGAATAAATCCAGCCAACATGTAACTGCTTCCTATAGACTTCATTTTGAAATGATACATATTATAGATAATATCCTTGGCATATTCTTCATTCTGTCTATTTCATTATGCAGCATTAGTTTTTGTTCCTACTTCTGTTTTGATTGGCTTAGGTTTCAGTAACTGTAATCAGTAAATCATTCCAAGCCACATCTGGCCTTAAGCCTGCACTACAAAAAGCTTGCAGATAACAACTTTGCACATAAGATAGTGCATTTATGTTCTACAACTGCTATATCTAGAATACAGTTTTCCATTTCATTTTAAGAAACGATGACCCATAATCTGTCATTATTTGTCCTGCTTTTTAAGTATCTGTTAAAGATATTTATTAATATAACTAATCTATAGAGTTGATTAGGCAAGGTGGTTGCCTTGTCTCCATTGATCAAATTACATCTACCTTTCTCAACTGTCATAGATGACATTTGCCAAACGGATAAGTTGTTAAGCTAATGTAACTTAAGCAGGAAAATGCAGTAGTCCTTAATATTCTTTTGTTTTATTTCTTTGAAAAAGGTTGAAGATGCGGCGTCTAAAGAAGATCCCATTTACGAAGTCATTGATGCAGACTATGAAGAAACAAATGGAAATGCATCGTCATCATCTGTTGATAATTCTCAGGAGAAAGGGTAAGAAGACTTTTTTGTTTTTCTCTTGGAAATTACAGTACGAATTTGATCATAAGCAAAATAAATACTCACTCTTTTAAATTTTGTTGATGTTCCCATCAGTGCATTTTAATGAAACCTGTATTACATGATGAGGATAATGACGTTTCATTTGCACTTAAGACGCCTGTTTTTACAAGAGTTTAAATTCCTCATTGCTGCGACTTGTTATTTAGATTAAGATAACAATATGTTTATGTAGTTTTAAATAATGTAAAAATGTATATTTTTATTTTGTGTAAATTCTAATGTTTTCTCTCTTACAACATTTTAAATGAATAAATAAAAAATAAAACTATAGAAAGAATCTTTCTGAAAATTTTTTAGAAATCTTTTGTTAGAAAAAAAAAAATAGCCATATTTATTTTTTTAAGACTATTTGAAATTTTTTTTTATTCCCTGGAATTTTTTAAAAAGTATGTGTCTTGTCATGAAGAACATTGATCCTGTGAATGACCTGCGGCATAACTGTATTTTGTTGACTACCAAGGAGTATCTCTCCTTTCTTCCTCTGATTCTCATTTCAAATCTATTATGCACTGTTTCCTTCTCTTTCTACTTCTTTATACTGGCTATTCACACTTAAACTGTGCTTATTCTTAATACTTTGTTTGACTCTGTTTTGTTTGGACATTCACTTGTAATTGAATCGTTTTTCTTTGGTACAACAACTTCCAATTGGTAGATCGTTACCTGGCCATCATCAAACAGGTTCTCGAGCAATTATCTGCTGAAATTGCCCATGTCCTTTGCTCTGGCAGCTTTTATAATACAGTCGAACTTAGATAATTCAAACGATTTTAATTCGAAAATCGTGAATAATTCGAACTTTTCATGCGGTGCCTTGACATTCATTTATAAAGCAATCAAATGTTTTTAATTCGAAATTTTGGATAATTCAATTTTTTTTTTTTTTATGGTCCCTTCAACTTCGAATTAGCCAAGTTCGACTGTACTTATTTTCTATAGATTTGATACTGTTCCACAGACATTCCTTGTTCTAGTCACTTTAATTGCAGGTAATTTAGATATTTCCTTCAGATATTTTATGCACTAACTGATTCATTTTTCTTATAGGAGGATGCAGGAAGACTGACAAAATTTTGTACTCATTGTTCTTCATATATAAAAAGACTGTTTGCACTACAATTTACCACTTAAATTGCTAAAAATCTCCATTTGCCTAAATACTATTGCTTTATTGCACTTTTGTTTAATATACAATTTATACATTCATTTTTATAAAATTTCTTCTGTTTTCTTTACATAATTGTTAATAAATTTATTGTCAGCTAATCATAATTTATATTGTTTTCTGTTTAATTGCAGAAATAACAATAACATTCCTCAGGAGGATGAGCTAAAGTGCCAAAATTTGTCTGCTGAATCACCTACTTCTGTTATAAATAAATCAGTGAACCAAACAAAATGGGACGATCCAGCAGAAGGTTAATATTTATTTTAAGTAATATTTGTTTTCGTTGATTTACATTGGAATTAAAGAAAAAGTATTTGTAGCTAATATTTTCATATTAATACACAGAAGCTCGGTTATAACGCGGGCTTTCGGATCCAAGATCTCGAAGATCGCGATATAACCGAACTTTTATTACATCGCAACGTCAAATGTCATATATCGCACCCTATTATCACCCACATGATTCCAAATCGATTAAAATGGTCATTTCGCGATTACTTACGTCATTCAGAGCTATGTGAGAGAATTTTATATTTATAAATACATAAATCATTACCTTTTCAACACTTTGATGGGTTATATTAGCCAAAATCGATTTGGCGCCGCCATTTTGCATCTTGTCAAACGACGAGTCACTTGGATCGAAACTAGGTATTCAAACGCCTGTTAGATTACATGGGCCTCTTTACTGGTTGTCATTGGCAGAAAAACAGATCTCGATATTCATTTTGGTTAAATGAAAAAGTCCACGATTCTGGTATTTTTTTAAAAGTATATTGTATTTTATGCATTTTCGTGACATTAGGGTGGGTATAGAGTCTCAATTACTGTAAATAATAAGGAAACAAGCATATTAATTTACACCTTTGATTTGATTTTAGGCGAAAAAACGGTAAATTTTGCAATTTTACAATTATACACTTTTTCGAAAATAGACGGGGTCCAAGACCAAATCGCGTTATATCCAAATTCGCGATATAAACAACCACGTTATAACCGAGCTTCTGTGTATTAGGTTTTTCTTTTAATAGCAAATATTACAGTGCACTGTTATTAATAATGGGCAACAGTTGACTGATATATCATGAAATACTCTTCTTTTTTCTTTTTTCCTCCCTCCCATTTATAAAAATCTGTAGTTTCTTCAAAACCTCAAGCATGAGATTTACTGTAAATGCTAAATTCAATATAAATTCTAACATTGATGGAGTATTAATAATCACAAGGAATGATTTATGAGCAATTGCTAAATAAACAATTGAGAGACAATGATTCATAATATCCTTAAGTAGATGTGTGTAGCATAGAAATATATTTAGAAAGTATTTTCAAACTTAGACGGAATCTCTTTTATTGCAAGCAGTTAAGATCATACATTTTTTGAAAATCCTTATACAGTATAGCAGGAAATAAAGAATGAATCATTCATTTTGAAATTAGAATGATATCTTTTCCTTTTTATTAGAAATTCTAAAAGAAGTTAAAAATCAAAAGTTTTGTCTTGGCCTTAACCAAAATCGTTAAATTCAGTTTACTGAGTATTAATTACCTAAAATCTTATGATTTTTTAATGTAAGATATTACTGTCGTGTATTAGTAATGAAACCCAGCTATCACAATAAACAATTTTAGTTTATTAGTATCATGAAATGTATAAAAAAATATATACAGTTTTAAGAAAAGATTTAATGATAATTTTAATATAATGATGAAAAAAAAAGCATATAATCCCAACAGAGTGTAGCACTTCATATGTGAGGGCCACTTCTGTGGAGCTCTTGAACAGATGGGAGATAAGACAGACAATGGAGGCATTGACATAGAATGATACAGCAAACAACTAATCCTTCAAAGAATTAGGATGATGTATTAGGTTTGTTCAATACGATGGACATTTGTCATGAGAAGAAGGAGAACAAATATATTTCTTCTTTTTTAAATTAATTTTGTCAGGGGCTGATATGAGCATGGAGTGACTTAATTACCATAAGAAACAAGGTAGGAGCAGTAATACCAGTAGCTATTGCATATTGCCCCACAAGGCTTCTATATAGAGCGAATCTTAAAAGCTCGGAAACTTTACAACTTCAAAATCCCCCAGAAAAAAAAATAGATCTCCATAGATTTGTGAGATCCCATTGTAATAAAAATAGATTAATCATTATAAGATTTATATCAAGAAGAGAAAAGGAAAATTGGCTTCATGTAACTAATTCATGTAACTAATTCATATAATTCTAGTTAAAGTCAATATAAAAAATAAATAAGTTTTTATAATATACCATATTTTAATAAAACTTACAAATTATGATCAAAGGAAGAGATGAGACCTATAATTTGAGAATCACCACAGGCTAGAAACAAGCTCTCAACGGCTATGAGCTAGTCTTGGCAAGACCTTCTTAGCGAGGTATAGATCATGTCTCTAGTATGTCATTCCTGAGATATGAATTTCTCATGATGGATGGACAGACAGAAAGGAGATTTAAGGCTTCTCTCCTGCTAAGAGCTACTCTTTGTATAGAAGTCTAAAAATGCATTGCTATGAAGGCATTGTTATTAATAATTGTAAGATCTTCAGCTAAGATTCTTCATGGTCATTGGCATGGAAAAAGATTACTGTTTGTTAAAATTTTAAGATATATCCTATATCGAGAAAATGGGTGACATCGCCTGATTTGCTTACATATTTATGGTTAAAGAGTTTTTATACTCGAATATATACAGGGTGTTTCAAAAATACACGGCATAATTTCAGGTATGTATTTCCCACATGTAGACAATCAAAATAGTTCATTACAACATATGTCCGGAAATGCTTCATTTCCGAGTTATGGCCTTCACAACATTGAAAATCACCGGAACGTTTTTCGTATTTACAGATGAAGCACAGTTCACACGAGATGGCATAACAAATTTCCACAATCAGCATGTATGGGCGTATGAAAACCCAAATGCAACTGTTGTATCTCATCACCAGGTGCGGTTCTCCCTCAACATGTGGGCCGGTATCATTGGTGATCGATTAGTTGGACCCCATGTACTTGTAAACAGACTTACGGGGCAGGCGTACACAAACTTCCTGGAAAACACCATACCTCATGTTTATGACGACACTCCACTGATCGATCGTCAGCACGCTCACTTCTTGCATGACGGCGCTCCTGCACACTTCAGTCGTACGGCTCGCCGGTACTTGGATCGAACGTTTCCTGATCGATGGATAGGTAGAGGTGGCCCAATTGCTTGGCCTCCACGCTCACCTGATCTGAACCCTCTCGATTTCTACTTGTGGGGCCATTTAAAATCATTGGTTTATTCGTCTCCGGTGCCTGATTTGGAATCCCTTCGGAATCGAATTGTGGCACGTTCTGAGGACATACGCAACATTCCTGGAGTGTGGGATCGTGTTCGCAGGTCATTGAGACATCGATGTGAGGTCTGTATTCAAGCAGGAGGTGGTCATTTTGAACATCTTCTGTAATGGCAACGACCGGCGGAACGAAAAACGTTCCGGTGATTTTCAATGTTGTGAAGGCCATAACTCGGAAATGAAGCATTTCCGGACATATGTTGTAATGAACTATTTTGATTGTCTACATGTGGGAAATACATACCTGAAATTATGCCGTGTATTTTTGAAACACCCTGTATATATAATATAATTTTGTATCCATTATTAATAATGAAAATAGCTGAACATTTAATTGTAGAACAATCAAATTGTTAAATATCTCTTTATGGAAGCAGCCCTGCTCAATACCAGCAAGATGAGTATTATTATTTTTACCCCCAGGCAGGTCCTATGTTTCACCCAAAACAAAAATAGGGACTGGAATCCTTTTTGGAGTGCATTCTGATCTCCACTTTCTTCTGTTGATCAAATATTGGTGGTTACTTCAATTTCTGCTTGTATTTCAAAAGATTGATTGTGAAATTCTTTAACTTTTAACATTATACCACTTAATAGTAAGTAAGTTTGAAAAAAAAAAAAAAAACATTTCTTTTACAGAAAATAAAGGTGCCAAAGGATGCACAAGGAAGCCAACATGGACAAAAGAAGAATCAGAACATCATTTCAGGACGATAAGGCGATATCGAAAAAACCCCATGAATATTAATCATAAAAATATATTTATCCAGGAGAAACTAGGTAAGATAGATTTGTTCTTTTGAAAAATCTCAAAACATATTTGAAAGAAATCAAATATACTAATTATAGAAACATCTTTTGCTGAAACTGATACTGATGCATTAAGTTAAGCCTAACTATTAAACATTCAGACAGCAAAAAGAGTGTACAAAATAGGGAAAACATAAACATTCTGAAATCACTGATACCGTGGAACCTCGAACTTCGAACACATTCCATTCCAGGAGATAGTTTGATTTTCGAGTTAAATTTCCTCATAAGAAATAATGTAAATTAAATTAATCCATTCCAGACCTCCAACATTTACCCAGTATAAAACATTTAAAGTGCCCGTTCCAAAAAATCATATTGGTAAATAATGATGAAACGAGTATATATAATTTCAATAATGGAATGTTTTTATTTAAATTAGTACATTACATACATAAAAATTACTGTATATACTAATTACTGTATATATATATTACCGTATATACTAATCAATCAATAATAATAGTAGGAGGGATGTTACAGTTTACTGGAAAGTGAGAAATAAAAACTCTTATAAAACAGACTGAATTTGTGAGACTTTCACTAACTGAAGCAATCATGAGAGAACTGACTGAGCAACTATGCAGGCAACCAAACAGAGAGAGAAGGCGGCCATGTGATGACACCACGTGTTTCTTTGTTCAACTTTTGAATTTTTGTTCAAGTTTCAAACTGGATTTTCCTCAAATTTTTTGTTGGAGCATCAAACCTTTGAAGTTCGAGGGTCCACTATTAGGCCAGTCAATAAAAGCATCGAACATCACAAATGCTCATGTATCTACGATTTTTTTATATGTTGTTAGGATCCCTGAGAGTAGTTTATACCCAAGTTTGCAACCCTGAAAACCCTGTGCTACTCTGTGGTGTTCGAAAAACTGCGAAATTCGGCCACCTGTGTCAGATTTGTCGAAAAAAACCACGTGAAGGAAGCGTTTATCGAGTATCTTTACTCTATACTTTTGTAAAGCAAACTAAATTTGCTAGAATTTGAGCCCAACTCGAGCTCTCTAGGTCCATTGGTTGCGGAGATATAGCCAGTCAAAGATGGGCAACTTTTTCCAAAAAGTGGAAAGTTATCAGTAGGGTCATGTTCCAAGACACGGGCCGGCTAAACTAATGGTTCTAGTGAAAGATCATGAGAGAAGAAGTTGTAGAGAATTGAATTAGCTGCAATTTGATTCCAAAATGGTGTCTCTAGGCCTCATAGTCTCCTCAAAAACGAAAAAATAGTAAAACATCGGAATTTGGAAAAATTAGGAAAACATTGTACTGAATCATGTTGGTATGTATTTCTGTAAGAACACGTGCAAGAATGTGAAGTTAACATTGTAGATGTAACATATGGCTTCAAATAAACGTACACTAAACAAATAAATGTAAACATAAAATAAACAATGGAAACAAAAATGTAAACAAGAAAAGTCTTGTACACAGTCAAGCATAAACACCGCAGTAGTTTAGAACTTCATCCTTTTGGAAGGGCCGGGTCTCATCCAGTCTGCATCAGTGGGGGAGGGAGTGGGAGGATGGACGACGTTTTCTGGAGGTGGAGACGAGTCGTCATATGGTATTGGGTCGTCCACATCCTCATCCTCCTCGTCCAGGACGATAGGGGTGACGTTTGTGCAACTGCACTCTTGACAAAAGGAATATAGGATAGAGCACTTGAGCCCTGCCTTTCTGCAAGTGTACGACCCTAAGCACCCTTTCTTGCATTTGCAAGCCACCATTCGAAGCAGGGTCTGAGGAGCGGGCTTTCCGCACATTGTGATGGGACCTTGTTCACTGGTAGCCCATCCCCAATCACAAGAGCTTTTGTCGACCCCCAACCATTTTTGCACCTGGTGGTAGGTCCTTCACAAATGATATTTTGCAGCCTCTGTGGTGGGGGGGAGGCGGGCAAGGTTGACTTTGGCCGTTGCTGTTAATTTTACAAATGCTGAGTATCGCAGGGTGTTCAGCATTTCTTACTTCGTCCTGGTTGGAGTCTCGATCAAGAAAAATGCTGGCGAGATCTATCCAGTGGGGATTTTTTTTGAGGCCGTTGCACCACTTCATCTTGTCTTGCCAGAAAAGGGCAGAGGTTGTGTCACACCCACTGATGGCATGCAGGAACACAACCATCCCTCGTGGAACCTTCATTTCTCCACGTGAAGGAATTTGCTTTATAGTGAGCGCACTCTGGCCCACCTCTGCCACCTTTCTGGAAGTACACATTCGTCTGTCCAGAGCTTAAGCCGTTGAAGAGGACCAGTAGGTCGACGTCCTCCCCTATGATGAAAACTTGGTGGAACGATGAGCTCTTGGAGAGTGCAGTCCAAGTGCAGTATATCAGTATCAGCGTCTTCTTGAGATTGATGTACCTCGATACCCTGCCTCTCAAATTCAGTAGGCATCATGGTGATCAAGCGGTGTTTGTTAGATGCATTGGAGAGCAGTACTGCCTGGGGAACTTTGATGGATGTTGATTCATCAAACAACATGTCACTGCAGGAGAGAGAAGCAGAGCATCGCAGGCGTTCAGCTGATTTAGTGCTCCTCATAATGCATCGTGTGGGTATCCATCAAGCACCACAGCTACGTTTGTACCAAAGTGGTTGAAACGTAGCTAACGTATCCCGCCACAATGGCTGTGACTGAATCATTACGATGCCAGATAACCTTGTTAACAATGTTGGGCCAGATCACAATGCTAACTTCACATTCTTGCAGGTGTTTTAAAAGAAATACATACCAACATGATTCAGTACAATGTTTTCCTCATTTTTCCAAATTCCGATGTTTTACTATTTTTTCGTTTTTGAGGAAACTATTGAGTCCTAGAGGCACCATTTTGGAGTCAAATTGCAGCTAATTTAATTCTCTACAACTTCCTTGCTCATGATCTTTCTCTAGTACCTTTAGATTAGCCGGTACGAGTCTTGGAACATGACCCTACCGATAACTTTCCACTTTTTGGAAAAAGTTGCCCATCTTTGACTGGCTATATCTCCGCAACCAATGGACCTAGAGAGCTCGAGTTGGGCTCAAATTCTAGCAAATTTAGTTTGCTTTATAAAAGTATAGAGTGACGATACCCGAGAAACGCTTCCTTCCAGTGGTTTTTTTTTTCGACAAAACTGACTCAAGTGCCCAAATTTCGCAGTTTTTCGAACACCACAGGAGTAGCACAGGGTTTTCAGGGTTGCAAACTTGGGTATACACTACTCTCAGGGGTCCTAACAACATATAAAAAAATCGTAGATGCGCGTTTGCGATGTTCGTCTTTTTTTGTGTCGATATTGACTGGCCTATGTATTTCAAATGCTATAAAAATGAAAGCAATAAATACAGAACTTCTTGTAATAGATACACAAGATATTTCTATGTTAAAAAAGCTATAAAAGAATTGCATTCCATTATTGCTATTTTTATTGAAAGCAAATGTAAATTTTGCAATTCGATAAGTTATTTTGGCTAGATATTCAGGGTGTCTACCAACCGGGAAATCCGGGATTTGTACGGGAAATGTCCTTAAAAATCAGACTATGTCCTTAAATTTTCAGCATGATGTTTTTTTTTTTATTTGGCTGAACAGAATTTTTGTGAAAATGTCCTTAAATGTACAGGAATTGTCCTTAAATTTTTGGTTTGAGATTCAGTACATACCCTGATATGGTTTAAAATTGATAGAAATATATATATATATATAGACCTATTTTCTTCATGCAATAAGGCTAAGTTAAATGGCATTAGAAAGCTGAAGTATTCTGTATCAGAAGACTGCTTTATTATATGAATTATCACTACTATAAAGAAATAATAATGAGAAGAAAGATTGATCTGCCAAACTGTGCCACTACCTATTATAGGCCATACTTAGGAGTTAGAAGGTGACAGTAAGACAAAATCAATGAAGCAGGCAGCAGATTGTAGTATTCTCACTATTCAAAAAAGCATCTTGACTCGATACCAGCCATTGTTCTGGAAAACAATCTTTTCTTTTTCTTTCTTATTTTCATATAGTAAAATTTCCTTTTACTATTCCTTCATAACTTCATATGCAGTATATTACAGAGAAGCATTGCCTATGATCTTTTCTCTTCTGTCTTTTATTTTTATCTGATCTCACTTATCATAATTTGAACATTTGTGATTCCATGATAAGCGTTTAACGTTGCCATCCTAACAATAGAGGGATGTGAAGTTCTGCAACTTGATTTTAAATCGCAAATCACTGTTCATATGCCTTTGCTATCAAACAAGCCAAAATTGCCATTTTGTTTCAGCACATCTTGCCAGTCTTCTTTCTACCTAAATTCTGTACTGTTCTTTAAGCTCAGGTAGAATAAGAAAAATACTGTGAACATCTATCAATTTCTGTTTCACACATTTTGATAATTTTTTCTAGGAATGAAATAAACAACCACTTTTTCTTTTGAGTTGATCTGTACTTTTGTAGGAAGCAATACTTTCCCACAAAATGTAGAGCATCCCTTAGCATCTAAGCTATTGAAATTAACAATAATATTTCTGGCCTGCAGCTGTTGAACGAAACCAGTAGGGGCTACATTTGATGTGTGTTACTAAGCAATGGACCTTTTAAGTGTGTCGTCACAAGCTACCTCACAGTTCAAAGAGCTCATTGCTAGGGTTTCAGCATTGGAACAGTTAAATAATTTAAAAATTAGAGTAAATAATTTAATTGTTGTTGGGCGAATATAAAATTATTTCCTTATCTACAATCCTACTTCTGAAATGAATTTGTTATTGGAGAGTGGCTTTTGAGTGACATTCAAATCCCAAGCTCTTGACATTGGCCTTTGGCACCAAACCTCAAAAATAAGGGGGAAAACCATAAGGTGGGCTTTTCTTGAAGTCTTAAAAATGCATTCTGATATTTTTTAATTATTTTTTGGGTCTTTTTCTCAAAGAAAAACCACGATAAATAGTTTTTCCAAGAAAGCTTCTGAAACTGAGGTTTAAATGTAGATGTGTCAAATTTCAGTATTGCTATTATATGTTTTAATACTTAGTAAGATAAGTATTTTTTATTCTTTTGAATTTAGTTTTAACAAAATTTGCAATCTAGTGCAATTTGGATTGCATAATCAAACTACTGTCAGTGCTACAGTTAGGCTTTTTTTATATATTGTAATTTTAACTGCTTGCTTCTTCTAGGTTCTGGTAACTTTGGTGAAGTTTATAAAGCAGCTTTTAAATCCGACAACATCGAAGTCTTGTTTGCAGTGAAGATGCTAAAAAAATCATCAATTGAAGGTGCCAAGGTAATGTTTTGGTTTTGTTTTTTGTTAAATAATTTTAATATTATTTTAAAAAATGTAGATATTTACTGAATTAATGAAGATCTAAAACATTGAATAAAATTATCAATATAGTTATTAACAACTTTCAAATTAAAAATAATTTTCCAATAGTTGTTAATCAATAGTGATGTTACTGTAGGTGCATTTACTGAAAAGGAAGAGTTTAATTCACATAATGAAGGTAAATAAGAAAAGATCCATTTGTGTCCCACTTTGAGAATTGGGATCAGGTCAAGCCTTCGTCCCTTTTACCTTCTTTATGTGGGCTAAATTCCAGAAACTCTTCATTTTCAACAAATCTCCGAGTTTTGGAAGTCGATTTTGTTTCCTCTATCCCCATAATCAACTAATGATCAAATACTAACAGATTGTTTGGGGAAGTTGTTAAGTTTCTAGGATTATCTGTTAAGTTCTTTTGCATCTTCAGTTAGAATAAAAGACATCCTTTTCTTTTGGTATGTAGGAAATTATGTTTTGGGTATTCAAATTCTTATAATGCTTCTTGTGAAGGCATTCCATAATAATGTGTTTTGTTAAGCCATTCAAGGCAGATTCAGTCCATTTCTAAAGGAAATGCATTTCTACAAAATGCACATCATCTCTAATGCAATTTACCATTGTCTGTATTTAAACACTGGAATGTGTTAAGAATGTCATTAATAACAGTGCTAGAAAGGAACTGTTTCCTGTGTGAATTTTAGCCGATTTTTTTTTAATTTCTTGCCGATAAATTTTGAAGTTCTGAGAAATGCATGTATTGAACCGACACTAGCTGCAGTGAGAGGAATCAGAAGAGAATGAATTTTTGAAATTCCATTGCGAGTGAAAGACCCATTATAATTTCCCTGCTTTTTGTTTTTGGTTGTAAAAATGATTTAAAAGAAACTTCCTTTTTTTTTTTTTAGATGGATATAATGAAAGAGGCTCGAATAATGACAGATCTTGATCATCAAAATATAGTTAGATTAATAGGTAATTATGAGTGTATTTTGCTTTGAAAGTTTGAATATTAAAAATAATTTTGTATTTAAATTTTATTTTCTTTGTGTCACAAATGCTTATAAGTAAAAATCACATTTATTTCTTAAATTCTTAATTTTTTCTTTTAAAATCTATCCAAGCATTATAAAGTTAGATGAAGAAATGTAAACATTGCATTGCTGTTAGCTGACCTTACACCAAACAATTAAAATAATTTAGACCTTGTCTGTTTATTGGTGCCTACTCCCAGCTGATGAGTGCCAATTAAGCGAGAAACAGCTGTTGTAGGATGTCACCTAGTAAACACTTGGTCGCACTCTTTAATGGAATTAATATACAGTCGGACCTCTATTTAACGAACCTCTATTTTGCGAACTTTTCTTTGGAACCAAGAACATTTTGCTAATTTCTTCGTAAAATAACCTCCAAATAGCGAAGTGCATTTTCTATTTAACAAACTTTTTCCTGGTATCTATTTTTTTTTTTCTTCTTGAAATGTTTTTATTGTCAACATTCCCTTAGAGAAAATGAAAGAAATGTGGATACAGCTGAGGGAAAAAGAAGAAATTAACGATGATGTGCTGATTGATGATTATCTTTCACTTGATTTTGAAGTTGAGACCTCGGAAACACTAACTGAATCGGATATTTTAGACAGTGTGAAAAATAAAAACAATACAGCTATGAATTGCGATGAAGATGACGATGATGAAAATGGAAATGTTCTTGATGCAGATATGAAAAAAAAAATAATGCTAAAATGATTTGAAACAATCCGAAGCGAATTACAATTTGAAGAAAATACTGAGGGGTTTTTGGTGCATTGCAAAGATGCAAGACATACTATGAACAAAAACACTTTTTCAAAAAAAAAAAAAACCCAGACAAAATTAACAGACTTTATTAGTAAAATTTAAGTTCGCATGTGGTAATGTATGCTTTATGTCATTAAAATTATTACTTTTTTTAATAATATTTATTATTTATGTATTTTAAATCTGTTTTATGTAGTTTAAAGTAATTTTAAAAGGTGAATCTCTATTTAACGAATTTTCCATATAACGAACTTTTTTTCGGGATTTAGCGACTTCGTTAAATAGAGGTCCGACTGTAATTGTTTAAAAGGTTGGTTAAAAGATCTTAGGTGGTTTCAAGGCTTAGAATAAATGCAGTTTTTCTCTAATTTATTTTTGAGATTTGAAGCACAGAGCAATTAAATCTTTTTACAATTTCATTAAACATTTTGCCATGCATCTTACAAACTTGCATTTAGATTCTTCATTATAATATTTAAATGTTTTGATTCTTTTCTCGTAGATAGTTATTACCTTTATATGGATATCTCTTAATTAATATTGACAATCCTACATAGTTTTTAAAACAGATTAAAAAAATACTGAATATAAAGAGCTTTTGTTTCTCATGCAGTCATTTTAGAATTTGTTTCTCTTTCTTTGAGAAACAGAAAACATCTTTGGGACGTGAAATACAAATAAAATATGCACAGTAATTTTCTTTTTTTTATTTCTTTAGCAATGCAATGTAAATTATCATTTAATTATTATTAATTACTTTAAAACAAACTTTAAAAACAAAAGAACTTTATTAAATGAGATTAATAGCATAATTCTCATATTTTTTTTTTTCTTTTTCAAGCTTTATTAATATTACAGTAATAATCTTTCTTGATCTTTAGGTATTTGTGAAAGTGATTCACTTATGCTAGTGATGGAATTAGCACCTCTGGGACCAATGAATGTCTATTTAAAAAAACACAGGTATTTCCTATCAGTAGAATAGATTTTTTTATAGTTTTTTTTTTATACTATTATGACTTCTGGAGCTTTATTTTATTTTATTTTTTTAATAAGTTACATTGCAATTAGGTTTAACATGTGTTGACCAACCTAGTAAACTTGAATGTAAAATAACAAGCACACTTTTTAGAATAAAAATATTGTAAGTCTCCTGTAGTTTTTAGATGCTCTGTGCACTCATCATAAATGGAATAAGAATGAGGGACAACATATACATGAAGGACAAAAACAAAAAAATCGTTTTGAAGGTCGCTAGCAAAAACCTTTTTAAACCAATTTACAGCTTGCAGTTCTGTTGCCAAACAGCAAACTCTGGCCGTTACTATTAATACACCTATCTCAGTCGCTTTGTATTTTGTTTATTCACCAGCATATTAACATTATTCCCTAATGATGGAGCATTTATATCATAACTATAATATATTTATTATAGCAAATTTTAAAGTGCTATAAAAATGTTTTTCAAAACTTAATTTTAAAATAATTAATTAATAATAACAATAAGAAGAAGAAAAGTAACCGAAAATAATTATACAAAATAATTCCAAATATAAATAAACATTTAAAAACAAAATACAAAAAAGAAAAACATTGTAATATTGCTGTTATTATACCCTTTAATCGGTGGTTCAAGCACCTTAGTAGGATGTCCAGAGATAGGATCCCAAAGGCTGTTTTTAAATAAATCCCACATGGTAAAAGATCACGGGGCCGTCCTATGAAGAGGTGGTGTGAGAATTTTAGTGGACTGTAACAGTTCCATTAGGACTATAACATGGAAGGAAGATGATGATGATACCCTTTAATCTTGAATCTTACTGCATTGTATGACTACTGGCCTTGTACAAAAATTTATTGCTTGGTTGGTTGTTATTTTTTTCCCTACAATTTATTGTTCTTTAGAACTTCCATAACCAAAATGGATATTCAGTTTCTTTTGCAAAGAGTAACCAAAATGGTCCTTCAAAACTTTTGTTCAGCTTTGAATTGCAGCAAAAATGTTTGGAGTTTTTAGATCCTTCTCCAATTAAATCTCTTTAAATGTATTGTTCCACTGTTTCACTCTAGGGAATTTGCAGAACATAATCAGATAAAACTTCAAAGCGGAACCCTTTTGTTCCTAGCATGTAAGCAAATTTATTAAGAAAATTCCAGTTTATAATAAATTAGAGGAGAAAAATTAACACTTTTATTTATGTGACTACTTGATTTTCTATATCGTTTAGTGACATACCTGTGCAGGATGTGATCTCGTTAATGTTGCAAGTAGCTCTGGGGATGGAATACTTAGAAGCTAAGCA
>JAFIDM010000179.1:8246110-8289122 GCA_023159025.1 Thereuonema tuberculata
AGTAATTGCGTGAGCCTTTCAAATATTTACATATATGCTGATGATGTCCTTGTTTTGGCGGAGGATACAGAACAATCAAATGCGTATAATAAATTGCAAATAGATTTAAATAATCTAAACAAATGGGCAGTACAAAACCATATGACTATAAATATTAAAAAAACGAAAATCATGATAATGAAAAATAAAAATAAAATTATTAATAAAAAACCATACCATATGTTACATAATATAACATGTAAAAATATTGACAATATATGTCCAATAAATAATTACCAATGCAATTGTGAAAAAATTAAATACATAACTCAACAAAAATATTTGGGAATTTTTATTGACGAGAAATTTTCATGGAATGAACATTACCAATATGTCAAAAAAATTAATTACGTTAACATATTTATTCCACAATTTGAAGGAAATAATACCTTTTAGACAAAAGTTAATTGTTTTTAAATCTTATATAGATTCAATTTTAAACTATGGTCTAAATTGCTGGATTTTCATAAATAAGAAGCAAACTGAAAATATAAATAGAATATTATTTAAAATATTAGATAAAGTTTTTATTAATTTCAAAAACAAAAGAATAGATGAAAAAAATAGTATTAGAAAAAGATTTAAAATACTAACAATAGAAGAAAAATTTATTTATAATGTAATAATAAAAAATTTCTTTGATATAAAAAATGAAAGAAATAGAAGTAAAGAAGAAAAAAAAACGAGAAATAATTGGCTGTACTCCTTAAATAACTATAAGATTAAAAACAATTATGGATATCGTTTGAAAAGCCATATTATTTACAAATTATTTAAACAAATTAAGTGGGAAAATTATGAATCTCAAAAAATTAAGGAAATAAAAGAAAAATTAATTTCCGATGTAATTGAAAATAAGATAAAATTATAATAGTTATTAGTTTAAACAATTATTTAATTTAAATAGATGGTAATATAGTAATATTACATTAACTTTTTACTACTACTAGTTGACCCGTGCGAATAATTCGCACCAAAAAACCACTTTTGAGAAATAATAAACAAATCCAACAGCTGTCGTGCATGTTAGTTAAACCCATTGTCAATAGATGGCGCCTTCTCCATTTTTATAAAAAGGTTGACCCGTGCGAATAATTCGCATGGTATATATTGATCAGTCACCGAATGGTAATGTGGAAATAAATAAATTAAATAGATGGCACCTTCTACATTTTTATAAAGGTTTTTAAAATAAAGAGTTTTTTAACGAAAACAATAATTTAAACTGTTTGTTTATTTTTCGTCATTAGCGATGAACGTAATCTTCAAAATATCTCAATCATTGATTTTGATAAAGTATTAAGTCAGATAAAAAAAAAAAAAACACCTTTGAGAAATAATATATGAGAAGTTGACAAATTGTTATGTTTTTTAATGTACTAAGCCGTTTATTTTTATTAAAACATAAATCTTTGTTTGTTTTTTTATCTGTTCTTATTAAATAAACGATGAAATATCTTTTTAAAGCGCATTTTTATTACAAAAGGATGTATTTAGAAGTAACGACGCTACAGCGTTATTTGAAATTTTCTTTCGCTTTCGAAAAATAAGTCGCTTCTGTTAAAGCATGTCTACATTTTTATAAAAAGGTTTTTAAAATAAAGTTTTTTAACGAAAACATTAATTTTAAACAATTTGTTTATTTTTCGTCATTAGCGGGGAACTTAATCTTCAAAATGATGTCTCAATCATTGATTTTGATGAAGTCTTAAGGGAAATATGCCGTACCGACAACAAAACACCTTTGAGAAATAATATATAAGGATAAGAAAATTCTCGGCAATAAATGTTTGTTTTACCTTTGCTTGTCATGCAGATCAATGTTATTAAGGTTAGGAGAAGTATAACGTTACGTTGTAAACGCTGTAAAGTAATGAAAAATTAAGTAATAAAAAAATAAATAAATAATACAAAACAATAGATAAATAATAATATATGGTACTTACTTGCGAGGAGAAACGTTGATTTAAATGAACGTAACCTTCAAATGACGTCTCAATCATGAGCACAACGACCAAAAAAAAAACCACACACCTTTGACTAATAATAAGCAACTCCAAAAGCTGTTAAACATAGTGTGCCTTCTACAACTAAAGGTTTTTAAAATAACATTTTTTAACGAAAACATTAATTTTAAACAATTTGTTTATTTTTTGTCATTAGCGGTGGACATAATCTTCAAAATTATATGTCAATCATTGATTTGATGAAGTATTAAGGGAAATAAAAAAAAAACACCTTTGATAAATAATATATGAGAAGTTGACAAATGTTTAGGTTTCTTATTGTAATAATTCCTTTAATTTTATTAAAATATAAATCTTTGTTTATTTTTTTATCTGTTCTTATTAAATAAACGATGAAATATCATTTGAAAGGGCATTTTTATTTTAAAAAAGAATATATTTGAAGGTTACGACGCTAGAAGGTTTCGTTTTCGAAAAGAAGTCGCTTCTGTTAAAGCGTGTCTACATTTTTATAAAAAGTTTTTTAAAATAAAGTTTTTTTTAAATAAACGTTAATTTTAAACAATTTGTTTATTTTTCGTCATTAGCGGGGAACGTAATCTTCAAAATGATGTTTCAATCATTGAATTTGATGAAGTATTAACGGAAATACGGCGTTCCGACAGAAAAACAGCTTTGAGAAATAATATATAAGGATAATTACTTAATTTATTTTAAAAACTAGAGTCAATAAATAGCTTTTAGTACTAATTATTGACAATATTTCTAGTTTTTGATTTGGTGTTAAGTTTATCATATCACTAATCAAATGTTTAATTTTTATTAATATACTTTTTTATACTTAGTCTTTCTCTCTTATACTTAATTTAAATAATCCTATATGAATCTTATTTAAACTTATTATTAACTTTTGTATTTTAGGATACTTATATTAATTATCAGACCTATACTACAGATGTGCACTTCTTTTTAAGCACACCTAATAGGACTGAGAAACATTAAAAAAAAAAAAAAAAATTTGCTAAATCTGATACTGATGCATTAAGTTAAGCCTAACTATTAAACATTCAGACAGCAAAAAGAGTGTACAAAATGGGGAAAACATAAACATTCTGAAATCACTGATACCGTGTAACCTCGAACTTCGAAAACATTCCATTCCAGGAGATAGTTTGATTTTCGAGTTAAATTTCCTCATAAGAAATAATGTAAATTAAATTAATCCATTCCAGACCTTCAACATTTACCCAATATAAAACATTTAAAGTGCCCGTTCCAAAAGATCATATTGGTAAATAATGATGAAACAAGTATATATAATTTCAATAATTGAATATTTTTATTTATATTAGTACATACATACATACATGCAGTAGAACATCGATTATTCGATTATCAATCAACCGAAATATCGGTTAACCGAAGGCGTTTCAATAGACAGAAATTTAAAAAATTAATTTGAGAATTACGTAATTTCTTTCCGAGTGATAGGTTTGATGATGGGACATAGTTCCCGAAACACGTAATGACAAAAACAACGCAACAAAGTCACAGGAAGGATTTAAAATATGGTAATTTATTATCTAAAACTTAGACCATAATTAGCAGTGTTTAAAATACAATACAAGGTTTCGTGTTTATATGTATCACTGTTTCTGTGTTTCATATTGCTCCTATGACACTGGTACAATTTTTTTGAAAATGATCGGCTATCTGAAATATCAGTTATCCGAACATCCCCGTGCAGCATTGCTTCGGATAATCGATGCTCTACTGTACTTAAAAATATTGTATACTAATCAATCAATCAATAATAATAGTAGGAGGGATGTTACTGTTTACTGGAAAGTGAGAAATAAAACTCTTATAAAACAGACTGAATTTGTGAGACTTTCACTCACTGAACCAATCATGAGAGAGCTAACAGAGCAACTGTGCATGCAACCAAACAGAGAGAGAAGGCAGCCATGTGATTACACCACGTGTTTCTTTGTTCAACTTTTGAATTTTTGTTCAAGTTTCAAACCGGATTTTCCTCGAATTTTTTGTTTGAGCATCAAACCTTCAAAGTTCGGGGGTTCACTTTATTTTAAATGCTATAAGAAATGAAAGCAATAAATACAGAACTTCTTGTAATAGATACACAAGATATTTCTATGTTAAAAAGAGCTATTTAGAATTTGGATTCCATTACTGCTATTTTTATTGAAAGCAAATGTAAATTTTGCAATTTGATAAGTTATTTTGGCTAGATATAGTTTAAAATTGATAGAAATATATATAGACCTATTTTCTTCATGCAATGAGGCTAAGTTAAGTGGCATTAGAAAGCTGACAGTATTCTGTAGCAGAAGATTGCTTTATTATATGAATTATCACTACTATAAAGAAATAATAATGAGAAGAAAGATTGATCTGCCAAACTGTGCCACTACCTATTACAGGCCATACTTTTCTTAGGAGTTAGAAGGTGACAGTAAGACAAAATCAATGAAGCAGGCAGCAGATTGTAGTATTCTCACTATTCAAAAAAGCATCTTGACTCGATACCAGCCATTGTTCTGGAAAACAATCTTTTCTTTTTCTTTCTTATTTTCATATAGTAAAATTTCCTTTTACTATTCCTTCATAACTTCATATGCAGTATATTACAGAGAAGCATTGCCTATGATCTTTTCTCTTCTGTCTTTTATTTTTATCTGATCTCACTTATCATAATTTGAACATTTGTGACTCCATGATAGTGTTTAACGTTGCCATCCTAACAATAGAGGGATGTGAAGTTCTGCAACTTGATTTTAAATCGCAAATCACTGTTCATATGCCTTTGCAACTATCAAACAAGCCAAAATTGTCATCTTGTTTCAGCACATTTTGCCAGTCTTCCTTCCACCCTATATTCTGTACTGTTCTTTAAGCACAGGTAGAATAAGAAAAAATACTGTGAACATTTATCAATTTCGGTTTCACACATTTTGATAATTTTTTCTAGGAATGAAACAAGCAACCGCTTTTTCTTTGAGTTGATCTGTACTTTTGTTGGAAGCAACCCTTTCCCCCAAAATGTAGAGCATTCCTTAGCATCTAAGCTATTGAAATTAACAGTAATCATTTCTGGCCTGCAGCCGTCGAACGAAACCACTAGGGGCTGTATTTGATGTGTGTTACTAAGAAATGAACCTTTTAAGTGTGTTGTCATAGCCTACATCACATTTCAAAGAACTCGTTGCTAGGGTTTCAGCATTGGGAACAGTTGTAGAAGAGTAAATAATTTTATTATTTTTGGTGAATATAAAATTATTTATTAATCTATAATCCTACTTCTGAAATGAGTTTCAGAAAGTCAGATCAGCACTTTGATATTGGAGAGTGGCTTTTGAGTGAACCAATCCCAAGCTCTCGACATTGGCGTTTGGCATTCCAAACTCAAAAATTAGGAGGAAAAACCCTAAGGTGGGATTTCTTGAAGTCTTAATATTTTATTATTAATTTTTGGGTTTTTTTCTCAAAGAAAAACCACGATAAATAGTGTTTTCAAGAAAGCTTTTGAAACTGAGGTTTAAATGTAGATGTGTCAAATTTCAATATTGCTATTATATGTTTTAATATTTAGTAAGATAAGTATTTTTTATTGTTTTGAATTTAGTTTAACAAAATTTTCAATCTAGTGCAATTTGGTTTGCATAATCAAACTACAGACTGTCAGGTCTACAGTTAGGTTTTAGTCTTCTGATACAAGTATCAGAAGACTTATATTCCCACTTTGTCTGTCTGTCTGTGGACAGGTATCATTAGCACAACAATCGCAACAATTGCGCCTTTTGCATTCGCAACAATCACATTTATAATAATAAGGAAATTAAAGCAATATCAATTATATTTTCTTATAGTTATCAGAAGACATTGCTAAGCATTGTGATTGGTCTACTGATCGCTATCACTACCTTGTTTTTATATATTGTAATTTCAACTGCTTGCTTCTTCTAGGTTCCGGTAACTTCGGTGAAGTTTATAAAGCAGCTTTTAAATCCGACAACATCGAAGTCTTGTTTGCAGTGAAGATGCTAAAAAAATCATCAATTGAAGGTGCCAAGGTAATGTGTTTTGTTTGTTTTTTGTTAAAAAAAAACCAAAAAGCTTAAATAATTTTAATGTTTTTCGGATATTAAGTCTTGAATTTCTATTCTTTTATTTTTATTGTGTATTTCTTGTTTTTTAGTTAGATTTGGAGGTCCCATTCTTTTCCCTTCCTAATTTTAATGTTGGTTTAAAAAATGTAGATATTTACTGAAATGAATGAAGATCTAAAACATTGAATAAAATTATCAATATAGTTGTTAATCAGTAGTGATGTTACTGTAGGTGCATTTACTGAAAAGGAAGAGTTTCTGAGATATAACTCACATAAAGTTAAAAGTTAAAGTACCCCATCTAGGCCGACACCGGCCTTTGGGGGCTAAGGAGGTTAGGCTTCCGGCGTACGTAAGCCAACAGGACAAGTTGGGGTCGGGGAGCTGGCATATTGAAGGTAATAAGACAAGACTCATTTGTGTCCCACTTTCAGAATTGTGATGAGGTCAGGCCTTCGTCCCTTTTGCCTTCTTTATGTGGGCTAAATTCCAGAAACTCTTCATTTTTAATAAATCTCTGAGTTTCGGAAGTCGATTTTGTTTCCTCTATCCCCATAATCAACTGATGATCAAATACTAACAGATTGTTTGGAGAAGTTGTTAAGTTTCTATGATTATCTGTTAAGTTCTTTTGCATCTTCAGTTAGAATAAAAGACATCCTTTTCTTTTGGTATGTAGGAAATTATGTTTTGGGTACTTGTTCCATACTTTTCAAATTAAGCATTGCAAACTGTTACTATATAATAATTCATTTTGTTAAGCCATTCAAGGCAGATTCAGTCCATTTCTGCAAAATGCACATCATCTCTAATGCAATTTACCATTGTCTGTATTTAAACACTGGAAAGTGTTAAGAATGCCGTTAATAGCAGTGCTAGAAAGGAACTGTTTTCTGTGTGAATTTTAACCGATTTTTTTTTAATTTCTTGCTGATAAAATTTGAAGTTCTGAGAAATGCATGTATTGAACCAACACTAGCTGCATTGAGAGGAATCAGAAGAGAATGAATTTTTGCAATTTCATTACGAATGAAAGACCCATTATAATTTCCCTGCTTTTTGTTTTTGGTTGTAAAAATGATTTAAAAGAAACTTCCTTTTTTTTTTTTTTTTTTAGAGGAAGGACTGGAACAGGAGCTAGTTTGTATATTGAGTAAGAAATTAGAACTGGAACTTGTTTTTTTGTTTTAAGCAGTTATCCAAGCACTGATAACGTTCCTCAAAAACTGAAAGAAGGAAAAGAAAAAAAAGATATCTGCTCTGTTTTAGTAGGCTGAAAGGAATTTGCTTGTGAAACAAACCAAAAACAAACTGAAACAAAAGAATTTAATAAAATGCAAAATTAAGAAGTGGACTTGAACTTTTTTTTTTTTTTAAGTAAGAAAGAGAAAGTTCTTCTTAACCTAGTGGAAAAAAATAAAATGAAAATGTTTATTTTATAGATGAGGAACATTAATTGTCAGTTAAGTTAAAAATATTCATTAATTTATTTATTTTTATTTTTTTTTTGCAGATGGATATAATGAAAGAGGCTCGAATAATGACAGATCTTGATCATCAAAATATAGTTAGATTAATAGGTAATTATGAGTGTATTTTGCTTTGAAAGTTTGCTATTAAAAATAATTTTGTATTTAAATTTTATTTCCTTTGTGTCATAAATGCTTATAAGTAAAAATCACATTTATTTCTTAAATTCTTAATTTTTTCTTTTAAAATCTATCCAAGCATTATAAAGTTAGATGAAGAAATGTAAACATTGCATTGCTGTTAGCTGACATTGCACCAAACAATTAAAATAATTGAGACCTTGTCTGTTTATTGGTGCCTACTCCCAGCTGATGAGTGCCAAATAAGCAAGAAACAGCTGTTGTGGGATGTCACCTAGTAAACACTTGGTCGCTCTCTTTAATGGAATTAATATAATTGTTTAAAAGGTTGGTTAAAAGATCTTAGGTGGTTTCAAGGCTTAGAATAAATACGGTTTTTCTCTCATTTATTTTTGAGATTTGAAGTAGAGCAATTAAATCTTTTTACAATTTCATTAAACATTTTGCCATGCATCTTACAAACTTGCATTTAGATTCTTCATTATAATATTTAAATGTTTTGATTCTTTTCTTGTAGATAGTTATTACCTTTATATGGTTATCTCTTAATTAATATTGACAATCCTACATAGTTTTTAAAACAGATTAAAAAAATACTGAATATAAAGAGCTTTTGTTTCTCATGCAGTCATTTTAGAATTTGTTTCTCTTTCTTTGAGAAACAGAAAACAACTCTGGGATGTGAAATACAAATAAAATATACACAGTAATTTTTTTTATTATTATTATTTCTTTAGCAATGCAATGTAAATTATCATTTAATTATTATATAACTTTAAATACAAAAGAACTTTATTAAATGAGATTAATAGCATAATTCTCGTTTTTTTTGTGTGTGTGTGTTTTTTGTTTTTTTCCTTTTCAAGCTTTATTAATATTACAGTGGTAATCTTTCTTATTCTTTAGGTATTTGTGAAAGTGATTCACTTATGCTAGTGATGGAATTAGCACCTCTGGGACCAATGAATGTCTATTTAAAAAAACACAGGTATTTCCTATCAGTAGAATAGATTTTTTTATAGTTTTTTTATACTATTACGACTTCTGGAGCTTTATTTTATTTTATTTTTTTACATTGCAATTAGGTTTAACATATGTTGACCAACCTAGTAAACTTGAATGTAAAATAACAAGCACACTGTTTAGAATAAAAATATTGTAAGTCTCCTGTAGTTTTTAGATGCTCTGTGCACTCGTCATAAATGGAATAAGAATGAGGGACAACATATACATGAAGGACAAAAACAAAAAAATCTTTTTGAAGGTCGCTAGCAAAAACCTTTTTAAACCAACTTACAGCTTGCAATTCTGTTGCCAAACAGCAAACTCTGGCCGTTACTATTAATACACCTATCCCAGTCGCCTTGTATTTTGTTATTCACCAGCACATTAACATGATTCCCTAATGATGGAGCATTTATATCAAAACTATAATATATTTATTATAGCAAATTTAAAGTGCTATAAAAATGTTTTTCAAAACTTAATTTTAAAATAATTAATTAATGATAACAATAAGAAGAAGCAGGGTTCCCACACACCTGGAAAACCTGGAATTCTCAGGGAATTTTGAAAACATATCAATCTCAGGGAAAACTCAGGGAATTCTTGTTAAGTTATTATTACGTGTGTTTCACTCGAGGATTCCTACAACTTCAAGCCTCCCGCTATTCTGAATCCAAAGATCACCTAAAGCTCAAGTAATCGATATAATTATTCAACAGACAAAATTAAAGTTTCTCATGACAGATGCTAAGTTAAAAAAGGATATTTTTTAAACAATTATAATGAAGAGTGGCTGTTTTAAAAATTTAATCTGGCCTCTAAAATAAAAGAGTATTTAAAATATCTAATCCTTTAATTAGCAGCCCCGCAGTCATCAACATCCGGTAGCCATGATGGTAAAGCTCGTGCCGGTACGAGCGCGTTTCAGTCCATTCCGTTACAACTTTTTCCCAAAAATTGAGTTTCTCGCATTTCTTTAATTTTTTAAGAATGTCTCATTTTCGAACTAGCTTTAATCGTTTATGGATTGATCCTGTGATCAACCCAGAATGGTCACAGTGGCTAAAGGAGGTAGAAAACCAAATGTAAGCAAAGTGCAAAATTTGTAAAAAAGTATTTGAACTTAGTAACATGGGACGTCAAGCTGTAGTAAGCCATTCTAAAAGTGTTACACACAAGAGAAATGCTGTCTCTCAATCATGCATGCCTTTGAAGAACTATTTCTCATGCAATGTGGATGCTAACAATAAACAAGATAATGGCAGTGTTGCAGAAAAACAACAATCACAAGTAACATCACTTTCTGTTCCTTCATCAAGTAAATCATGTTCAACCTTGGATAATTTTGTTTCAAATGATGATGTCAAAGCTGCAGAAATCATCTGGACTTTAAAAATTGTCATGGGTCATGGTTCATTCAATTTTCAGGAAGGATTGGGACACCTTTTTAAAAAAATGTTTAAAGATAGTAGGATTGCTGAACAGTTTGCTCTTGGTCCCACAAAAATGTCATATTTGATTTTGTATGGTTTGGCACCATATTTTACACGTTCATTGACTGATGATCTGTTGAGTTCTTCCTTTGTTGTATGCTTTGATGAGTCCTTGAACAAAGTAGTTCAGCGTGAACAAATGGACATTGTCTTGAGATACTGGGATACACTTGAGAATAAGGTCTCTACCCGCTATCTTACATCGGTATTTTTAGGGCACACAACAGCGAAAGATCTCCTCAGAAAGTTCCTAGAAGCTTTAGCCTCTCTACCTCTGCAAAAAATGATACAAGTGTCGATGGACGGTCCAAATGTAAATTGGGCTTTCTTTCGTGAATTGTCTACAGATTTGGTAACAGACGAGGAAGATCCAGAGATATTATCAGTTGGAAGCTGTGGTCTTCGTGTTGTTCATGGTGCTTTTCAGTTTGGCCACAAGAAATCAGAATGGAATATAAATGAGTTCCTTAGAGGCCTCTATTATTTTTTTAGAGATTCTCCTTCTCGGCGTGCAGATTATGTTAGGATTACTAGTAAAGCTGATCTACCTCAGAAGTTTTGTGCATCTCGTTGGCTCCAAAATGCATTGGTCGCTGAAAGAGTTATAGACACCTTCCCTGATTTAAAAACGTTTTTTCACCAAAGTAAACGTTTCCAGTCATCACATTCTTTGTCAAATATCATGGTAGGATTTCGCGATCCTCTTATGCTTGCAAAGCTCAACTTCTTCATGAATCTTGCTAGCTCATTTGAATCTTTTTTGAGAATGTATCAAACTCCAAAGGCCATGTTTCCATTCCTTCATGATTCACTTGAAGAGATCATTAGAGAAGTAATGGGAAGATTTGTCAAGAAGGACATACTGGATAATGCTAAAAGCAGCTTCAAGTTGATTCAAATTGATGTTAAGAACGCTGACAACTTAACTACATTAACCAAAATTGACATCGGAGTTAGTGCCGTGGTTGCATTGAAAGCCTGTGGTGTTTCAGAAAGAGACAAACTTCTTTTTTTTAAAAGTTGCAGAGTTTTTTTGCAGTCAACAACAGAAAAATTAATGGAACTTAGTCCACTGAAGTTTGCTATAGTCCGGGCATCCAGCTGTTTAATTCCAAAGCAAATTGTTCAGTATCCAACACGTTGCTCTCAGCGTATGAAAAATCTTGTGCAGGAACTTCTCAAGAAGAAAAGAATAAAAGGCATGACTGGAGATAAAGTAGTTCGACAGTACAAGATTTTATTAAATCAAGTAAGCAGTGAAAAGGAATTGAAAGAGAAATTTTTAAATTTCTCAATCAAAAAGGATGAACTGGATTCTTTCTTTACGGGTATCCATCATAATAAAGAGGAGTTCTTTGAGCTATGGGGTGTAATTAAAATGATTTTGATTTTATCTCATGGCAATGCCTATGTGGAAAGTGGATTTTCCATAAATAAACAAATTTTTTGGTTGAAAATCTTAAAGAAGAATCACTTGTGGCCATTCGTCAAGTTTATGATACAGTGAAACTAGCAGGAGGAGTGTCTAATGTAGATGTCAATAAAGATATGATCCAAAGTGTGAGAGGAGCACGTAGTAGATATGAAGAAGCATTGGAGAAGAAAAGAAAAAAGAAAATTGACTCTAAAGCTAGTGAAATAGAAGATAGAAAGCGCAAAGCAAATGAGATACGTGTTTTGCAAGCAAAGCAACGAAAGATGCTAGAAAACGCAAAGGCCATAGCACAACAATTGAAAGAGCTCGAATCATAACAGGAAACCATTAAATAAATTACACTGGCGACTATATTTCCTGTTTGGAAAATCTTACTAAATATTTCCTATTGAAGTATTTGTACAGCCGAGTTAGATAATATTTAGTTTAGGAATGTTGAGCTAAAGTAATGTTAAATAACTTGAGTGGAAACACACACAGGGTTTTTTTTTTTTTATAACAAATATATTTTAACACAAAATATAAATTTCTTACAAGAGTTCTATTTTAACTATTTCAAGTAAATGCTTTAATAGTTCATGTCACTTCATTGATTATCTCAGCTAACAGTTCTTTAACTTTAGTCTTCCTTCTATTGGAACTTTAGGCTCCGCGCTGATAATCTTCCGTAAATGCTTTTATCTAGTATGATTTACGAGTGACTGTTTTGTCCCGTATAATTCACGGCTATTCGATCTAGTATAAATGTGGGTATTAGGTTTTATCTACACTGATATTTATCTAAATGGCTTTTCACACTTATATGCCTCACTGGTTAGATTCATCTAGTATGAATCGTTCGAATTAGGATTTTATCTACCCTAAGTTTTATTATTATCGCTTTCTCACTTGTATGTATCACCGGCTAACTTCATCTAGTATGAATGGAACTCATCCGTTTAATATTTAATTATTCGTATCAATGTTTAGATAAACTAACGATCAATTATTTGAGCTTTCCTAAATTCACCTGAAATGGACTTTGCCCGGCAGTTGTTAAACACTATTCACTTTATTTCTTTTAATCTAGGATGGCTGTTAAAATTAGTTCAACAGTTAATAATTCCCTTCGATAAATCTATTTTATCACTGCACTAATAAGATCGTTCTGCAATCTATTCTTAACGTACTTCAGATAACTAGATGAATAATAGTATTATTTTAATTCTATCTGAATTAAGCATTAATGAGTTCTAGCCTGCGTTGATATTATTTGTCTATAAATAAATGTCCCCGTTGTCTTCTAACTGGACTTTTATCAAGGTGAGCTACTTTTGCATGTCAAGTGTGTTAGGCCTCTTGCTTCCTTCCGATATATTCCGGAACAGTCTTAAATAAGTTCTACTTACAAATCGTTGAGTTTGCTGCGATGATTTACCATCCCTAGGTAAATGCGGTACTGCGATGTCTTCTTGGAAACCACTGCCAATTTTATCGCTTACCCTATTTTAGTTTTCGATCCTACTACATGAATCTATCTCCTTCAGTTTTGTTCTAAACTGACTCCATGTTTATCGGACGTAAAACTTTAATCAAACTCAATATTTAATACTAACTTATTTACTTTACTTATTTTGGAACTCGATGCCATTGCTAAACTTTTCTTAGCTTCCCTCAGATATAAGATCTGATAAATTATAAATGCACACAGCATTTCAGCATCGTTTTTTAACACAACCGTTTGCTTCGGTAGTTCCAATTCAACTTCGTTGTTTAATTGTTCCCGTTCCCATAGCAACTTCATTTTCTCCTCGAGCTCATTTTCTGCAGCTCCGCAGATAGCTTTGTTTCCGTTAGTGACGTATTTCACAATTACTATTATTTCAAATCCACTTTAAAAAAATGCATTTAAAGCTATTTAAAATTCACTTGCATTTATTTTATTAACATAAAATAAATTCTCCCACATTTCCATTTAATACACTAAGTTTATAATAAAAATAAAAGCTTTAATCTGAACATTGTGCTTAGTAAAATAAGTGTAATAGGTACAAATTAATGCTGCTCATTCTTTAATGCAATTGGTTTCATGTATTTTATTTAAGTGATTAGAAATAACATTTTAAATATTTTTATTTTTTATATTTATGGAGCATTTTTATTTTATTTATTTTAAAATTTTCAGCCTTATATTTCATAATTCCAAACGTTGCTATAACATGATCAAATTAAATACTCTAATAACTCTTTGCGAGTGGAAGTACCGCTATATTTTGCTTAATTGGGAAGTACATAAGCTTAAAGATTAAAACCTGGAAAATTTTTAAATCATACCTGGAAAACTCAGGGAATTTAATTTCATTTTTGTGTGAGAACCCCGAGAAGAAAAGTAACCGAAAATAATTGTACAAAATAATTCCAAATATAAATAAACATTTAAAACAAAATACAAAAAAGAAAAACATTGTAATATTGCTGTTTATTATAACCTTTAATCGGTGGTTCAAGCACCTTAAATAGGATGTCCAGAGATAGGATCCCAAAGGCTGTTTTTAAATAAATCCCACATGGTAAAAGATCACGGGGCCGTCCTATGAAGAGGTGGTGTGAAAATTTTAGTGGACCATAACAGTTCTATTAGGACTATAATATGGAAGGAAGATGATGATAATGATGATACCCTTTAATCTTGAATCTTACTGCATTGTATGACTACTGGCCTTGTACAAAAATTTATTGCTTGGTTGATTGTTATTTTTTTCCCTACAATTTATTGTTCTTTAGAACTTCCATAACCAAAATGGATATTCGGTTTCTTTTGCAAAGAGTAACCAAAATGGTCCTTCAAAACTTTCGTTCAGCTTTGAATTGCAGCAAAAATGTTTGGAGTTTTTAGATCCTTCTCCAATTAAATCTCTTTAAATGTATTGTTCCACTATTTCACTCTAGGGAATTTGTAGAACATAATCAGATAAAGTTTTCAAAGCGGAACCCTTTTGTTCTAGTGTGTAAGCAAATTTAATAACGAAATTCCAGTTTGTAATAAATTACAGGAGAAAAATTAACCTTTTATTTATGTGACTACTTGATTTTCTATATCGTTTAGTGACATACCTGTGCAGGATGTGATCTCATTAATGTTGCAAGTAGCTCTGGGGATGGAATACTTAGAAGCTAAGCAGTTTGTCCATAGAGACTTAGCAGCAAGGAACGTTTTGCTTGTTAACGAAAATTTTGCTAAAATAAGTGATTTTGGCATGTCAAAAGCTCTGGGACTGGACAAAGATTACTATAAAGTAAGTTTATTATTCATTCTTAAATTCAGAATTATCAAAGTTTTGTTAGATTAACTTAAATAACCAATTTTTATTTTCTCTGTATGATAATAATGAGAAAGTATAGTAATCATGCAAAATATATGCACATAATTGCTTTTTAGATAAAATAGTACATTAATCATACAACTATGTATGGATTGTAATGTAAATTCAAGTCATTTCTGTTTGTTTTTGTTTTTTGAGTGACGACTATTATAGAGACGTGTGGGTGCAATAACTCTAAAATTAATCTTGTTTCTTGTTATTTAAGAGTTTAGTGCTATTATATAGATCTATTCAGATTTTGGAATATGTAAGTCCATTCTAAGAGCTAAAAGATTGCATACTTAAAACAGTAACGCACTGATTGACGTCAAATTTTATATTTTGAGAATTAATGCTATTATCAAGATCCATTTACATTGCAATATTTGTAACCCTTGTTAATGGGTACCTCACAGCACTGGGCTTTTAAGTAACTCAAAGAATAAAACACTAAATTACAGGAAATTTCGTATTTGAAAATTTAGAGTTATTGTGTACATCTTATTAAATTTTGGTATATACAAACCCAGCTTATGGGCCATCGTTAATTAAAAGCCACAATTCGATACTCTTTCAGTAATTGAAAGAATAATGCATTGATTTACATCAAATTTCATATTTGAGATTTTAACTTTACTGTAAAGTTTTGGTGGGCTATTTCACGATCCGCTTTTCCCAAAGTTCTATAAGTATTGCCCTTTCTATCTGTAATGTAATTATTTTTTTTATTTTATGGCATTATGTAAGTTGGTGATAAAATTTTAGCTTTACTATGTTATTGTTTAAAGCTATTTAGAGCCATAATTTTTTGAGTTAATAAGACAATTTATTTTCTGAAGCAATTTATGGTTCTTTAGGATGAAGAAAAACTTCATCCTAAATTTTATTATTAAAAATAAAAAAAAAGAATAAATATAAAAATGAACAATAAGCTTCTGCCTGAAAGTATAAATGAAAGTTTGGGCAAATTTCATTGTCTTAAGTAAGGTTTTCTTTGTAATAACAATAATGGATGAAAAGATAAATTTTGATAACTGTATTCGGTTTTTCGAATTATTTGATTAATGTCAATTTACTTGTAGGTAGAGCCAAGAGGAAAATTACCTCTCAAATGGTATGCACCTGAATGCATTTACTACTTCAAGTTCAGTAGCAAGTCAGACGTTTGGAGTTTCGGCATCACATTTTGGGAAGCTGTTTCTTATGGCGACAAGCCTTACCAGGTTTGTTTTATTCACTAAAAATAATCCATAACAGTCTTCTTTTGAATTTGTTGATAAAACCAGATTCCTAACGTAAATATCTAAAAAAGAAATTTACATTACTGTTTGTTATTAACGCTGAAATAGTTGTTTGTCTTTTGGCTGTATAGCAAGAACAGAAAGAATCTATTGTAATATATCCTTTATTTCCAGTATCACAATTGAAATTTTTTTGTATCTGTTTTTGGATTTAATAATTATTAATTTGAAGTATTTAAATGTACGTCCCAAAGTACATTTTACAAAATTTAAAGTACTATTTGTGCTCTTTCTGTATTATATTATGTAAGTGTGATCATAAATTACATGCGAAACTGATGGTAATATTTGGAAGCAGCATCAATGTTTAACACTACATAAACCCAATTTTAACCAAATATGTTTGCAAGACATCACATGTCATTATTTTGGATGTCAAATGAATCATTATTACAGGCTTTTTTTTTTTTGTTATTTTTTTTTCCTTTTATGCTACATTTTGCTCTACTGGTATTTTGTACAAAAATAAGTTTGTTGAATTCAATCTGAAATACTCATTGCACATCATAAGATCTGTTCTTTTGCATTTAATGGGGCCTCAGAAGCATTGATCATACAGTACTAACAAGGCACTTATAAAGTTTGGAATATCATTTAATAATTGCTATAATTTAATACACATAATCAATAAACTTTTTACAATTAAAAATTTATATATTTACAATAAAATAATTCCGACATGTTTCAAATGCTACCACGATGTATTCGAAACATGTCGGAATTTTTATTGTAAATATATGTATTTTTTAATTGTCAGGAGTTTTTTAATTATGTGTGTTAAATTACAGTAAATATTGAATTTATAAATAAATACATATTGGATTTATAAATCTGGAATATCATATCGAGATTGTTTTGAATTGATTGTGAGTTAGCCATAGTACCCAGTACTGTCCAGAAATTTAAAACCTTTTTCTATTATATTCATTCATCTCTTTAAGCTCTACTTGATTTATTGAGAATAAACCATTGTAGTGGACTTCAGTACACTGGTCACGTCATATACAGGAATAGCACATGTTAAGATTGGGAAGGGGGGTAAAAAGCACTATTTAGGGCCAGGGCATCGAACTGTAATATTTTTCGTTCCAGTTTTCATTCCAGTTCACTCAAAACACAAAATTTGTGTTCGGTTTCAGTTTCGCTCCGAAAGCCATCACTGAACCGGTTTGAACAAGATACGAAACATAGTCTGAACTACTTCTACAACCAAAAAAAAAACACTTAACATCCACCCAGTGAGCATTCTTTCACCCATCCTGCCCACCCCTAGATCCATTCCTCAGTTCTTTTAAATGAAGGATACTGAATATCTGTAGTAAGCGAAAAATTCTGTATTTTGCTTATACTTTAAAAAATAGGAGAACTGAAATGAAGGAGTAAAATAAATATTCGGTTTCATATCCGGTGCAATATGTTTAGCTTTTTTGGTTTGGGTTCAGCTCCACTCTGACCAAAAATATCGATTTTTTTTTTCCATTTCCGGTTTTTGCTCAGGGCAGTTTGGAATGTTGGTACACGGCCAATGTAGATTAAGGGCAGATTTGATCAACCTTCAATTTTAATGTCCTAATTGAAGAGAAAAAAATTGCCCTGCAAATTGCTCCCAATACATCAAACATGTTGGAATGCTCAAGTTTCTGATAGACAACCAAACTTTCACTTTTATATAAAGATTTCAAGATTTCTTTGTTTCTAACTGCTATCATTTGCTATTAGTTAGTGAAAGAAACGTTCTTTGCAACCTACAAAGCCTAGCTTTATTAGTATTGTTTGATTGCCTTCTCATTACCCTTTTCCTTTTGGAATTGTGGGAGTTCCTAATTATATTTGGCACTCTTACTGATAAATATTTGCCATTTCTCTACATTCTGCCATCAGTATGAAACAGCATACTGTTTCATTGTGTGAAGGTCGCTTCTGTCTTCCCTTTTCAAAGAGTTGCCTCCGTCTCTCCTTTTAAGAACATAGGATGATTAAATCTTGTGCGTGGAAACATTTATGATATACGACTCTATACATGGCATATCAATCCATAAAATTCCTCAGTTTGACAAACAACTTCTTCTTGATTTTATTCCATATTTGAGTTTTAATAGATTTACCTATTTCTTGGTATACTTTTGTTTTTTGTATGACCATTGGAGGTTGAGACTTTGTCATTTGACAAATTCCTCTTTCATTTCTACTCTCCGGTGAGCTGTAAAATTTTGCATTATCCATAGAACTTGTTATTTACATTGAAAAGTTAATAGATTATCATGTATAATTTAAATTGTTTTGGAAATACAATGATTAATATAATTGTAAGCAATGTTTGAGTGAATTCTTCTCGAAGCTTTGTTTTAGAATAAAACGATACAAAAAAAGCAGTTCTTTGTATTTTTATAATCTGATAGTTAAATTTAAATTATTCCTTTGCAGGGAATGCTTGGACAGGATATTCTTAAAATGTTTTCTGAAGACAAACGTTTGCCGAAACCACCGAAATGTCCTTCTGAAATTTACAAAATTATTTTGGAATGCTGGCAGTATAAGTAAGTTTTGTTATTGGTATTTCATTAGTTTTTCATTGTTCTGATATTTTTTTTTTTTTTTTTTCATAATTCTTAAAATTAGTAGGTAAGTCGCGTTGATTTATTGTATTGCGTATGCTTTACTTTATATTTTGGCACATATAGAACTAACTTATAAACAGTTTTTTCTTCCAAATATCATTTTATAGTGATGCTGAAATCTTTATCTTGCTACCATTTGAATTAAAATTAAATATTAGAAATGTCGATTTTAAATCAAACAGTTTATATCATGTGACTAAAAGTGATAAAAATCAGAAGATGTGATCCTGTTAATATTTGTCTTTTCAGGCCAGAACAGCGTCCAAACTTCGCTTATTTAAAAGAACGTTTGAAAAAGCACCTTGAAGAATAAATGAATAATATTGAAGAAAAGAGTTTTATCATTTGTTTGTCTCTGTTTTGTTTGAGCTATCTGCTGATAGTTATTTTAGAAATCAAGAATAGTCACATATGTTAGAAATTATATATTTTTATATTTTCATATCCCTTGTTAATCCTTGTATATACATTTGTTGTTTTATGAAATGTAAATAAATTTGTATTGCTTTTAAATTGTGAGCAGTACTCATTTATTCTAAAAACTTAAATATACACAAAGTATTCACAGTAAAGCCTCTCTGAAAACTTTTGAATTTTTAGATTTCCACATGATTTTTCCAGACTTACTGTTCAGTAATCTGCTATAGGCAGTTTATATAGTGCTGAAATATACCGCAGAATTGATAATATAGTGTACACTTAGATTTCATCTGTTAAGTGAAGCATTTCCAAGAATGTCTGTCTAATGTCTACAATTTTAGAAACTTTAAAAATCTATTAGCTATGTGATGACCCCTTTCTTTTAATTTTGTACAAATCAAATATCTCTACTACCGCACATCAACTGCGGTAAGTATATTTCCCAAAGATGAACCACCTTGAGATTTGTGAATAGATACTCAAGTCCTTAAGAGTATCTAGTAATCATCAAAGTTTTAGCTCAAAAGCTCAAAATTTACGGCAGTTATCCACGTCACAACTTTGACGTCACGCCAGACTTCTAAGTGTTGCCCTGTAAAAACCCGTGAACAGATGTCAACTTTTTTATAGTTAAACCAATGCTCTAAAAAGTTTGTGGCAAAAACTCTAAAAACAAGGGTTTGAAGATAGGAAAAACGTCTGAAAGTGGAAATTTCTGTAGGCCACCATTTTGAAATGAATAATCCAATTTAGTTGAAATACAATATCAGCTAAGTTCTTAAGGGTATCTAGTACCCATTAAAGTTTTTGCTCAAAATTCACGGCAGTTGTCCACATCACAACTCTGACGTCATGCTCCACTTCTAAGGCCTGCCCCCTAAAAAACCCATAAAAAGATTGACTTTTTTGTTACTTATTTGTAGTTAAACCAATTCCCTAAAAGTTCTAAAAACAATGTGAATATAAGGGTTTGAAGATAGGAAACATCATCAAAAAGTGGAAAACTGTATATATATATATATATATATATATATATATATTGTGGGAAGAAGAATTTGAATGGCATATAGATATATTCGTGATCTAGGACCCCTGATCGGCGTTTATCACAAGGTCCCGGGCTCATCTGTTCAAGTAGTGGAGAACGCAAAAGTGTATTTTTCCTTTGGAAAATAAACTAAAACAGGCTTTTGTTAGATAATGACTCCCAGTTTGAATTTAGACTTAGTTTGTTTTATTTTTTCCCAATATATTGTGGATTTTATTACTCTTTGCCATTTGAATATTAAGGGAAATCAAACTTATAAGCGATATCCATTGAGAATCTGAAAAGATTTGAAAAGGAGGGGAAAAAAAAAAACTGATAAAATTCGATATTCTTGGTGGTAAATGTTGCTGGGTGAAACCAAATATTTTTTTGGTGTTTTGAATCTTTTGAATCATCTTAATCTTTTACAGAAAAAAGAAAAGTCTTGGGAGGAGCTTGAGCCAAACGGGAAGACATGAAATAGCTCTGAGAATATTGTTGTGTTTTACTGCCTCTTGATGTAATTTTTTTTTTGCTGAATTGTACCCTTTGTTCAAAATAGTCAAATGAACAAAAAGATTAAAAAAAAAATCAACTTGTTTGTAATAACGCTTTTAGGAGATAATCCTTACCTGTGCAGTCCTATCATAGGTTTAAAAAGAAAACTGAGAAGTATTCTCTTTGCAACTTTTAGGATCAACAGAGATTAGCAAACACTTGATATAGTGGGGGGTGGAATCTTTTTTTTTTTTTTTTTCTTCTCTCCATAGTTAGATGCTTACAACATATGTTTATCTTTGTTGGCACTGATATACAAAATGTCACACCAAGGTTCATGTTAAGAAGTATTTCTTTCACACATTAAAAAGACATTTTGAAGTAACATTTTTAATTTAAAGTTATTGCCCCCCCCCTTTTTTTTTTTTTGCTAATAACACTTCATTACCTATACATGACATGCATAGGTCCTTATCTGAAATTCAAGATATGCTCAGAAGGCATTGTGATTTCATATTCATCTCATTGCCAAAATGAAGAGTTTTCAATTAATAACAGAAATAGTCTTGTTTTTTAAATAGTGTTAGTCAAGTTTCAAGAGAATCTATTCACTAGTTCAAAACCTGTCATAATGAGTTTACAAACCTACTTTTTCTTAACATGCTGTAGTTGTTTTATTTCAATCTTTTAAAAAATATTCCAATAACAATATGAAATCGACAGTTTTTTTTTTAATTGTGATTGAAAACGATATGTGGTTATTTGTGTTCTAATTTCTTCCAGCCATGGGTTTATCCTACAGTTTCTGTATACAGAAGTCTCTCTACAAAATGTAAGATTACAAAGCAATGAAACAAGTGAATTTACAAGTAAGCCTTACTTCATCAGAATCAAGTAGAATAGTTTTGAAGAGATACTCCAACACTGATCAATTACTTTTTGTTTGTTCTTTCTCTTTGAAGAAAACTCTGTGAATGATCAATATTGCTAGTATCTTCAAAATTACTATTAGTATCCAAATCAATTGCATGAGGACAGTTTCTTCAACTCACTGTTAGAATACTATTTCATATGTAAAACTTGCTAAAGCTCCGTTACTGCAAGAAACTTGTCAGGGTTCTGAAATTACATTAAATAAATAAACCTATAACATTGTTAAACTAGGGAAACAATGAAATTAACATTTTTATTTATTTATCCCTACAATCTTCAATTTTTAGTAAGTAAAAATTACTTTTAATAGGGAAATTGGGTAGGATTTTAAAAAGTCAATAACATTATGGAAATGGAGTATGATTAGCTGTGATCTTATTTACTACAACAATGTTGATTTCTTTTCACTTTTTGATATAAATTTAAATACTCTGTTGATAAGTACATTGACTCCAAAGCATTCAATGGCTCAATAATAAAAATTTATGGCTACTGTAAACACAGACATTTCAAACACGAGTACAAGGGATCGAGATGAGTCTAAACTAATGGAAAAAGGACAGGAAAATAGAGAATAAATAATGAAAATCCAAAACAACGAGCAAGTCAGTGAGTTAAAAATAATGAAAGGACTATGAATGACTGAAATTAAAGGTAGAAAGACTAACAAAGGCAGAATGACAGTACGAACTGAAACAGGCTGATGGATTGGACAGGAAAAGTCATGTGGAAAATCTCCTTGGATTAAACATTTAGTGCATTCCTAATAATAACAATAAAATATGTTGAAAGCTTACCCTATGATTTGCTGAATAGATAATTGAACATAAAAACTAATGTTGTTGATAAATACTCATCACCATCACTGTTGTGAAGCAGAGCACAATATTCACCGTTTCTGCAAATTTGGTTTCTTATCTTTAACATAAAAGAGAAAAATTGTAAGAAAAACAAAATGGGTGTGTAAAACCGATTTTTTCTTAAAATTGACAAGGAATAAAGATTTTTTTTTTTGTATTGTTTTACAAGTTTAGTTGACAATTGACAGTCTGATAGCAAGAAAAGCATACGTAAAAGCAGATATATATTTTTCATTCAGCATTAAAAAAAATTACATTCTCAAAATAATAAGATAGCACTCTACTGTTGCTAGCATTTAATATAATCCGCTAATAGTCTCAGTGGTGTCTGAAAGATGATGAATCCCCGGGAGCTGCAGTCTGGAATGCGACGAAGAATCAGATGTTGGTAAAAGATTTAGACAAATATTCTATACAGTGAAGTTGAACTGTGGGGGGAAAAAAAAAAAAGAGCCCAACCACTAATTGCAGATTCCTGAAGCTAGTGACTTCCAAAGCAAATAGAAAATGATACATTGGTAAGTATAAAGCATTTTCTAACCTATCCAATTTTTAGCTTGTAATTTCTTTTGTAATAATTAATATTAATTCAACACTATTTTGCTAATCAATCTAAAATAATTGTAAGCACAGCATTTAGGGTTTTCTGAAGATTTGCTTTTTAGGGCATAGGAAGTTTCTGAATTACGTGCAATTCAAATCTAAATTTGCAACTCGAAAAATCCAGTGTCTTTATTTAATGCATTTTCATTTTCACAGTTTCTAATTTTTGAGTTTTATCTGTTTCTCGTTTAGTAGACTGGCAGTGGCAGATGGGCATAATCTTACAGTCTGTGTTTTTTAATGGCTTCCATGTGATAAGAATACCCTGATACCAAATCAGGTGACTTCCTTTTCTGCAGTGTTGAGCAATTTCAGTTGTGCAGTTTCCAAAATCATCACCTTAAAATGTGGAATGCTACAGAAAGTGGTAAGTTTTGAAACTATGTGGATGTTTTGATGTTTGTGTGTGTGTGTGTTTTTTGTTTTTTTTTTTTGCATAAGGAGTTCAGAAAAGACATGCAGTTCATCTTATAAAGAAATAAAACATAAAAATAATAATTGCCATCCAAATTCTATTACAGTAGGCTTGAGGAATTTCAGTGCAATGATAAACAATATAATACAGAAATTTACAATTTAATTTTTTATATTATGCCATCATTGGTTATCATATTTATTCTATGGATATCAGTCTGAGTAATTGTTATTGAACCTTTTTGGTAGTAAAATTACATGAGTTTATAGAAAAAGCCTAAAATACATGGCTATAGGCCTATCATGCTTTTTCTTTAATTTTTTTTTTTTTTCCAATAAACTGAAAACTACACAGCTCAATATTTAACATTGGACATTATATATAAAGTTATGTACCATAATTTTTTTGAATTGTTATTTTGAGGAAACAAGCCATGAAAAACATATCTTTCAGAACTTTCCAGAGATATATATATACGAATTGTAATTTCCAAAGTGTTAAATAATACATTCATTACAAAGGGATTACACATCTGTAACATAATCAATACACAATGCACACTAATCCACAGAATCTATAGAAAACTACCATTATTACAAAGAAGAATTACAGTAAGACAAGCAATAAGGGAAACAACACACACATAAAGCTTTTTAAAAAATATATATGAAATATTAAAAAAAGGTGTAGTTACGTATTGGACAGTTTCGTGAGGCGATTTTATGCCATGACATCGTCAGCTTTGATAATATTCTCAAAAAACATGCAGTTCTTACATAAGATAATAAAGAAAAATTAAAATTGAGTGGAGTTTTGCGTTGATTCTCCGACCCAACGCTCATTCTCCGACTTACGCAAAACTCCACTCATCCTTTAATTTTCTTACGTAAGAACTGCATGTTTTTGAGAATATTATCATAGCTGATGATGTCAAGGCATAAAACAACCAGACGAAACTGTCCAATATGTAATTATACCTTTTTTTTAATATATTTTTAAAAGCTATATGTGTGTGTCGTTTCCCTTATTGCTTGTCTTATTCGATGGCTCTCACGCGTGAAATATCAGTTTATTTAAAGAAGAATTACATGAAAATATTTTTTAATCCCATTTTTCTTTTACATGATTTTATTTCAGCTTGAAAAAAAAAAGGCTGTAATTAGACCACTTCTATTTCTATTTAAATAAACTGATACAAATATGTTTTTGAATTACAAATGATTATTATCAACATTTAACCTGAATGAAGAGTTTGCACTACATTAAAATTGTTAGCGATAGTGCCGCAGTACATAGTTCTTACAAACCTACATAAAAAATTTCTGTTCTCAAATCCCACTAATTGGAATCTCCAAAGTAACAAATGTCCTGAGAATAGTCATTTTCTGGAAAAGACTAAAATTGAACTTTGATATTTAATGAATTCTGAAATCTTTTAAAGCAATATTGGGACAGACAAAACCACTAGTGATGGGTTATATTTCTGCTCAAATGCCGAAACAGTGTGTCAGACAGCGGACCCACACGCACTTCCTAGATATTCAGAAATTACTTGAATAAAATTATTTTAATGGAAGAGCCTAAGAATAACCTCATGTTGTAAATACTGATTTCCAAATTAAAGTTTTGCAACTATTTGCTGTAACATTGAAAGTGTTTGAAATGGTACTGAATTATTTTTACCTTCAACAGTACAGTAGTCAAATTGACTGTGTATAATAATAAAGCAGTACAGATATATCAGAAGAAATTGCTTCTAGTTCGTTGTACTCTAAAAATTAAAGTAAGCGAATTCAAAAACAATTATGTTCTCTGTTCTTTATATTCTCCATACATGTTAGCAAGATTAACAGAACATAATATACACTTTTTAATCAACAAAATCAAAATTACAGACTCGTAAAACAATTGGACAGCTATGAATTGAATATGTAAGTGTCTCAGGACCAGTATGCAAATTGCTAAATTTTTGAAGCTTGAAGTCCTAATGCAAATTAGAGTCAAGTTTGCTGCAACTTCTGCAATACATAGGGTATGTCTGATTTCTCATGTGAACATTGTGACCAGTTTTCTGGCTGTGGTGAGAATGTCCAGAATGCCTCTGTATGACACAAAGTCTACAGAGATTACAACTAAGCTAATTTGAAAGAGGCTGGATTATTGTAATTTAAGAAGTGAACTAGTCATGCTGGTGAATTGTCTAACACTATGACTGTTCCGATGCAACAGTAAGGTAGTGGTAGCAGCAATGGTTTCAAATCTGAAGAACCATCAAACCATCTCTTTTTTTTTTTTTTTTACAGATTCTAGAGAATTAAGGTTATCTATGAATCGTCCTGCACAACTCACATGCCCTTTGCTTCTCAAGAGTTCTTCCTTAATCTTCTTATTACAATCTGCTCCATCTGGAAAGGATCCAAGGATTGTGGATGGCCTGTGAATCACATTATGTTGTTTTTGTCTTGAAGCAAACAACTATGTCTGGAGACAACGATACAGTTTTCATGCTATTATTGAACAACACGCCATCTCTTGTAGTAGCCAATATCCTGTACCACTGATGGCCTAGATCTTGATCAGCTTGCTGAAACGTTCAAAACCATTCTGCTCCCAGTGATGATGCACTTCTGTGGGCTATTTTCAAAAGGACAGTGCCTTACAGATCACATCTTTTAGGAACGCTGCCACGATATGGGCATCCTGTCCTGAATCGTCAGGTTAACTGATCTGTCTCAATTGAAGATGTGTGGGATCCTTGTGGATGCCAGATTTTTGCATTATTGCCGGAGGCGAATTTACTACATTTGATTTGTAAAATTTGCAATTCAGCTGTTCCAAAACAATTATTTTACAAAGGTAAAGGAATTATTTTATTCACCCTCTACCACCATTCTATGCACTAAGTGGGATTTTGTTTTTCTTCTGTTGAAGAGTAATCTTAACTGAAAAATCCAATAAAATTTAGTTTAAAAATAAGTTACATTTTTGAGAAGTACAATGTGCTACCTTGAGTTTAAGAAATTTTGCAAAATAATTTGAATTAAAGATTGAAATCACGCTAAATTTAAAAGAGAAATAAAAAGCACATGACTAGTTTCGACCTGAAGTCTTCCAAGGGTCTTCTTCAGATGCAATGGGAACAAAGCAAGAAAAGCCTTCTTTTAAAGGAATTTGTCAAATACAGTAAACCCAATAAAAAAAAAAGGGGGTTAGTCCATTTGACGTGGATGGAAACCGGAATCAACCCATGATTACGAACCGTAGGAGGGGTTGTCAAGTGCAATTGAAGAGAATTAGCAGATATGGCATTCACAGAAATTCGATCATTGTATGGATTTTTCAAAAGAATAAGAACTGATTCATGAAACTTTCTAAGGTAATCATTTTCCTCATGGCCAAAAATAATAGGATTATTGGTATCGAGGGAATGGCCAGTGGCTTGGACATGGGATGCAGTATTGTAATTGAAATCACCCTTATCTATTTGACAACAGCCCTTATGGGGCGTAATCATAATGGCTGATTCCGGTTTCCATCCATGTCAAATAGACTTCCCCATTTTTTATTGGTTATTGCACTCGAGAAATTCCTTTATATAAGAAGGCTTTTCTTGCCGAGTTCGATTGTGTCCACAGAAGACACTCGGAAGAGTTCAGGTCGAAACTAGTCATGTGATTTTTTTTTTTTTTTTTTTTTTAATTTCTCGTTTAAATTTAGTGCGCTTTTAATGTTTAAACTTTGATTGATTTTTATGTCAATATATGTAAATTTTTTAGGAATAAATTTGATTTTTGTTAAGGGATTTTAAATTTGTCCAAAGATGCAATCTTGGTCATAATTTTAAGACATCAGAAACACTGCAGTGTATTGATTGACAGTATATCTTGTAAGAACATTACAAACAAATTTTAAGTATTCCACTTGAGAGACTTCCATGAAATATTCATCCATCCAATGAACTAGGTAGCTGTGGACATAAAGGAAAGCAAATCAACATATTTTGGTATTTTATTTTGGTTCTATGTTCATTATGAAAAACAGTGTAAATAACTAACTGTTTCTCCGGAAAAAAGTAATTCTTAATTATCCCAATTATTTCACGACCCTCCATTCCATCTGCTTACTTAACCTTTCATAGAATTTATACATAAAACAGAAGTAAATATTAAGCATAATCAAACACTCGTTTAATATATTGCCCAATTATTTTACAAATTACCTTTATAAGTTTTTTGTTTTTATTGTTCATGATTAAGGAACATTTATGTTGTTGATTATCCCCCCAACCTCCCAATGCCCAGGCTAGTGGCAGTCGACCTGTTACCCTCAAGGGGGTGGTTTTTCACTTCCCTCACTGCCACTATGAATTCGCACCTTGTGTCGTTTTGTGATGGCCTATAAGTTTGTGCCGTTCCTGATGACAGAATACACTCAGTATTCCGAAACTGTCGGTAAATTACCATCTTTTTTATCCTGTTTACAAGTAAGTGCGTTTTATTTTCAGTTTCTCTTTATCATAAAGGATAGTGTTACGGATATATATATATATGTCCAAATGAAATACATATTTGAATGTTCTGAACAAACTGATATATATATATATGTATATATTTCAGGTTGTCCAGAACATTGGGACATCGAAATCAGTTAAACTTTTAAAGAAAATTGAAACTTCATTGAAGTATCAAACCATGAAATTTAACAGGAGTGATGAGTTTTCCTAGTCCACAGTGTTACTGACAATGTTATCAATACTATTTCTAGGCTTACATGTAGAATTCGAAAATGTATTGTAACGTACTTGCATCTGACTTCATGCTCAATCACTTGTCTCTGTTCATAGTAAAAAAAAATGCTTATGACAAACATTTAACTGCTGTTATCAGCAAACTGGAAAAATGCTCATTCAACCATTAACTTCAAATTTTCAGGGTACCCAAAAATATAGCAGTAATTGCAATGGTTGAGTCTTTTCGGTAACAAAGAACAAAAACCAGAACATTCTTTTATTCTTTCTTTCTAAATCATGTGATAATTGAACAGGCACTAGGTGCATTTTTTTAAACAAATTTTATGATAATCTCAGTAAATGATTATCTTTAGGAAAAATAAATAGAAATAATAAGAAAAAAATACAGCAACAATAAAAGAAATTGCTTCTCCCTCCCTCCACAAAAAATCACAAGCCAAATGTATAATACATGGAAACCAATCCCAGTAGGAATTTAAAGTAATCCCTCTAATCAGTTTTCTGATCTACTTGAAATTTTAAACGCTTCTGTTTTCACAACTTTTGATCACTTTTTTTTTTTATTCCCAGAATTATTTAACTTTTTCTTAATGATAAATTCTGTTTACTAATAGTAAGGCACTGTAACACTTTTTTTTTTTTTTGAAATAGAAAGAAACCGATGCCAATAGTTTTACACTACAACCAATATTATATTTGGATGAAACTTCATTCACAGAAACTACTCAATCTAAGACTTGGCAGGAATCAACTGTTCCCAGTGCCAATGGACTGACCCTACCAATAGCCAAAGAAACAGCTGATTTCAATGAACGACATTATTCCGACATCTTTAAGTTAAACAGATTTTGATTATACACTTAACTGCACGAAAATATTTTCTTTCATAACTTAAAACTGTATTTTTCATAATTCAGGTTTTTTTACATCGTTTTAAGGCGCAATATTTTGAAGAATAAACTAGTATAGAAATAATTAATTCGCTTAGCATTCTGTTTCATTTGTATGCAAAAAACAAATAAAGCTCGAGGACCATGATTTAAAATATATTTTCTTTTTTTCTCCCCTTAAAAGACTAACAGTACTTTCAACTTTTCCTTTAGCAAGTTTTAATATTTTAATTGTTTATGATCGCAGAGTTATCAATTAGAAGTTAAAGCTTTTCTGCAATGTCACGGCCTATTACAGATAAGCAAAAAAATATTAAAAGTAGGTTTATTTAAAATTATTCATCTTGAAATCAAACTAACTTTTTAAAAGTTGTATAATTTTTTTTTTTAGCAAACATCTAAAACCGTAAAACTTCGTTTTTAAAATCAGTGTTAGTAAACAGCATATTTGAAACTTTGAAAAATTTGCATTGACATAAAGGAAAATGAAATTGCAAAATCCCCTTCTACAGCTGTGCTAAAAATTCGGTATTTCCCGGTTTTCTTATTTAATGATGCATCAAAAGACACCTTAATTAATATTGTAGAAAGGAAGAACCCGCCTTATGTCGATCATCTACGGAAAAACAAACCCGAATCAAATGTGAAATATGTGGAATTGATCTCAAGCGAGAAAGAAAAAAAAAAAAAGAAATTCGAATTACTGCCTTTCCCCACACGCAATCGAAATTATTTATGAATTTTAATACATTGGAATTCCAAAATTATGTAGATTAATCACTGATGCTTGTTTATATATCGCGGTTTTTAATATTAATACATTGCAGGTCGGGACTCATTTGAATATTTTATTTCATAAAAATCTATAAGAATTAATTAATTAATGGTATTACGCTGAAAAGCAAGACAATTACTATATTCTCTTCATTATTTAAATTCAAATTGCTGATATTTTCAGTAGGAAAAAAAAATCGGAAAATTTTTATTTCCTATAAATAAAACAGCATGCCATAATTAATATTTAAATCATTCTCTTCAAGCTTTTTATATAGATAAAATTCAAAGACGCAATTAAAGAGTTTTCGTTTATTAAGATATAACCATTAGCCTGTCGTATTTTTCTTTATCAATTGTTTTTCAGTATTTTATTTTTAGCCTGACTTTTTAAAAAGCTAAAATTTTGTTCCGATTTTAAATTCTTTATACAATAAAATAGCAAAAATAAACGCACAAAAATTTGTTTTTCGGTATTTTTTTAATTTTTTTTTTTATTGTTACATAGGAATTTATGACAAAAGTCTTTAAGAGAAAGGGAAATAAAAACAAATTGGAATTACATGATTGCAATCGATAACTAATTTAATACATAATTTATAAAGGTTACGTCGTTTTTTCAATTCAGTAATGGTAATAGAAGTTTCTTCATAGTTAAAAACTTGAAATGTGTGAGATTAAACTGTTCTTTCTGCTTTTAAAATAAAATTACACCGAGAAAATAAGACCAGCCAGCATAATTCAAATGAGGGGATTTTTAAACAAATGTTAACGAGGCTGTTACATTCCAGTGGCAACGGAATAACAATTTTATTATCTTTTCTCTTTTGGCAGAGTCCAGCAACCAAGAATTCTGATCGATAAATGCATGCGCGGAATTAAGAAAAATCGCCTAAACTAAAATCCCTTCATTTCATAATCAACCGTTGCTAATCAAACGTATAACCATTATTGCATTTTCTTAATATTATTAGGAAGCTCCTCCTCTGTCATAAACTATATGAATGAATTTTTATAAAATCTTATTCCGCCAACAAACGTAGATACACGATTGTAAATAAGGGATGGGCCTGTATATTCATTAGTTTTACATTAAGCGACGAAATAAAATTTTCACGACACCTCACTATAATGTTAACATCTTGCGATGCATCGTTAATCTTATTTTATTTTGTAATTCATTACTTTGTTTTTAAATTAAATAAAAATGTGAAGACTTAGAAATTTTAATAGTAACTTATTTTTGAGTAAATATACTATGTGCATGGACATTTAAAAATCAAGTTAAAAAAATTTTTCCTGGAATTATTAAGGGTTTAAATGCGCCAAACAACCAGGGAGTAAATCTAAAATTTAAGAAACTGTTTCTGAATTATTCATAATTATATTTTTAATGTTTACAATTAATGTTTATAACTAGTAAGGCGAGTGGGCTGGATACTTACAAGTCATCAAATAACAATAATTCAACCTCCCGCTAAAGACAAATGCAAAATAGGTCCGTTTCAACACATCGCGGCTCGCTCGCCGTTTGCAGCGAATTTCACAAAATGCCGTATTTTAAATTCCAAAAGCGTTGAAATTTAAAAATACGCACCGATTCCAAACTCAAACGACGACACTGAAAGCGCGACTTGGAAATAATTATGTAAATAAGTCATACGATCAAACATGGCTGGCTCCACCTCCCTTGTCACTTTCTCCGTATACGGTAAACCTTGCGCGTGACTAGAAAAACTATTGGCTCCCAGGGAAATGATTGATGGGGGAATCGTCATCAGGTCACAGACGACAGCCTGATTGCAACATCAACAAAATATTTTACTACGCCACATTCAGGAGGAATTTTTAGATACACAGTTCGACGCTACCGGGGGATTCGCCATTACATTAAGACTTGGAAAGGCACAGAAGAGGAAGGAACAGTCGAGTTAAAATCCATTTTGGATTGTAATGGAAATCATGAATCCGCAGAAATAACGTGAGACATTGCCAAAAATGACCATGGTAGGTGAATACTGTTTAGATATGTTTGTAAAAGCCCTATTAGGCTTATCTTATGACATCGATTTTGGCGCGATTTCTTGGATCACTTCGTGAAACTATTTTTACTCGTGTCTGGTGCGAACGTGTGTCGAGCTATGTTGATTGTAGTATAGCGGGATTTCGAGTTGTACGAACACACTGGCGGGGTTCGTGTAGTTTTGGTGATTCTATGGACGAAGGCCAGCTTGGCCTTGTGGGAACCAAAACATTCAAGATGGCTCCAATACAAATCTTGGAGGAGAAGTTATTTTGTGTTATTGATTACCCCGTAGGCAAATGCGTTTCCCGACTTTTTCAGAACTCGCTGCAAATCTTGGAGGGTTGTGCTAGCTCCGGCAATGCGTGGAATGCAACTAATTAGCGGGGGAAAGGCGTGCTTCGCATTTGCACTCGAGAATTGTTTAGGCCTAAAAATAGGCTTACCCGGCCATCCTCACATTAGATCTATGAATGCTAAAACCATTAGCCCAGGAAAAGAGCAAGCTACCTGGAGAAACCAGCATTTTATAATCAACTCGCCACCATTTACAGCGGTATTTCGATGCAACGCAAACCTCCAAAATGCTTCGTTGGAATGCATTACCCAGAAAATAGCAATAAATGGTTGGAATAAGTGAAATTCCTGCGATTTGTGAATTGAAATATCGAAAAACGAGGGCCGAATAGGCGGCCAATTAATTACTTTCTCATATTAATAAGTTCATAAAACACGACAGATTTTAATAAAACCATCAGTGAATAAAAATAACGTTTTAAAAAAAGTAAAGCTACGGAGGAAATGGGAAAAAATTGCAAATATCACTGAACAGATCACATGTGGATCAACGGATGAATTAATGGTTTTTAAATAAATGATAAAAATAAGCAGAAGTTGGTCGATAGCTTCTGATGTTGTCCTTCCCATCCAACACATCTTTTTAAATCTTTAAGCTAAGTTGGGTTAATGCTCCAGTTGGAAACCCGCCCGAAATCAGATGGAGAATGGATCTACTCCGACCAGTATGTAATATTTCTTGTTACTTCGGCTTTATCTTTTATGAATTTGATGTTTCATTTTAGAATAGTATGCAATTAAAATATAATATACATGCTTTTTAAGGATTTTAGTTCTAATCCTGCAGTGTTTGAGAGTATATTTCTACCTCCTTTTTACTTTTTTTCACGTAATTCCAAATTTTCGAGGGAAAAAAAAATTCGTCTTTCCACGTGTTTTTTTTATTTCTTCACAAATTAAAATCGTATTTGGTCCATTGATGAATGACTTAATCTTTTAAAGAATATTAGCTGAAAATTCATTTTTTAGCCAAAATGAAACCGTATTTTCAAATTTTAATTACCTCTTCAAATGAAATCAATAAAGTCTTTTCCAGATTTTTCTAAATTTTTGAAATAAAATAAAGTTTACACTCCATTCTTAATTGTTTTTATTTTTTATCGAAATTGGGAGATCAGTACAAAAGAAACAACTAAAATAATGGGTATTAAAAATTTCCAGCAATGGTGGCTTGAATCATTAATGAAACCTGGACATCATATTAGATTCACTGGAACAATCATTTAAATTTATTTATAGTTTGAAAGGGAAAAAAAAAAATTAAAAAAAAAGTAAGCAGGCTGCTTAAAAAGGATCACATCTAAAGATAGAAATTCCAACATACAGGGATTAAGTTGTCACTAATATTAGAAATAAAAATAAAGTTCACCAGAAGTTTTAATTGATGATCATTAAAATGAGATAAAAATCAGGTCCTTAGGCCTTTTTGACGATTGCGAAACTCGGAAGAAAAAAAAAACCAGCATTGCAATATATTTAAGAAAACTAAGGTTAAAATACACGTTGAAAACATCCTTTAATTGCATATGAATGTTTTTAAAATATCATATTCTCACTAATGCTCGATTTTTTTAAGGACTTCTACAGAATTATTAATTATGCAATTAAGAAATAAATACTTTCTGAATAGACTGAAGATTTCACTCAATAATTTTTCAATCTTTAAGTTATTTTGTGTAGATTTTTTTTTTTTTTTAAACTAGAGAGATTTCTGATATAGTTAACAGTTATTAGCTTAGTTTGTTACTAAATGAATAATTTTGAGTTTTCAGCATTTACAATTCGCAAAAACTTAATTGGACTTTTTTTTGGATCAATTCAAGTTCCATGGTATGAAAAATATACACACCTTAGAGCTTAAGAATGATGACATTATTTAATGATTTTTGCTTGTTATTTAGCTGTTGAATCGGATTTTTTTTAAATATATATAAGCAATTTATTTTCAGAATGAGGAATGGATAGTTTTTCATACTTGACCATTGGTAATTAAAAAAATCATGAAAGCCTCCAATGCATTACAGCTACTAAGATTCAAGAAATGATTGAAATATTAATGATAAAATTCACATACAAATTTTACTAAATTCAAAACATTTTTTTCTGATAAAATAATGACTTCAATAAGAAGCATTAAGTAAGTCTTCCTTTCTGATTTGTAGTTACGTCTCATTAGAGATCTGCTTGTTTTTCTTTAAATGTTTCTTACAATCTTTGGCACATCAGAAAGTTGGGTTACAAATTACATTCACAGTAATCCTCAGAAAAAACATTTTTCCTATTCAATGGAAAATATTTTCTCATCCCTTATTGATTAATTCCACCAGGTTTAAATAACATACGAAAATATTTGAACATCTACAGAGCAGAAAAAATCTGTGCGCCTTCACCATAACCCACCACAGACTCGATAACAACTGTAAGTCAACTTATCAAAAAGTGTTAGAAAACAGTGAATATTGAATGGTTCAAAACATTCAACCCCACAATGTAAAGAATATTGCAGAAGAATTCCACGGCCACTTGATATAATTTTTTGATTCTAGACCATCATTAGGACCTCAGGTTGGGTTTTTTTCAGGTTTTCGTACCCATCAAAATAATAATATTTTTATGATACCAGTGAAAAAAAACTTGATTATTTTGGGGTTTTTTTCTTATATTTTTTTTTTTTTTTTTTTTTTTTAATTTTTGATAGTTCACAAAAATGTCTTTGATCCTTGAGAAATTTAGGCTAAGGTCATACACAGTGAATATCCTTCTATGATTATTTTTTTTTTAATATTCATTTGATGCACATGGGAACCACCACTTTGTTTATCAATTTTTCTTCTTTTTTTTTTTTTTTTTCCAAAAAGTTTATATTCCACTTAGTTGTAAAACCAGTTTTTTTAAGAAAGGTATAATAAATAAGGGAAAAAAAAAATCGTCATAATAAAAGTGGATTTTAGATCTTTGCAACTGATATTTTCTTTCTGGGATTTATATTGAGATTATTAAATAACCTACCATTTCTATGGAACTTAACACTGAATATACAGTTATATTCAAATGAAGAAACAATGATGCTAATTTTCTTTGATTCAAGTTTTTGGCTAATCTGTTAGGACTTTTAGATTTACAATATTTCATTTGTATGAGATGGTAATAAGTTGAAGGTCTGAATTACAATTGGTAATGTTATCATGACATTAAAAAAAAAAAAATAGTTTACCCTTTAGCTAGCTAAATTCTATGAAACCTAGCCTAGAAAAGACATTGTCACTACAATGGTCTGTAATTTGGACTGATGGTTGAGTGTTTTAAGTCCTTTTAGAAGTTAACAGATATTTTGAAGAAGAAAAAGGGGGGGGGGGCTCATTTTCATCATTGATTATAAGTAAAATAGGGGCCAGAAGCCACATGAATTTTAGTACTTTTAAATAGTGAACCAAGGCATTTTTGAAATTTTTTTTTTTCTACATCTTCAAAATCCTTAATTTACTTGGGCTTGAAATTATATTGCTGAATCTATAGATTGATATTATCTACTTAAATTGCAGAATTTGATCTCGCACACAATCTTGGATGGTTTCTTGATCATTTACCACACCTTTTTCAGATCAGAAAACCCCTGTATACAGTAATCACATGTTTCAGTAATTTATACCATCATGAATGTACAGTCTTTTAGCTGCTTATAAATCAAAGCAGTGTTTTTAGTATATTTCTCGAATCAACAATAATTTATCAGTATTGAAAGCAATGAGACGTAGGGAATTGTAAGTTCTGGGACATTTTTTTTTGGTAAAATATAGACAACAGATGAATAAATGTATTAATGAAAAATTACCTATGTCTCATTATCTCAGTTCTGCACAGGCAGAAAGATCAATTTGGCAGAAAAAATGAAAATAAAAGCTTCTAATAGACAAATTAAAGACATTTTGTTTTGTCAATGAACCGAATCCTAACGCAGTTTGATCAAGAGATTGTCCTTATATTATTAAGTCTTCCATTCATAAATTATTCATTATAAATCTTTATTCTTGTTTACGTTGTCATATTTGTAATCTTCAGTTATGATGATATTCATAATTACTACTTCACATTCTTCTATTATACAATGCCATTTTTACCAGTCCATGAAGAAAATGTGATTTTATTTTTTTTTCCTCTGCTTCTTTCAACTAGAGCGTTACAGATTTCCAGTTTTTTCAATCTTCCCATGACAGATCTGCTTGAAGGTATTGTGTCTTGTAAGTTGAAAGAACTCATGAAATTAGAAATGCACTCCCTCAAGTCGTTATGAATATTGTTAAACCTCTAAAAGAAGAGCGATAGTCAGTTTACCTATATTCATAATGATTTGAGGGAGAGAGTTCTTTCAGCTGACAAGAAGCAATATCTTGAAGCAGATCTGTCCTGGGATGCTTAGAAAATTGGAAACCCATAACACTAGCTAAAGAAGTGAGAGCGAGGATGTAATTTTCTGCAAGGATTAGAGAAAACCTCAGGAGAAGCATATGTTGAATTAATTATGAGTGAAATCTCAAATAGGAGAGTCATAGTAAAGTTTAACAGTATTTATAATGATAGCACTATCTTCAACAATTCAGTTAGGGTTGATTAGAAAATAAAAATTTAAATCACCTGATTACTAACAAAAAAGTAGAAAGTTTCAAAACTTTCTGAGAGTTTCTTAGCAGAAATCTTCTCTGTTACACACAGTAAGACTTGATAGATTTTTAGATCACTGCATTGCTCTATGCCATACCTCAGGTGGAGAGGCATTTTCTTATAAAGTGTTATAGGAGATGAAACATTGTTCATCCCCACAAACAATGAAAAGGTTGCCTATTTCTGTGATGATGGGACATTTCATACGTTTTGATGATGATATGGAAGAATCCTCTAAGCTCTTGTAGAAAGATGGAAACTTTCATGCGTTTGGCAGAGAAAAGTTCATCCCATTTGACGAAAAAGGAGTCAATCTCCACAGTAACTATATGTGAATATAGAAAGACTTCTACTAATTTTTGAAAAGGGAGTTGACATTTCTTGATTGTAGTTCAACAATGAAACATACAATGTACCTACTTTTCAGTCAACCCTTGTATATAAGTGAAATTGTGTTGCTTCTTAAGCTGCTCGTATTATCTTTCAGCTCTTCAAAGAAAGTATTGCATCTTCTTGAATTTTATGGTTTAGGCAGCGTCCTGTGTGTAAAGTATTATATAATCACAAATAGTAGAGTATCACAAAACTAAACAATTAAAAGACTGTTTGTTTGGTTTTATCCATTGTGAAACATCAGTATTAGACTAATTGTGAATGGAAGTGTTCATTTATTTTATTTATTTTTGATACTGGCAGTGTCTACTAGTTTTGATGAAGTCTCTTGGGAGTATGCAATAGAAATACAATCATTAACTTAAAAATTGAAATTGAAAGGCTTATTAATGTATAAAGAATTAATTTATGTTTAAAAGGTAGCAATGTGTTGAAAAAAATATAATTAAAAAAAAAAAAGCACATAAATATATAAAATTAATAAGCACGACTAGTTTCAAACATCATTAAAATCTACTAATGTCCAGTATAAATATAAACTTATAATCAAGCACAGCCTTTTCTGAAAATGTAGAAGTGTACCAATAAAGAAAAGGAAGAAATTGTTTTAGCATGTAGTTCTGATTTTTTTTCTAAAATTGTAGGTCTGTCTTGAAAAAAAATCTTTTGTAGACAACATGATTATGATTCCTCAAATTTTAATCTAAATTAAAATTAGGTTTTCGGAATTGTCAGCTATAATTGATAAATGATAAAGTAAAATATATGAAAGATCTTAGGGAATCTTCTTTAGAGATAATTTCTTTCAAACAAGATAAATTTATAATATAAATTCATAAGATTAATTATAAAATTCAAGATTACCAGTCTCGTTAAACTTATTTCTACTTCTGTAAAACTTTTTGCTTTTGTGATTCACTAAAGAGGAATAGATATTGCAAGAAATTTATAAATGTGATTATAAATCTAAAAGTCAAGAGGGCTGAATAAAAAAAGATCGTAAATGAAAATAAAATAACATCCCAGTAAAGATGAATGTGCAGGAAGAAAAACACAGGTTTACCCTTTAATGAACATTGAAACTTATTTTCTTTTCATGAAGAAAGATAGTGCTAGAGCAATGGGATTTAATTATACATGGGAGAAATTTATGAGCCAGAATACAAAATATTGACAGGAAGCAAAGAGTTAGAACCCTTATTCTTAATCTGAAGTGAAAAATACTCTTTCAAGAGAGAATTTATAGAAAGCAAATACTCAAAAATATAATAATTAATCATAGAAAAGCAGTTAATTTTGTTTAATCATGTATGATATAAATGTAAATTCTCTTTCTCTCTGCCATTTAAAATCTTTGATATTAGGTTTAAAATAGTTTAAGCTACTTCAGCAGTAAAAATACAAGTATCTGAACACAATGAGAAACATTTATAATGAGTTTAAGAACCACTACAGAAGAATGGGAAGTAATTCATAGGGTATAATGATGAAGATTATTCCTTTAAAATAATACTTACAGTAATCCCAACTCCAAAATTAGATTGTTTTTTTTAATTGGAAGGTGAGATAATTAAAACAAAAAAGATTTTTTTTTTTGGAAAGATTTCCCTAGATAGAATATCACAATGAAATAAATATTACAAGCAGGACATATTTTTTACATTTTTGGCTTGCTAGTTACACACACACAGATGTGTGTGTGTGGATTTAATGTTTGTTTATATATCGATCTACCATTGTAGTAAATGACTATTGTTGTAATTGTTTAGCTTTAAAAGGATTGATTTAATGGTCAGTTAAATATGTAATGGTCTAAACGAATCAGGTTTAATAAAAATGAGTTGAAGGTTGTCTTTGAAAATAATAATAATTGAAAACAAAAAACAAGATTGCATGCATTTTAGATATTATCATGTGGATAAGGTGAGCAATTTAGAATATAGTTTTTGGCTTGATTAAGATTTATCCCCTCGCTTAAGAAAATGTGGTAGCTCATATATACACTGAGAACAGAAGAGATTATCATAAAACTAGAATATGGTAGAGAAACGTGGCTGAAAGCCAAGCCATCCTGGTGGAGAACATAAGTAGTATCGTAGGTGTCACTGTGAGGTTAAACATGAAACGGGGTGGGGGAAAAGAACTGGAGATAAAGAACAGGGAAAGCAACTTTATGACCGTGTAAGAGGAACTTTATATATATAAATAAATATTTTCAATATTTCTTCTGTCATGGCAACAAAATTAACTCCTTATCCTTGCCCTCCCTCTGTGTTTACATACATACATAAATGGTGTGGGAAGGGGGACATTTTAGTTAAAAAAAAATTTAATCTCTTGGGCATGACATTTTAGGATATTTAGTAAATAGCAATTAGAGGTAATAACAGGTTTTGTTGTCACTACATTGTTGTGTTTCAAATTACATAAGTTATGAAATCTTTTTGTAATTGATTCCCAAGAAACACTTGAACTAAACAGTTTTTGAAATTGAAGATTTATTTGTGAGGACACGGAAGAATTGACCTGAAATGAGAAGAGGAAAAAATATATTGATTTTAAATCTTTCCTTCTGGAACTGTTAGAATAGGCCTTTTCCAGCACATTTCAAATGTCGTTCTAACTTTTAAAGATATATGATTCTTATTTTAATAATTCCTGGGATGAATAAGAATGCACACGAAAATATTTGATTAATTTATAGTAGTGATTGTACAGATTGTTAAGAGATTCTTAAGCTAAGCTTTAGTCATATCCAATCAGCATTGAGCTGCCCCTGAAAGCTCTGTCCAAAGAGAGGTTGCTTTCACTGCAACACTTTCACCCCCTGCATTAGCTTCACTCTGTTTTCCTCTATGAGCCTTACGTTTTACACATTACATTTCTTTGGATGTATGGTACTGTTTGATTTTCATAATTCATCAAATTAGGAGTAGTAGTTCGGTTGTTGTAATTCATTTTCAAATGATTAAAACTCAAATGCTGCTGTTTAATTACGTAATACTATTTTTTGTAACTTCCACTTTTTAAATTTAAGCTTAATGGACCATTCTGATAAGTGAGGACTACTTTCACAGAATAAGTACAAATAAATGTCGGAAAAAGCTTGTGTTAATAATATGCATTTCAGTCGTCGGGCTTTCATTTTTTTATAAATTTTCCTTTCTCTTCCGTTAATGGTTTTTGATTGTGAATGCAGCCTTAGAATTCCACTTTAAATTGTCTTCTCCAGTATTTGGTTCATACAACGTATGAAGTTGTGGTAATAAATATGTATGTTTTAAGTAACGTCATGTTAGAAGAAATTTTGTTGAAAATGGAGAATTTGGGTGTAAAACGTGACATTGTACAAAATGGAAAACTCGTGAACAAACTGAATTAAGTGAAACATTCAAATTAATTTATCACATTCTCCTTCTATATTACTCCTTTACTTTGATAAGTTGCAGTAAGAATTTTGTTTCAAATGCATTATATGAAAGGAATAACAGAGAAGAAGAGTGGAAGGAATCGATTTGGTGTGAAACCTCTGCTTGAAATTGGTTAATATAATCTTTAATGAGCAATTTGAATGTTTTACTAATTCAAATCAGATAAGATAATTTTCCTCGAGGATTTTCTTGTTGTTTTACCTAGACCTTTAGTCTTATTTCTTGGCTAGAGCATTGCAGTGAAGCCATACGGTCATGAAAGATTACTTGGTTGGAGTTTTAAACAATAAAAACAGTATATTTTTCCCAGGTTCCAAAATGTATGCATTTGTCTAACTTCTCTCACATAATGAGAAGTTCAGCTTTAAATTTAAACAAAAATACTTTAACTCTCGTTAAAAACTGGAAATAAAATAAATATACATGAAGATTTCTTTTCAGCAATCTCGTTAAAGGCACTCAGATAGGTTACAAGTCAAAATTTTACAATATGTAGGCCTGGTACTGAAGTGGAAGGCACTTGACTGTGGGATGAAGAGTAGGGATTTTTCCCATGATTAATTCTCTTTCAGACAGGTCTGAGATTCCATCTAGTACTCTGAAGAGCAGGTATCAGATTTCTTTCCCAGGGGCTAAGGTGGTTGGGTTTTTCACCTGACCTCAACTTAGCCCCAATGGTCAGGAAATGCCAGGAGTGTTATCTCCCCGAGACTATAAGGTCTACGTAGGATAATACTGAGATAGCATATAAATTTCAAAAAGTTAAACCAATGGGAACTTTAAAATACATTAAGAAATTCAAACAATGTTTTATTTGAAACCAAAGATATTAAATACTTTATTTATTTGAAAAATAGATAGGAGCTGGTTGCCAGCCAGATTGCTTCATGCTTGGCACATCATTGATTTAATGGTCTTTTTTAAGATGAAAGTTTCGTTTGAAATATTTTACATACTAAAAACTTGTTTATCCGAAATGATTTTTAGAATATTTTAAAACTATACAAAAACATTTTTCTGTTGCTATAATCTATATTTAATAGCGTACACAAGTGATTATGTAACTACTGGGTCGTTCCATACCAATTCACACAGAAAAAAATTTTAAATGTAACCCATAGTCTCAGATTTTGATGAAATTTGGTTCTCTTAGTTCAAATTCCAAGTTGCAAGTTTCTAGAATAGTAGTAATAGATCCAGAATAGAAGTGCTTCAAAGTTAGCATGTTTTTTCTAAAAATGTTGTTGCAACTGATACTTTACAGAGACAGGTCCATTTGAGTTTTTATGGTTTTACTTAATGATTTATGACTTCTGAAAGAACATTTTGGATGTTTCTTATGTAAAATTTCCTGGAGATTTCAAATTAGTCAACAAAATTGTGATAAACCTCATACTTTTTGAGGTATGGCTTTATGATTGCTAAAAAAACATTTCCCTAAACAATGTCGACCTTGAAGTGTAACATCAGGAATATTTCAAATGGCAGACTTGTACCATTGGAAAGAGCAGGAAATTATCTATAAAGTGATGTGAAAAAACAGTGGGTTATTGATAGGAACACCATCTGCAAAGCAATAAGATGTTTTTGTCCGTTAGATTTCCAGTCAATCTTGCGATACAGGTTTTTTTCTTCTTCTTTTCCACCTGAAGGTACCCTGGCTGCAAAATACTTAGAAACTACTTTGAACCTTGTGCTTTAGAATAAGAAGATTTATAAAAGAACATTGGAAATGTGGCGAAGACAAAACTTTTAGAATTTGAAACATTGCAATGAAAGAGGCTGTCCATAAACTTGTCACTTTGTGGAACCCCTTCCTAATATTACATTACAATATCATGCAGTCTGAATGTATTTTAATTCTCAATGTAGTTTAATATAATATTAGTAAATATATTAAATATTTTGCAATTTTTCCTACAAATTTTACTTCTTAACGAATGATATTTATACATAAAAAATATAAATAAACTCTTCATAACCATATTAATATTGTGGGGTTTCGGCAGCAAAATATGTGGTGTGTTTCGTGGTGTCTGG
>JAFIDM010000179.1:8289132-8338430 GCA_023159025.1 Thereuonema tuberculata
AACACTATGATACAACTATAAGAATAACTTTAAAACTCACTACAATATTATAAATTCTTTAATTCCATAAACTTCCTTACTTACATCACATGGCAAATTTTCAAATAAGCAATTTATTTGTAACAAAGCTTCGCGGGATGCAGAGCATCTCACTTCTTATTTGTTTCACGTTTTAATTGTTTTTTTTTGATGTTAGAATTCCAGAATTCTTGTTTGTATTTTATTTTTGGTCAGGGAAAGAGAAATGATGGTTTTTTTTTCTTCCCTATTACGATGTAGACTTGAGAAAGAAAGCTGGTTAAGCTTTCCAAAATTTGGCATGTCTTGTAAGTAAAGGAAGTTTTTGGAATTAAAGAGTTTATAATATAAAACATATTTTTTTTATGGTATGTTTGGATAGGTATTAAAAAAAATCAAGTAACCTAAATGCAATATTAAAAAAAAGAATCAAAATCGAAAATTAAAATGATCTCTTTTTAGTATTATTGATAGATTCAAATAATCAAAAGTTAGATCTTACGAGAAAACCAAAAATCTTCTTTTTTTGTATTATAGGTACCTAATCAAATAATTTGAAGTTCAATGTTAAAAAGTAAAATTAACCTTAAAAATTCTTTTTGATATCAAATAATAATAATATGTAATCAAATAATCGAAAGTCTTTACCAATCCGTGAACATGCATTAATTAATCAGTCATATATACATTAATTTCATACCATTTACTGGTATTAGAACTGATACCGATTCATCCGGAGAAATTATATCATCTATTTCCCTTTCGTATATCCACTCTCCATCTTCTGCACCAGTGTGATCGTCGATTAGGATTCACAGCAGTTTGCGTGGCTTGACGTGCTGCACCACACACTGGTCATTCATGATGTTATGCACCATGAGATGTTTCACATTTTCTTTGGGATGCATGTGCTTTAAATATTTTAACATAGTCTTATTTGTATTATGTATAAACTGAAGTTTAGTTACATCCCTTAAAGGTTGATTTTAATGCTAATGAACACATAATCATTTGGAATAACCATTGAACCAAGAACTTTGCTAATTTACAATAACTGACTCTAACTTGGACAAAATAAGATTCACATTATAACTGAACATTTCAATTTGAATCCGCATATCAAATTATGGAGAAATTTTGCATTTTGAAGCACATTCCTCATATTCAAGCATACTTTTGCTTGAACTTTTAAAGTTCAGATAATTGTGAATATTTTAATGTATTTCTTAGTAGGTATTTTTAATTTCAAAAAATGCGCCGAATTGAAATGTAATGTGACGTGTCGCCTATTATTCAACCCCATCCCCCATCACACTTTGTCAATCTAACCAAAAAACCCTCTCCCGACATGTATGTAGTTTATGTATGTGAAATATTTTGAGTCAGTTCACATGAAGCACTTTGTTTCACTTTCACAGAATTGATTGTGAAGTTGCATTCTATGTAAGGAAATGCTCTCATTCGTTTTAACCAACTCAGAAGTTTAGTTCCTCATAAGTCCTTTACATAAAGAATTTCAACTAATTGGTTTTACATTATTGAAATAACTATTGTAAAAGATGAGCTATCACAAAATTCATCATTTAATATTCCATCGTCATATTTTTTATTAGCTTCATATTGTTTAACAAGCCTATAGCATTACGTCAAATTTTATGAGTACTTTTATATACAGTTAAATTTTATATATGCTTACAGTATTCATTACATAGTTTTTCATGACATTTTTATCAAATCTGTATCATCATCATCGTTCAACCGTCTCCAGTTTCCCGGGTGCGGTGCAAGAGCGCTCTCCATCTATGACGACTCAGATACCACTCTTCCTCCTGAACTTGGCTCCAGATCACTCCTCTATCTTCGAGATCTTGTTTCAGTTGATCGGACCATCTTTTCATAGGTCGGCCTCTAGGTCTTTTGCCGTCCACAGTTTTCAGCAGCCATTCTTTGGCTACTCTGGATGGATCCATTCTCATTATATGGCCATATCATCTTAATCAAATCTGTATGTTCTTCCAAAATCAATGGTGACAGGTGTTGAATGGTTGCATAAAGTGTTATCCAGTATATGTCATCACGAAATTGTGACCAAAAAATGATAGTGCTTAACCCTTTCAATGCATAAATAATCTGAGCTTCACCTTCATCTTCATTTGGCTTGCAAGTGTAGCGGGGTCAAATACCAGAGTGTAAACTTTATCATTATAAGTTAAGTTAAAGGATGCCACGACAGGCCTATGCATAAACTTTATGACTAGTAAACTTTATCATTACTGGTTCTTTTTTGCAACAATTTTATTATTTGATGAAGTTTTCATCATTTTACTCCGTTTTGTGGCAGAAATTGTCTTTGCAGAAGCAAATCTATTTCTAATGAAATTTGCTCCCATTCAACTTCAGTTTTGGTTATAAACGTAAAACTATATTTGAATTATAGATCTGCAGAAGTCTCCCGTCATTTGTAGTTATAATCTGTCTTATTAACAGGACATTGAAGGCTGACCCTTGCTGAATGCACTTGACTGTTCCACCTATGCTATCACAAGATTTCCCATGGCTTGTTGCAAAGAAAGATCAAGAGGCAAAAAAAAATACCAAAATCATCCTTATGCTGGCAAAGGTTTACAAAGTATTTTTGATTTTTATAATGTGCTGCACAGCAATCTATAAAATAATATACAGTCTTAATAATTGGAAAGTTTTCCTGAATGTACTCCATTAATAAATTTCTAACCAATGTGACTAAGTTGGTGTGGGTGGTCAGCCTGACACCCAATCATTTGTAATCCCCAGTACCCATCTTTGTAAACCCTGGGACCATCTGATGTGGGTAAAAATGCCCAACCTCTGCTAGGGTAGGGGATAGAATCCAGCTTCTCGAGGAAACAGCACCTTCTCAGTCAATTCTAATGTGATAAAAAAAACCAACATATTGAGAACAATACAGAAATGATGATAATAAAAACATTACTAAGAATAATAATGAATATCCAAAATAGTTTCTAAGTATTTTGCAGCCAGGGTTCATTCAGGTGGAAAAAAGAAAAAAAAGCATGTATCGTAAGGTTGATTTGAAATCTAATTAATGAAAAGCATGTTATTGCTTTGCAAATGGTGTTCCCATCAATAGCCCACAGTTTTTTGTTTTTTTTTAGATAACTTTATAGGAAATTTCCTGTTCTTTCCAATGGTATAAGTTTCATCTTTGTATCGGGTCTGCCATTTGAGATATTCATGATACAGTAAAACTTCTCAAATCCGGCCTAATGTGGCGCCCAGTAGAGCGGATTACAGAAAAGACAGACTACCGAGTGTGTTCTTAAAAAAACTCAGTAGCTCAATTTTTTGTGAAGACATAAAGCCAGGTTTAATTAATTTAACCCCATTTTCATAATTTTGCACTCAAATGTTTATTAAAAATAGTACAAATGTGCTTTTCCGACACCAAGCTGTAGTGATAGGGTAACTGATGGTAATAATGCCAGCAATTCAATAAATTTACTGTAATTCGTTTAAATTTTCATTTTTCAACACTTTTTTTTTTTTTTTAATATATTGTTTGTTATTTCTATGAAATATGTTATTCAGGAATTACAAAGATATTAATGGCAGATATGATAGCGGGTTAAATAAGACTCTACATACCGGCGTTATTATTTTCATATGATGGTAATAACGCCATGTCTTCATTTTATGTTAGTTTTCTTTATTTAATAAAATGTATATTCATTGCAGTAAATTTCCAATTGCCTAATATACTCTGTATTAAGATAGTTAAAAGAGTAAAAAAATACAATTTATTCAAATGAAATGTTTTTGTAAAGTCAGTTTTTTTTTGCCTAAAATAATTTTTTATTCTTTACAAAAAACAAGAGCCTGACAGACATAAGATCTGATTGGACAATAAAAATTTACAAACTAAACATACAAATACATACATATATTTTCAGTGGCATTATACATTTTATTCAAGGTTACTGTCTTACAAAAGTGCACATCCTTCTTCACACAATGAACATAGTCCAGGCCGATACGTCGGCATCTGGGTTCGAATCCCAGTGTCGGCTTGGATGTTTCTTCTTTCCTGTGTTTGTCTGCTGCGTCTTCTCTTTCTCTTCCGCTGTCTATGGCATTGAAGGTGAAGATTTGTTAGAATTTCAAATGGAAACAAGAAATTCCTTTACTAATTCTGATCATTGTAGGGTTAGTGCAATAGATCCAGAAGGATGAAAGCACACGTAGCGTTTGCCCCATGGCCCAATGCCCAATAAAAAGAACAAATAACCGCTGCAATCACCACAGTAGAGATCTTTTTCTTCCTTATTTGACAATAATCTTTTATTTTGTTGGACGGCATTTGCATTTGATATTGATGGAGCATTGTGATTAAAAAGCTTTCTATGTAGAACAGTTGCTTTGACGTTTAATGATTTTCTTTTTACCGATTTTTCTAACATTTCGTAACGTTAGTGAACGTCGTTGGCTGCAAATGGGATGGTGTTACTACCTGCACTCGTCTTGGCATTATTTCCTGCAATCCCCATCTCGATTTTGTGCAAACGGTGCGTAAATATTGAACATGTATTTACGCAAAAAGATTGTAAAAACATAGTTAATAATAACAGTCAAAGCGATTTCAGTCAATATTTTATAATTTAAAAGTTACGTATGCTTACTTTGACTAGCAATGAATATTCCGATGAATCCAACAGCAATTGATTCACTTCGCAATTCACTTCTTCAAGTCTCAACTCGAACTGAAACATTTCATGAGGAAACTGGCCTTGATGTTAGTTACTTAGGGTAACTCACGTGACAATAAAACCACTGGCAAGTGCTGCTGTCTCCCAGATATTGAATAAACTAAGCTGTTCAAAATATATGGCGTTATGACCTGCATGACATTATTAGCATCAGTTACCCTATTTGTTCTGCAGCTTTTCCTATATCCAATCTCCTTAATGCATTAATCTTCTGTTCCATAGTGACAAAGTTTTTCTTTCTTTTTTCTTTCATAATGAATATGCGTGGATAGGGAAACAAATTCTGTTATTAAAAAAGAATTGTTTTACTCAGGACCAGGCCGGATTACCGTGGGCCGAATTTGAGAGGTTTTACTGTATTATGCTTCAAGGTCAACATTATTTTGGGAAATGTTTTTTTAGCAATCATAAAGCCGTAGCTCACAAAGTATGAGGTTTATCACAATTTTATTGAAATATTTGAAATCTCCAGGGAATTTTACATAAACACAACTTTTTTTTTTTTTTCAGAATTCATAAAACCTTAAATAAAAACAAAAACAAAAAACCTCACATGGACCTGTCTCTGTAAAGTATCAGTTGCAACAACATTTATAGAAAACGTGGTAACTTTGAAGCACTGCTATTCAGGATCCAGGAGGCCTAGAAACCTTGTAACTTGAACTAAGGCCCTTACCAAGAACAAATGTACCAAATTTCATCACAATCTGAGACTATGGGTTACATGGTCTGTGAGATGTGACATGGAATGACCCTACTAATAATATTAATGTACACAGTTTAATGTAATTAATGTTATGCAGAGCACATGTTTAAATACAATATATTCCGGATTATCCGAAACGAGCACAGTCCCATCAAGTTCAGATAAACGAGTTTTTAGTGTATATAAACATACATATTTTGAAATCTCCAGCCATGTAGAAATCTCTCAAGTTTGTTTTAATTAGGTTTCTTAAGTGCTGTAAGTGTTGATGTATCTTGGGGTAAAATGTTGTCTGCTTCATTTCCAACTACTGTTCGGTTTTGTTTACGAAAGCCTTCAACGCATGCATTAGGGCTCCTTCGATTTCTTCAAAATAGGGGCGAGGATAAACAAAGATGGGATTGTTTACTTTTTATAGTGTTAGTTTACTAGTAGCTGCGTTCTATTTGCGCTTTTCGGGAAAGAATTATGGAAAGAATAAATACTATTGCAAAAATGCTCCTCGTTTTTTTTTTTTTTAAAAGCGAAAATGTCCAAAAGAATTTCTTAGGAAAGTACCCATCTCAGCGTATCACCCCTCTGCAGAGTAAAATCGTCCGGCAGTGGTAGCTCTGCCTTTCTAAAATGCACAGTATGGCTGTGTGGAGCTGTTTTTTTTTTTTTTCCTTAACCATTATTTCATCCAATTAAGTTTAATTTAAATAGAAAATAATTTTTTAAAAAAAAATCAGTGTATTTGGGTTGCTTAAAAATTAATGTACATATCGTTCGCATCATATGATTAATTGATTGCAAAAAGTTGCTGTGGAAATTGAATTTGCCTTTAACATTAATAAGGAGATGCAAAATGAAAAATTAAATGAGTATGTGTCCCACTATAGGCCTATGTGACCCTTGGCGTACTTAAATTTAGAAACAAATGCATTTACTTAATTGGAATTTGAACCAATTGATAAATGATCGATTTTCGTTTTGTTGAAGAGAGAGCTGATGTGCAGTCTCTTTCCCACCACCATGTGGAGTTCTTTTTAATCTCTTGAAACCTTATCACTTCTTTCTCATTAACGTTACTATTGATATTGTCAGATGTGCAGAAAAAGTCAACTTGCTTTTTGAAAGGAGTTTGTCAGCTTCTTTAACTTACTCTTTCTTCAATTCAAGAATCTCATTGGTTTGTTTCCTTTATGGAATCAAAGCAACTCATTTGAGTAGATCAACAAATTTTAAATATTAGGGAAAATGTATGAAGTGAGATCTATTCATTCTGTGCATCAGAATATATATATATATATATATATATATATATATGCAAGACTGTTTTGAAGAAGACTTTTCAACATTCATTAAAGCAGGCAGGAAGTTTGCAATGAATTAAAGTAACAGCCACATTGTGGATTCATATGTGCTTCTATACAGGAACCTTTTGAATAAGCAATGAATTGAAGTCTTTCATGTCTATTAATTTCATTCATATACACGGGAATTTTTATTTTTGTATGGCTATCTCTTACAGAACCTTTTGTTTTATTCATTTGCAATTCTGTTACTGTTGCTTATGAAAGAGCAGATATTTTGAATAATCACTGAATAGAGGAGCAGTTTGTTTGCTAGGACAAGAGAGTAATTAAAATAATGATTTGCGAATATTTTGATGTTGGTAAAATGCTTCAGAAAGACGTCCCCTTAATATCTCGGGAACATTTATATAACTAATCTTAATAATGTACTGTTATTGCTAATGAAGAACTGAATAGTTATATGGAAATATTTTCAAAGCAGGCAAAGACAATAAAGTGAAACTTTTCTCACTGTTACATTGGTCAACAGCTTGATAAATAACTCGGGTGAACTCAGTCCATTGTTGTAAGACCTGAATTAATATAATGTGGTTGTTTTTTTCGGAGGTGGGGGAGAGAGCAAAGTTTAGTCTTATTTGTAGAATGTGTTACAAACAACTTGGAAGTATACGCAGAAAAGTTGATTTGAATCACTTTATGGTGAAATGCATATAGAAAATTAACAGGAAGCAAATTAGACTTTACCATTTTTTTATGTAAATTTCAAATGGCCAAAAAGTTAGTACAGTTTTTAAGTAAAAATGTAAAAGAGACATTTTTCATTGTCACCAACACTTTTATTGAACATTTCCCCAAAACTTTTTATCTTTTTGAGCAAAAGAAATGCATTTGGTGTCTTCCAGGGAATTGAATTTTTTTCCATTAAGAGAATTTTGTAAAGACCGAAATAAATGGCAATACGAAGGTGCAATGTCTGGTGAATAGGGTGGATGAATCAGAACTTCCCGGCCAAGCTGTAACAGTTTTTGTCTGATCATCAAGAAACATGCGGTCTTGCAGTTTATTGTCTTCCATCTTCAATATTAAATTGGCGACACAAAATTCACTGATTTTGATCAGTTTTTAAATGCACGCTGATAATAACAGGTGTCACAATACAATCTAACACAATGGTCCTAAAGATACCTAAGCGCTACTAGATCCAACTTACGTAAGAAAACCGAACAAACTTTTTGGCCAACCCAATATTTTCTACTAAGGCCATTAGGACCTCTTGTTATTATCATGAGAATCTGTAAATCTATAGCTACTAAATAAGAAATAAAGACAATTATATGTGTAATATACTTTAACTTCTTTGAGTAAATTCTTAGTGTTTTGATTTTCATATCGTACCTATGCTCCTCTGCCAAAAAGAGAAATCGACCTTGAACAGTGACTATTTAATCTTGGCAGACAGAGCCACTTAGCATGGTCTGTTCAATTATTGTCTTATCCTTCAGAATCTGTTGCAGAAATGTGGGTTGTTTTTTTTTGTTTTTTTTCAGGAGGGGAAAGTTCTGCAAGGGTGTTAAAAATCAACTAAATCACAAATTCAGATTCCTTTAACCCGAAGCCTTTTATATGCCTAATTTTATTATTCCTTTTCAGTGAGCACCAATGTTGTGTTGCAGCGTAACTGGCCAGCAATTGTATATTATACAGAATAAAAGCTTTGTCATAAAATATATAATGTTGGAATATTTTTTTCATAATAATCAATACCTTTCCTCAACTTCTGAACATCTATAATTGTTTAAAAAAAAAAAAAAAAAAAAAAATTAGGTCTAAATTGAAAACACTTGTTTCTGAATTCATAATTATATTCTGTAGATATTTGATTCAATGAAAATCTACAGAACACTGCTATTGCAAACTATTTTTTGAAAATTGTTCAGTTTGATTGAATTGAATTTAATTAATTTGAAATTATTATATTAAAATTTATTGAAACTAATATAAGCAACATTTATGTTTAAGAAATTATAAAATGAAGGTTGTCTTGACTGTTGTATGGAGATCACCAGCAACACACTTCTATTATGACTAAAATATGTAACCTAGCCAAATCCTATCACAAACCTAAGTCAATAATGATTATGTCAATACTGTTATTAAAAGCAGTCCTTGGTAGAAGGATCATCGTAAAAAGAGAAAATTTAAAAATACATATACAGAGTGTTGCAAAATTCGTGTGTAATATTCAAACCACATGTAGGGGCATGGCTAAAGATCAATATATCCTAATGAACCCATGTCCGGAAACGCCACGTTACGGCGCTAGGTGGTCCTAAAGCGAGCCTTTCCGAGAGAATATATCCTTTAATACACCATAAGAAATGTTTTGCAGGCGAGCCCACACATTGATCTGGGGGTGCTATTTTTGTTTGTTTCAGTTGAATTGATAACCGATTAGTTATTAAAACAAACAAAAATAGCACCCCCAAATCAATGTGTGGGCTCGCCTGCAAAACATTTGTTATGGTGTAGCAAAGGATATGTTCTCTCCGAAAGGCTCACTGTAGAACCACCTATTGCTGTAATGGGGCGTTTCGGGACATGGGTTCATTAGGAATATATTGATCCTTAGCCATGCCCCTACACGTGAAATTTGCAACACCCTTCTTATATTTTTGGTCAAACTGCTGCAAATGTAACACATGTAAAGTTACATGAATTATTTGTAAAATCGATAAAACAGTTGAAACCCCTCCCCCCCCCTTTTTTTTAACACATACTGAGTTTCAATTTTTTTACACTGTGTAAGGAACAGTTCTGCCCAAAAATTTATAAGTGTATTCTTCATTAAATAATCATTACAAAGGAGGGTTTTTTGCAGATCTCTCCCTTAAATGGTGTTTGTGTAAGGTCACTGTCCTGTAAATATCCTAATTTCAGGTGTCCGACGTTTACCCCAGACCCCCCTATATTATTTCATTTGTTTTGAAGGCTTAATAATTAAATTGTGAAATAATGATCAATGTGGAAAATACAACGTCCTTTTTTTAAAATTGAGATATATTCTTTAGCAGTTCTAGCTTTTTAAAGCTTACCCCCCCCCCCCAATCTATAAGGGGCGTTTAAAAAGAAACGAGCCGGAGTGTGTAATGGGCAAACCGGTGACAGAAGGATAATATCGTTGCATGTGTAACCAAGATTGGTTCCGACACGAGTGAGTGCGAAGTTCACAGCCTGCTGCTAGAGGGTCACGGGTGCAAGTCACATGACTAAAAGCTAGCAGAAGTATGCGTCAATCGTCCAACGAGGTCATTCAGTTGTAAGCAGTGAAACAGTGCAATGGAGCGTCTAAAGAAGAGCAAAGAGGTGTTGTTCGTTTTCTGACAGCAGAAGGAGTAGGGGGAATGGACATTCATCGAAGAATGTCACAAGTGTACGGTGAACACTGCATGTCCCTTCATTGCATAGGCTTCACTGCATGTCGAACAACGACGTTGTGAACTGGTTTTTTTGAAATTCGCAACGCAGCCCCGGGAATTTTACGAGACGGCCATTCATCGCCTTGTATCGCAGTGGGACAAGTGCCTCAACAGCGAGGGCCAATACTTCTGACATACCTGTACTGGTTTCTGTTCCTCGGCTTCTGGCTCGTTTCTTTTTGAACGCCCCTCATAATATGCTTTTTTCTTTATATAAAAATTGATCCTTTGAATCAATACTTCTCGTACTTAAAAAAAATGTGTGTTTGTGACATTGTTATATTTCTGTATAGTAGTTTTACTATTGGAAAGTACTTAAGTAGGTCATTAAGGAGGAAAAAAAAATGTTTTTTGTTTTTTGTATCCATTACAAAGAAAAAAGAATAATACATGAAATGAGAGGGGACAGGATTATTATTATTTTGTATTTCTTTCTTCTGAAAGGACAATGGGCACAAATGTATGGGAAGTTGCCCCACCCCTGTACAGTGATAAGATATATACCTACAGAAAGATCTCCTTAAATAGAACATATTTTATTATTACGACTCTTCTCAATTATTAGTCCATTCGGAGTTATATAAGTCTAGATGTGACTATCTATTTGACATCGTAATTCTTGAATTTATTATGTAATTAACTTTTAATAATTATTATACGTAATTAATAATCAATATTATCACTTATTTCAAGTAAATAATAATTATTTACATGTAATAAATGAAAATAATATTTACTGTTACTGAAAATAATTATTAAATGTTAATTACATAATAAATCCGGGATTCATATCTAGAATTATGTAACTCCGAACGGACTAATAATTGAAACGAGTCATAATAATAAAAAATGTTCCACTTAAGGAGATCTTTCTGTAGGTATACATCTTATCGATATACAGTAGTGGGGCAGATCTGCCCATTCTCCTTTGTTGCTTATTTAGAACTGCGCAGTTTGATAAATTATTGATTTAAAATTTATGTACTTTATTTTGATTTACAGGATGAATTTCATCCATTTATTGAGGCCTTGCTGCCTCATGTGAAGTCCTTCTCTTATACGTGGTTTAACCTTCAAGCGGCAAAACGGAAGTACTTCAAAAAGCATGAAAAACGTATGAGTCTCGAGGAAGAAAGGAGATGTAAAGAAGATTTACAGGTATTTAATTTGTAAATCGAGTTATTTTTGTAGCTTTTCTGTAGAATTTAGCTTTTTTTTTTTAGTTTTGCTGAATCCTGCAATTTGCCATCCATTTAACACAAGTAGAAATCTTTGTGCAAATTACTGAAGGAGATATGAATACAAGCAAATTCAGGTATGAATTAAAATCCAGTAAGTTTCAGCCAAGATACTTGACTCGTCTACAAGTACGAAATAAAGAGCATCATCAATTTAGCATTTTAATAATCCAACAAGTAGGCTAAATTTAAATTGCAAATCTAATGGCTATAAAACGCTTAGGATAACATTCTGTAATTAAAACTCTGAATGGGATATTATCTTTATGGTGAATTTTGTAGTTTTTCAAAATATTTTGAATGGATCTGGATTCACATACTTAATGAAATATGTTTGGCTCATAAGGGCGGAGGAGTTCTGCATATCAAATGAAATAAATAGTATTGTTAAGATTCGCAATAAGAATGTAATTACTTAGAAGCATACTGAATACAAAATTAGTCACTTGTCATTACTGAATGGTAATTTATTATATAAAATGATGGTGCAACCTATTATTCATCACTATTGATAGGTATGTGACTTTTCATGTGATCTTTAGTGTTATCATATCCATTTGAGTGCCACTATTCTTTCTGCAATAAATCATGAAGAAAGATATGACTTGAGGGCTACTGTGTTTGGGAGGAAGGATATGCTATGAAGGAAGAAGTCAAATTTGCTGGTGATTTGATAGGAACAATACATTGGGTTGTAAATAGCCAGATATATGTAGTTCAATAGCATAGATGTTGCTGTAGCCAACGGTTATCCCTTTGAGACAGTAGACAGCTAATCATATCACACCTGATGACTGCAGGCTGACTTAAAATCAGACTGAAATTATACAAATAGTTCATCAAGGTCAATATCACATAGGTAAACATTGCATTCTATGGATATAGGAAGCAGAGTTCTTCTGGAGAGACCCAACCTAACAGCTACATATAAATCAGACCAGTTTCACTTTGCTAGATGTAACAGACGTTGGTCTCAAGATGGCTGGAAAATGGTAGCTTGTCAGCTGAGTCTTGTTTCTATATTCTCATATTGCAAGATATAGATGGGAGTAACAAAAAAAAATAAAAAAAGACGCCTTCTTTGCAAGATGATACACAGGCTGGATTTTTAAGTTTTGAAAAAGGAAAGAAGTAATGGGGTTAAGGTATTGCCCCACTGAAACTGGGAAATCTATATAAAGATTCTAGACAAACAGATATCATTCTTTGCATCGTTTGAAGGACAAATATAGTGTAGACACTTCAATGTTCCAGGATGGTAACTGTTACGTACACAAGCTTCTGTTAAAATTGAGGATTGTTGAAATCTCCCCTTATCTAACATTATCATTTGCTTAGGCACTAAATCTTTGCTGAATCATCAAAATTTAGCTGCCCAGTTTTCTCCCATTGAATCATTTATCAATTAGAAACTACCATCAGCCCCCTGCTCTGTTCACCTTTTCCAAGATGGCTGACATTGATTCCGATTCCTGTGAATTTGACAATGAATTAAATGTATGTAACCTACTACAAGTTCTGTGAAAATTTTTAGATAAGTTCAAATCTTGTAGGGGACAAGTGTCTTTTTTTTTTTTTTTTTCACTTTTAATGATTATTATTAATTTATTTAATTTTTTTTTTTTATTTTTTTTTCCCCATTTGCTTTCTTTTTTTCTTGAATGTAATGTAGGTTTTCTTTTTCTTTTTCTGATTAAGTTAGGAATATTAGGTGGAAAAGTAATATACAATTAGAAATAAATAAATAATATTCTTCTTAACTTATTTTTATTAGAATATTTTAAGTGATTAAAAATAAAATAATATAACTAAACTTTTATTTTAATCTTGTCTTCTTTCTTTCCTATTCTAATACGCTTGACTTTTTGTTGAGTTTTAACCCAAATATGCCTGAATTATTTTTTGTTTAATTTTTAAGATTTTTTTATATTTCTCAGTTCATAATAGTCTCGAAAATACGAAAATTGGAGTAAAACATTTAATGGAGTGGTCATTTGCAAGAAAAGGGCCGTCCTATATATAGGATGCTAGGAAAATAAATATTATAGTATGGGTATACTCATTATACGAGGTGGTGCTGAGGAATTTTCACTTTCTTTTCCTTTTGGGAGAAACAAGTAACTTGATGGAGTGGATGGATTCCAATAGCATTAGATGCCACTGAACGATGCTGAACGATGTCAATCAAGTTTCTTTCTTAATCTGCTTTGAAATAAAGTGTCTAGGTCAGTTTTCCTCATAGCAGTACTATTCTCCTAGGGGCATTTCACAATGCGTTTTTCGTATGTTGGACATGATGTCCTTGCTATACTTCTATTTTTCAGTTTCTTCAACTAAGGAAGGCCTTCCCCCAAAAAGTTGCTGAAGTATAAGTGATAGGGAAATGCACCAGATAAGGTCAAAATATCATGGTACTGCAGAAACAACAGCTGACCAACCAAAATCTTTATAGATAGAATTTACAGTGGTAGATCTGCTTAGGAAAGGATCCTCCCAAGTTGCAGAGTCCTCCGAGGTAGCACCAACCCATAATTCACAACAATATCTTACGGACTGATCTTATTTTCTCATCTTTATTGATGTCATTAATTTGCGGAATTCAGCAGTTACAATTTGTGATCCAAATAGGTTGCTTAGAGTGACATCATCCTTGTTACCAGAGTCTGTTAAATCTTCATTGACATTGTTTAGTGGCTGGATGAAAATGTCTATCTCTTACCTGTACTTAGCTCCAAATACACACGCCAATAGCTCAAAATTTCATTGTGTGTGTATGTACTGAAATAAAAACAATTATATATGTGTTTTACTTGTTTTGGAAACTTGAAGTATTCCAAACAATAAATAACTCGTAACACTAACCAATAGACAGGAATTACTTATTTTCCATCTTCGGAACGTGAAGCTGAAGCCATTTTTCACTAAGTCACAATTGAAACACACGTAGCTAACCAAACTAGAACAATAATGAACATGTTTGAGCCTAATGATTTGCTTTGTGTCTACTGAAGAACTAATGACCAATATCATCTCTTGAGCAAAAGAAGAACTATACTGCAATAATTAAATATAGTGCAACTGTCCTATATATAGGATGTTAGGTATATCTGGGTTAATAATAATAACAAAATATCAGGAGAAAAGCGCATTAGTTATAGGAAAGAAAAAAAGACAAAATAAAAAATAGTTGCATATTTTTATATTTGTCTTATGTTATATTTAATAAATAAAAATATTTCTAATCGTATATTACTTTTCCACCTAACATTTTTAACATAATCAGGAGAAAAAAACCTATATTAAAGAAAAAAAGAAAGCAAAAGAAGGAAAAAAAGAAAGAAATTAAATAAATAAAAGATAATAATTAAAAATGAAATAAAAAGACACTTGTCCCCTACGAGAATCAAACGCACGATCCTTACATCTCTTTACCAATGCTTTATCCTACTGGACCACAACAACACTTGCTTAAAATACCTTAACAGGGGAAGTATTCCATGAGAATACCTTCATCTCACAGAAGGGCATTGATTTTCGTGATGTACAGGCTGTTACCTCTCCTTGTAAGTATTAGGCTAGTAGATTTGCCATTCTTGGAAAAAATGATCTACATCCACATATAACCATTGTCTCAGATAGAGAATCCATACCTAGCAGGATTGCTGCTTCTAATCTGTGTGAAGAGATGTCGCACAATGTTAGGTGAAGTATTGTAAGAGTGACTAATTTTGTGTTGGGTAAGATATTACAAAAATGTAAATCATTTTTTTTTTAAAAAACTTATTTAAGAATTAAAAAGTTTACTAAAAACCAAATTTTACTGCGTTCTGTTGCGTCCAGAAACGAAATGTTTATATAGGATTATAGTCTGGTTTTATGCTGTATTTGAATTAGTTATTTGTGTTGTTTATTGGTGGATAGTAAAACAGAGAAATATAAAAAAAAAAGGATATAGAAAAATTTACCAATGTTTGGTATTAGATGCTGGGAAGTTTTATTTTTTAGAAACTAGATCTTTTGTCAAGAAAATGAAAAATTTGTTGATGGCCAAGGTCCCTGTTGAGTATGTTTTATTTATAAAAAAAAATAAGGACTATTTTGCTGTTTGCCATAGGAGACGAGATTTTTTCATAGAATAACTACTACTTGCTCCTTGAGACTGTTGCTGCGATAATGACTTACTGTAATTTGTAAACGCCAAAAATAATCTTGATAGAATTACTTGATAATGGATGTTTGAAGCCATTTATTAATAAAAAAGTTGTTCTCGTCAATTCTGAGAAATCTTAATGTTTGTTATTAAATAATGGCCATTATTTAATAATTAAAAAAATATTTTTAATATGATTGAAACATTTACGTAAAATCTGAATTTTATGTAATTATGAAAAGTATACTAAAATATATACCAATTTCAACATTATACATAGAATCGCCTGTTAAAACACAAAATCATTGCTAACTTATGAAATATAGTGTAAAACCAGCTTTAAAACCATTGAGAGCTTCAGTCTTCACTGCCAGATCTCTCGGAGAGCAATTTTAACTGTATTGTTTATTTCATCACATATTTCTCACACATATACTACCTCACTGACCTCACCAAAATCATTAAAGTTAGGTAAAAGTCTGTACTATATTTTCTAGCATTGCTTGATCTTTGCATTTAATAGGAATTCTGCAAGATGGCATGTTTTCATTTTTCCTTTAGTAATTTAAGTGCATGTTAAACTTAAGCTAATGTGAATGAAATAAACTTCCCATGGTTTTTCTTATTATTTGTAGCAACAAATAGAATAGTGATTGTAATTATTAGAAATAATGTTTTTTAATTATGTGTGTATAGGATGTTATGTTTTATGTAATAATAATGAAATATATTTATTTATTTATTGTATTTTTGCAAATATATAAGTTTTCCAAGTATTTAAAATAACTTGATATTTAATGATTTTTTTTTTCCCTGCCTGCCTTTTTTCTTTGTTTTTTTTATTTTTTATTTTATTTTAAATAAGAACTTTTGATTTTTAACCTGAAAATCTAACTAGACTTAGACTGTATTATAAAGATTAACTGTAGAAGATTTATATTGTAATAGTTTGATATTTAATTTACTATGCAGTGACATACTGCAATTTTATTTATTTATTTATTTATTTATTTATTTATTTATTTATTTTTGTATTAAAATCTTTGTTAAATCATAAAAGCATAACAAATACAACTGGAAAGTGTGTATTTATCCTGAAATTGTAAATTTTAATTTAGAATAAAGTCCTTAATTATGTAGATTTATTTATTTAAATTTTTATTTATATAATTTAGATAAAAACTGTACAATTTTATTATGATTAAATATAATGAGTTGAAATACAATGCTTATTAATCATATTAAATTATATGATTGCAGTTAACATTTGTAAGATAACCCACTGCTTTTCTGCTATTTAACATTAAAACTAAAAACTGGTCAAAATTTTCTACTTTTCTATAACACGATAAGTTTGTGAGGGATATTATATTTTATTTGTTGAATTATCCATGTTTAAGAAAACAAAGAAATACACATAAGATATCCTTCGTTTGCTTATCTTGTTACAATATAAGATAACAGTGCATTTGTAGTATATTATTATAACTCATTAGAGAAAAAAAGCAATAAAACTATTCCTTGTTCTCAATCCTTTGTGTGCTATTGTTTTTTGTGTGTTGTTTGTGTTTATTTTGAATGCTGTTTCTATGATTATCTTTTTATTTTTGAAATGTTTGGATGTGTGAGGATTGCTACATAAAAATTTACATAAAGGATAAATTGTCAACGAACAAGATAAAAATTGGTTTTTCAATGAATAATGAAAAATTAGGCTGTCGGCAATAAATTCAAATAAACTTTTTTAAATTAAAACTGATTCAAAAAATTGAAAATAATATATTACAGATGCTCAGTGTGAATATGATGCACTGTTGTCGTAATCACCTTGATGACTAACTTGTATAATCTGCAATTGTTAATGCAGATTTTTTTTTTTATATATTTGCAAATGAAAACTTGTTAAAACTATTGTAATTAAGAACATCGATAATTTTATAAATAGAGTAGATTTTATAAATATATTAAGCATGATATTTAAAAAAAGTTTTAGAAAGTATAAAATACATTTAAAAAGGAGTCTATCTTTTATAACATTTTGATAAGCTTTTTCTTAAAAAACATAGTTAATAACTTTTAACTTTTATTAATGTTTAATACATTAGGGAAATCTGATTTTGATTACTTTTTAAGCCCCAGAAATGGGGAAGATCTAAGTTTGCCAAACAGGCAGGGGATTTCACTTTAAAAAATGTGTGGGTCAATAAATGACAGTGTAATGTGGAAAGGGAATGGGTACACTATTAAAATATAATAACAAATCATTCAACATGGATAGGATTTGTACTATTACGAATGGTAGAGGTCTGGAAGTAAGTTTGGGACTTGCCTTTATTTTAAGTTGTTTAGCTTTAACTCAAGTAAATGTGATTAAAACTATATGGGCTATTCTGAATAAAATATGTATAAATGTATCTATATAAAATTCCATATGAAGTTGCTGAGTTGTAAGTCTCAAGCTTCGAGTCATAATGAGAGGTATGTGATTACTATATGATTTTGTTATATACTGTTAAAAGGTGTTCTACAAAGATAAACATTATTGCTAAACAATGTCCTTGAGTTTGGCAAATGGAGTAGACGAAACATGCTATAATTTACCCATGATCAAACCCATACCAGAATTACTTCCACTATGATATGAGGAAACAACTTTCTTTCTGCTATATTAGAAATTCTACGTATGCTATCTTTCTGCTATACCAGCAACGCCTTATGTGCTACCTTTCTGCTAAGCCAGCAATTCTACATCTGTCATCTTTTTGCTATACTAGTCTGCTGTTTGCTTACATATATTTTATTTTATTTATTTTTGTATACTTTGCAGAATGGTTCGTAAAAACAGTTCATAAAATAGGTCGACAAAGACAAGATTTAAACAGATCCATACACTTAAGATAAAACTCTTAAATATGAGTTCGATGTACATTTCTCAGTTTTTATCATATGTCCCTTATATGTTGTGGCCAATAAATCAGTCTTGACAATGGAATTGTATAATCACCTCCTGATAATATTGACTTAAATTCTTAAAGAGTGAGAATTGAAGTGCACTGAATTCATTAATTGTTCAGCGTTTTGACCCTTATAAATTGGTCCATATGATTGGTTTACAAATACTAAATCTTATTGCCATAGAAAATAAGAGAAAATATTAAGTATGAAGTTTTAGGTTGTTGCATTATTTCTTGCCTGGTTATAGTATTTTGGCCCAAATTGTGAAATAAGTCTACAAATAAAATCTAATCAGCTCTAAAATAGATCCAGATCCTTTTTGCATTTGTGCCCTTCAAACTTCAAGTAATAGATTGATATCCAAACATACAAACACATTCAAGGAATACATTTGAAAGCCATTTGAAGTGTGTTCTAGAGAGTGAAAAATAAGAACTTAAAAAATTTAAAAAATATTAAAAACTTGAAAAACTGAAATAAACCCAAAACAGATGCATTGTATTTGTGTAGCATCTCTGTCATTGCAGATGTATGGAGAAAGGGAAAAAATAAATACCATATGAGTAATATACCGTATTTACGCGCATAATTTCCCCCATCGCATATTTTCCCCACCCCAGTTTTTGTGGATTACAAAATTCAATTTATTTTTATCGCATAATTTCCCCACCTCTACTTCAACGCGTTTCCAACATGACCTTGACTGGCGGTCAACTCACGACGACGTGACAATGTACGTTTACTATCGCATTTCTTTATCCCACGCTACTTTAGGGGAAGATTCCACCCCCACCCCGGTCAGTACAAGAGCTGACTCCTTCTGAATCAGTACAACAATTTCGAGTGTTTTGTGAAAACGTGAAGTTCGCGAATAAAGTTAAGTTCTCTATTAGCAGGCAGCTGATGCTGACGTCATGCAGTGAGCAGCTAAAAAGATGGCGGGCTGCGCTGCATGATTTACGAAATTACGTCACAGTCGCACACACACTTCCGTGCATGCCTATTGCTTAACTGTACTTTGAAGAAAAAACAAATGTTGAGATGTGATTTCTTATATTTTAAATGTTGTGTATTAATAAAATTGTTGTTAATTACATTTCTTGCTTTAAAAATCAATATTTAACATGGTTTTCCTTACATTTTCACCATATTTTTTTTCCTCAAATTGAAAAACATCGCGTAATTTCCCCACCCCCCTTTTTTTGGTCGAAATATTGATGAAAAAAAGGGGGAAATTATGCGAGTAAATACGGTAAATACTCAGGAGGTAGTCTGTCTTTGTCCTACCATTAACAGAATGAGGAAGTAGAGATTCTCCTACTGAAATCTTAAATGTGTCTTTCCTAGCAAGGACGCAGTAAGGAAAATGTGCTTGTAAACTCCTGAATCTACAAAACTTTTAGATACATTTTGTTAGACTTTTCTTCTTTCTTTTATCGACAACGGTCAACTTTGGACCATGATCTAGTTTACCTGATAACATCAGGGTGAGGCTAGAAAATTGAAGAAGGGGGGCGAGATTCACATCTCTACCAGAAATAACCCTGAGAAATGGACAGAACACAGAAGATTCGAACCAGGGTTCCGACACATCGAGCACATGGCAGACTGCTGTCTAAACCGCTCGTCCATGGCGGAACGGCTGTTAGACTTTTATAATAATAATAATAATAATAATAATCCTAGAATGCTTGTAGATATGTTTTGATAGACCTTTTATTTTCATCATTATCAGAATTTAGGGCATTTTGAAATGTTGCCAGTCTTATAGCTTAGATTCGTAGTTTCATCATCTTGTAATTGTTGCCAAAATTAGTTAATCCTGTTATGAAATATGGAATTTTCTTGCACATTCGTTTATAATATTGATTACTAACAAATCCCAACAAAAAAAAAAAAAAAAATTGGGATTTTTATGTAGCCAACTGAAAATTCAATGAATTATAAAGCTTCCTCAAATGGAAGACTATGTAGAACAACAGTAACAGTGTAGCTGTCATTCAGTTCAATGAAATCTTTCTTAGCAAGACCAAAGCTTTAATATTGGGAGAGGCTGAATAGCTGACAATCCATTTTTTAGTTGCAATTTTTATGTTGTATTATTTGGTGTCTTTTAAAGGATTGTTATACTTCTTAGCTTTAAATTTGCAATTTTGTATTTCCTTAAAAAAAAAAAATATCAAACAAAAGACTTGTACTATACTAATAAAGAACAATTCTGATCTCAGTACAGAAGTAATTAGATGCAATTTAGCATTTAACAGTTGCTTGCAAGATGTAATCATGATAAAAATCATTTCAACGTCGGAAAATAAATTTACAAACTGGATTGATGTTCTATCATTTTAACCACTATTGTGACTAGAAATCTTTGTGTCTCTACTGCCCTTGGTGGTTTCATAGCATAACTGAAATCTCTGTCTATTGCAATATTTTGCTAAGAAGAAAATAAAACTATTGTGTGTTTTCCATCAGAAAGAGAACTTTGAAGACAAACTCCAGTCAATTGGTTTCCCCCCACCCTTAATAGCAAGAGATAGATAATATAGTAAGGGAGAAATTTGGTTTGAAATAAATTTATTATTGGCGAGTTTTTTTTTCCTCCCAAAAACTAGTATTTAGACAATTTTGAAGAACAAATAAGTTCTACAAAAATATTTCTGAAGTATTGCATAAATATATTAAAGTTAAAACATTTTTTTTTATTAAATCAAATTAAAAAATATATTACGATTATAAATGTGAACTTTATTAAATACTAAATAATAAACAGCTGATATAATAATATACTTTTGTCACATCAGGAACATCTGTGCAAACAGTCTGCAATTGTTTCTTGGAAGCAGAACTAATTGCATGTGTTCCTTTGCACAACTGCCACTCGCTCATCTTCACTTCTGGACACACCTGCAGTGATGCCAAGGACAGGGAAGAATGGAGATCTGTCATCTTCAGTAAAGAAATTTCTGTCTGTAAATGAGTGATGGTTGGGTGGGTATGTGTCTAATAGAGACCTAAAGAGAGGCAATTTGTAGCATGTTTTTGGTCGAGACACATGGGCCCACATTGGGTGCTCTGGTGTGGGGGGCTATAATGATCATTGATGTCTGGTGTTCATGGAAGGACATTGATTACCGCTTCATACGTCTAGAACAAAATCCAATCAGTCCTGATTCCTTTCTTGGATGACATGGGTATGCGTAGTTTATTAGGACAACATACATTGGCATGAAGCTCTTGTGACTGAATATTTGCCACTGCTTGTCATACACATCGTCACCTGACTTTAATCGAGCATTTCTGGAAATGGATTAGATCATGTGTGTCTGTGTCCAGCAACTTGCTGGAACTTTGCTGTGAACTTTGCAAGTTTACACCTGCAAATTGAACAAGCATTCCTCAAGAGAATATTCAACACCTCTGCGATTGTACATTGCAGGCTTATATTACAGTACGAGATGGTTATAACTGATAGTAGTGTGGGTTCAGTGTTATACATTGGACCCTCTTGCATTGCATATACCATAGCGTATAACATTCTGTTGGTGATGATACACTTCACTCACCTAGTTGACCTTCCTTGCCAAATTTCAGCTTCCTGTCATTGCTCGTGGGTGTTGCATTTTCAGTTTCCAACAGTGTATTTTCAATGAATTCCCAATAGTGCGATTACACTGGCAAGAAGATCTGAAAATGTGCCTTAGATAATCATAAACATGCCATTATCAAGTATCTGTTACATTCATGGTATATAAATAGCAAGAAATGGTAGAATTAAAAAAAAAATAACAACAATGATAACTGAGGCTTAATTAATATTAATTCACTTAATGAAACTAATGCAGTAAAGTTAGATTATGTACATTGAGACCTTGCCACTAAAAATTGAGTAAGTGCACCATGTATTTATTAATCATGTTCGATAAAAAATATAAATTAATTACAGATTACTTTCATTCTTTTTCCCTGTTTAATGACTATTTCAGTAACCTCACTAATTAAATAACAGTCCAACAAGAATTAAAAGTACCTAATAATTACTAAGATATTGTACCTGAAACTCCAGTACTATAAACTGAACATCATCTGAATTATACCAACACCCAAACATTTAAACCATGAATTTTCGCCATTTGAGAAACAGCTTCTTCAGGCAGAAAACGATATACAAAAATTAAATTTTAAATTACAATGAACATCTTGTATAACTATACTTAAGTATGCCATACCTAAGTCAAAAGCCTAACAATAATAAACAAAATTAAATTAAATATTTTGGTCCTCCTCAGTTTATCCGCAGAGACAGGGGTCCCTCAAAGCTCCATCCACCGTATTCTGAAAAGCAGTAAATAACGTCCTTACAAGATGCAGTTCTTACAAGCATTAAGTGAGGAAGATAGCATTTGGAGAGTCTAATTCTGCGATTAGGCTCTGCAACGATGTGAGATTAATCCCACTTTTCTGTTTAGTGACGAGGCCAACTTTTACGTTAACAAGGGGGTAAATAAGCAAAACACAAGTTACTGGTCAACATAAAACCCCCATTGGATGCAGGCTTCCAAGGCACAAGGTGATGATTGCTTCATGGTCTTGTGTTATGATCGGCTCCTTCTTTTTTTCAGCAGACATACTTGACAATGCTCCAGGAGGAAGCATTACCATCAATCTTAAACCCAGAAGGGGATTTACCAATCTGGTTTCAACAGGACTGTGCTCCACCGCATTACACCCTACAGGTCCAGAGTTATGGGTCACCCTGTATATTTGTCTACAAAAATTATTAATAGCTAATACGTGTGTTAAATTTAATTTTGTTTATTATTGTAATATTATTATTAGGTTTTTGACTTACGAATGGCATACTAAAGCATAGTTATATTAGCTGTTCATTGTAATGTAAAATTTAATTTTTGTGTCCTGTTTTCTGCCTGAAGAAGCTATTTCTCAAATGGCGAAAATTCTTGGAATAATATGCTTATGAATTGCTAAGATAAACAAAATAATGTGTATTCATATAAATATACACATGTCCAAAACCTAAGGACAGGCGACATTTTAAAGAGTCCTTAGGTGCAATATCAACAGAATCCGTCAAAGCAGCTTGTAGCGATTTGCATAACTATAGATGCTCAGTAGATAACAGTCTGCAAATATCTGAATTGCATGCATAAGGGTCATGTGGTAGCTTGAAAGCAAATAAAAAGGAAATTGGCACGGCTAAGAAATTGTCTTAGTCTCCAATCCTTCACTAACTCTACAAATGTAAACTTTTTCTCATGTCTCGAAAATATCATCTCAGTGATTTCACCTGGGAAGGATTATCGGAAAGTTGGAAGAAAACCGCACAATCATCAATGTTGCCAGGGAGTTTGGAATCGCACATAATGTTGTGTCCAGGCTTTGGGCAGCATTTCAAATGACTGGAATGCTTTCCAGGTGCACTGGAGGAGGTCGCCCTTGCTCTAAGACTGCACATGAAGACTGGTATTTCGTTGTAACAGCTAAACGCAGTTATGTCAGACGGCCAGTTAGCTTGCAAGTCACCACCATTCCAGCACTGAAACAAAGGATATCCCTCCAAACTGTGACTCAACGGCTACAACATGTAGGGCTTGAAGGCCGGTCATCTTTGTGCCACTGTCCAGAGAGCATAGAAGGCATTTGCAGTGATGTCAGATCTACCAAACTGGGACTATGAATCAATGTGCTGTTCTCCGATGAGAGTTGATTCAGTCTGGAATTGGATGGGGTACCAGCAGGAAACAACACATTGGCACATTGATCCATAGCCCAATTTTGGTGGATCTGACACCACTGCAAAATCCTTCTATGGTACTCTCTGGATAGTGGCACACACATGATAGGCCTTCGAGCATTTAGCCGTTCATGTTGCAGCTATCAAGCCACAGTTAGGAGGGATATCCTCGTTTCAATTTTTTGCTGGAATGGAGACGACTTGCAACTGACTGGCTGTCTGACATCAATTGCATTTAGCTGTTACCGCTAAATATCAGTCTTCACGTGCAGTCTTAGAGCAAGGGCAATCTCCCCCTCCAGTGCTTCTGGAACACATTTCAGTCGTTTGAAATGCTGCCCAGAGTCTGGAGACAAAACTATGTGCGATTATAAACACCCTGACAATATCGGTGATTGTGTGGCCTTCTTCCAACTTTCCGATAATCCTTCCCTGAGTGAAATCATCAAGATGATGTTTTCGAGACATTACAAAAAGTTAAGGTTGGTAGAGTTAATCCTTCACGTCCAGAATTGCAGATTAAGACAATTCCGAGCTGTGCCAATTTCCTTTTTATCTGCTTTCTAGCTGCTACGTGACCCCTATGCTCATGATTTGGAAATTTGTATGTGGACCTATTGTCTACTGAACATCTACAAATATGCAAATTGCCACAAGCTGTTTTATCGGTTTCTGAGGCTATAACCCTTTAGAATGTTGCCCGTGTTTAGGTTTTGGACATGTGTTTACTTACCTTGCAATTTTGTACTTGCATACAATATATTTTACTTTAAAAAAAAAATCACTACAAGCATTGCAAGCTCTTTGGTAAATGGGAGGTTTGGACTCCCAACAATAATACTTGACCAGCAGGACTAGTTGAAGTCTGAAAGTCAGGTCGACACCTGCCTGCCTTTAAAAGCCCCTGGTAAAGTAAGAGGCCCTGTACCCATTTGACAGAGAGCTGTGTGAATCCTAGGGTGCTCTCTGGAGGAGAAATCCCGAATCACCACCAGGAATTGATCCTGGCTCCTCCATTTTGCAGTCCAGCACCTGAAACACTGGGCCACCGAACCACATATTTTACTGTATTACACCAAAAATAATTGAAAAATGAAAGAAAAAAGAAATATATCAGAAATTTAATTCCTTTTGCAAATGAAAGACTAATATGTGAATTAACTTATCGCTTGTTAACGTACCACCATTCCTGTTAACTTGTTCTGCCAGAAAATTATTTATATCAGGGAGTTCAATTTGACTAGATTTTTCATATTTTATTGACTAGATTTATTAATTATATAATAGAATAAGATTACAGTCAAAGTAATCTCTGTTCAGAATATACTTCCTCATGTCTGGCATTTTTTTTTTTATTTCATTTACCAGCTTGCAAAAAAAAAATCTTTTGGTGAATGTTGAAATTGCATCAGTATTTCTATTTTTGCAGTACCATTCACTGGAATTTCAACTACCTCTACTTTTTTTAGTAGTAAAAAAACAGGGGAAGGTTCCACAACAGATATAATGTTATACAAAGATAGTCCATATACTGACTATTATAGTAACTATTCTGTTAATGTATAGAAGATCATCATTTTATGGCCTTGCTTTGTGCACTTTATTTTCTACATGCTATTGACCCTTGCTATTTGAATCCTGATGATCAAGATGTGACAGATTCTTCATATTGTGCCTGAAGCCTCCTAATGAAATTCAGACCAATTCTTCAGAAACTTTGAATAATAATGTCACTGAGATACCATGTTATGTCATATTGGATTACTGCAGCAAAGAAGTAACTGGTGCTTCAGAGAGCTCTGATTATAAACTTCTATCAACTTTACAATTAAAATAACAGTAATCAAAGGCTAGAGCAAATTTTAAGAAAGTAAATAACTTAATAAATATATCTGTTTTCTAATAGCTGGTTCCCCATTCTATTAAGAATGTTACTAATAAATTACTTGTCAATGAATACAGCAAATTACCCATTTATTACATTACTAAGGTGAAAAACTGTTACATAAGTGAAGCGTAATAACAATTTTAAGAATTTAACATGAGAAATTGAAAAAAAAAAATATATATATATATGATTTATATATCCCTATAAAAATATATGCGACTCTGAAGTTAACATAAGAAATTATTACGACAGTAAATGTTGATTCACGTAGTTATATTGGCCACAAACGGATCAAATGTGGATATTAAAAGTGAATATTAGCAATAATAATTAATGCTTTTGTGTTCTGAGATATTGGTTTGATTTTATTAAATTGCTATATTTACATGAATGTAAGCTCTTTCCAATTTGAAAATTAATTTGTCTGTAATAAAACTATTTTGCTTATTACTTCAGGAATGTCTGATTTACAGCCTGTGAAGTTCTTGAATCTGGCTTATGTGTTTTTCCAGCAAGTTTTATGATCTTTTAAATTTCTCCGAGGCCTCAGAAGGATGTGATCATAAGTGAACGGAAGAGTATGAGAGATGAAGAATGGCCAAAAACAGAAAAACCCTAACCTTTGTCATACTTATGAAACCAGCATTTTTTTTGGTCATTGGGAAGCTGTTGTCTAATAAACGAAAAATAAATGCTTATATTAATACATTTCTGTAATTCCCAAAATAAATGAATGTATATAGCCTTAGTCTATGTATAAAAAAATAAAGATGAAAATTAAAAGGTAGCACGTAGGTTAGCTTTCTTGAATTGAGCTTATCATTAATGGGAATCTGGCTGATGAGTCTTAACAAAGACAAAACAGTTGCCAGATTCCTGTCGATGATAAACTGAAGGCGTGAAAGCTCTAACCTAAGTGCAAGCTTTTTATTTCCATCTTTATTGTTAAATTGGCTGCATGTTAAACTTGCTTATTAATCTATATATAAAAACCTGGCTTTAGTCCACACAGAAACAAAATTTGGCAAAATAAATTGTGAATGTGAAAAAAAATCCATAAAATTAAATAAATTAATAGAGAGAGAAAATCACAACCTGACAACAAATATTCCTTCGCACATTGAGCCAACATAAACGGGAATTCTGAACAGCTGTTTCATCCTTATTAGGAATCATCAGCAAAATTTACCCTTGATGTTTGGTTCAGTTGTGCGAAAGCTTTACCTAAAAGCATTCTCGATCCCGGGAAAGGCAGTCGAGATAAAGGACAAGGGTTTAATACTGTGGATTTCACAGGATTATTTTTTAATTTGAATGTTTTTTATCTCGGCGGCCCATTCCCGGCATCGAGAATGCTTTTAGGTAAAGCTTTCGTGCAACTGAGCCAAACATCAAGGGTAAATTCTGCTGATGATTCCTAATAAGGATGAAACAGCTGTTCAGAATTCCCATTGATGTTGACTCAATGTGCGAAGGCATATTTGTTGTCCGGTTGTGATTTTCTCTCTGTATTTATGAATAATTACGGACGTTAAATTTGCTTTTCTATAAATAAATTAACTTAAGCAAAATAAAATAATAATTTAAATAAAATTCATAATTTAGTAGTATCATAATTCATAATTTAGTATCTGTTCGTCCTCTTGTGAAAAAGAAAACATGAATTAAAATTGAAAATTTCAGGGAAGGGTTGGCCTGCCTATACTTAAATAAAGTATAAAATAAATGGAAATAAAGATAGAAAAAGGTTTTTCGTTATTTGTTTTATTTTATAAATACTAACTAAAAGAAAAAAATACAATTTTGAAAAGTTTTATCTTTAACTCTTGTTTCAAGAGCTTTAAAAGTATTGAGGAGAGATATTGTTTTTCAAGAAATATCGTGGTGATATTGACATGTATGTTGATCATACTAACATCACCTTATTTTGTTCAAAGCTTGTACAAAACCTGTACTATTGAAAAGTGTTAGAAAGAAGTATTACATGGAAACTTTAAAAAAAAATACAAAATGTCATGGGATGCTCTTCTTTAAAGTAAATATGAATATATATGGTATAAAAACAGAAAAGATGTATAATATAATATTCTGTAGGCTGGATGCAATTAATATATTTATCTAGAAAGAATGAGACATAGAAAAATGGCAGTGTGAATGTCAAAAAAAAACCCTGGTATGGTCCTCATCAACTATGGCAGATCAAATTGTATTAAATCTTACTATGTAATAGCAGCAGAAGAATTTTGTAATGATATCTAGTTCATTGTTCAATGAATAGTTGCATCCTTCTAAATTTTTTCAATTGATTACATTCGTTACTACTGCAACATCACGGAATGTGAACATTGGCTTAATACATTTATTAATTTTACGTTTACTAGTTCTTTTGACCCTCATCAAATAGTTAGTTTTGTCATCGCGTATTCAAAAGACAAAAATGTGATACTCTCTTGTAAGATACAATACAAACTCACATCTACATTAGTTTGGACTGAAACAGAAATGCGCGATGATAAATGTAGGAAGTTTTTAATCATACTTCTCAAGTTAAAAAAAATATATATATATATATTAGGAACCACTGTATCTAAAATTGTTGCTTGCATATTCACCTAACGAGATGGTAGCTAACAGTATAATTGCTTTCAAATTGATGTATAAAACACTTTGGCATAAGTACTTTGAAGCCAAAGTGTTACTGAATTAAATACTTGAATTCATAAAGCTTTAAGTTAATTGTCTCTTATTGAATTAGAGAGTTTACTAGTGAAGACAATATTACTTGTCATTATTGTTTTGCTAATCAAACATTGCATAAATGAAGCATCTTTAAAATTTATTTTGGGACTGCCTCAGTCACTGACCTCTAAAGACTCAGTGTTCTTTGAGCTCTTCAAATTTAGAAAGAACTTAAATTACAGGCTAAGCCAGAATCATATGAGGCATGAGGAATAAGTTAGGGTTTCTCTTTGCCAAAAAGATAACTATATTTGCAATTTCTAATAATAAACATTGAATTGATGTATTCTTCAGTATTTGATATTTCATTCCTTTACTTTTTCCCGACAGTTCATGACCAGGGCCGGATTATCGATAGACAAATGAGACAAATGTCTAGGGCCCGGTCAAACTGTATATTTTGAAAAGATTTGTAAATAGTTTACTTTTTCTTGTGGGAGAGTAAGGGGGCCCGGTGAGAAGAAAATGTCGAGGGCCCCAAAGTGGGTTAATCCAGCCCTGTTCATGACCACCATTTTTCATATCTTGTAGAACTCAACCAATCAACTTCAGTACTTGTAATGTTTAGCTTTTCAACCAATAGTGTATTTCTGCCTTTCGGTCTGAATCTGTCAGATATTAGTACTCATTCAAAAAGTATAGAGAAACTTGATCAGCCCATATAAAACTGTTAGACCTAGTCTTTCGGTGAGCCATTCTTCAAACATTATTATGCCCAAGTATGTTTAATTTCTTTGAAGTTAAGAACCAAGATAGTGATGTGTAGTCAAAATGACAAAGACTAATGTCGGGGTTTAGTCTAAAGCATACACACAGTTTATTTACAATTATGTACAGGTTTATATACAAATGGGATCGGATTTCGAGAATCTCTCTGAAGCTCTCTATTCGGTCTGTCACTCGGAGAGCGCTAGCTGCGACGCTGTCTCTTCGCCAGTTGGTGAAAGGAAAAGACACGTCGCTGATTGGTCCCCCGATTCGGCCAATCGCAGGACATAATTGGCCACTCGAGAGGACTTCTCAACTTTGTATCAATAGGAGATTGCATTAATAGGAAGTGTTTATATATATAAAACATTCAGCTTTGGAGATTTATAGTCCAACCACGATAACTTGACGATTAGAAAAATTCCTGAGACCCACAACGCTAACACTTGCCTCTCTCAGAGGTTCCAAAGAATATTATGTTACAGCTATACAACAAAAACAAATATTTAATTTTAATGATGTTTGAAGGAAATGCTATACTATTAGTTATTGGTCGACTGCTTTAAATATAATATTTAACTATTATATTTAAGTTTTATGTATTTCTTTTAATTATATATTTTTAAAGCCCTGTGCTTTGAGGCGCGCTTGTTTGTGACTGAGTGAAAAATAGATATGTCGTAATCATGTGGGGTTCCTTCCAGTTGTCAAGTTATCATGATGGGACTGTACTTTCTGTGTAAATGCCACTCTTACTGAGAAGCTTGTAAAGACAGCTTCTTACCAGTCTCCAAATAGATAAAATTGGGTGATATTTTACCATTGTTGCATCATTATTTTCAAATACTTACTTACAGATATGTAATAATTTCTGAGATCAATTCTAACGGCCATTCATACACTGATTACAACGTTAAAGAAATACAATTTAACTTTCTCTTGTAATTTCATAAATTCATATTTCAATAAGATTATTTGTAGTGTGCCAGTACCCGGGTTCAAATCCCGGTCGAGAGCATGGATGTTTCATCTTTCTTCTTCTGTGTTTTGTCCATTTCTCTCCTGGGACTTACTATCTCAGGGTTATTTCTGGACAGAATGTGAATCTCGTCCCCCTTCTGGAATTTCCTAGCCTCACCCTGACGTTGTCAGGTAGGGTTAGCCCGTGGTCCATAGTTGGCCAAAGTCGATGAAAGGAAGGAAGGAAAAAAAGAAAGTATTTCTTTAGGTTGAATTGTAATTAATACTGAAGTGTTAATATGAACCTTATCGCTGGTAAATGAATAAGACGTTCTTATATTTAGTAACTAATCAATCTAAAGTCTAAACGTGAGCATAATATCCATTGTTGGAAACGAGTTCATAACTTATAATGCCGAAACGCTCAAAGAATGATACAATATTACACTACAGAATATCTCAATTCAGGTGGTTAAACTGAAAATACTTTATCTTTCTACAGTTTCTCATGTTCTCTAACTGAAACTGTGAAAATAAAGCTAAAAAATGCTGCAAATAGTTATCTTGAAATTGCATTAAAATACGGGACAGTTATGCATCCCATATTAAATTTAACTGGACAACAAGACAAAACCTCAAAAAGCAGGACAATCCTTTGTAATATGGGACATCTGGTCACTCTAAGATAAGAGAACTTTACATACATTTTATGGATTTTTATTTTGTCCCTCCTTTCAAAATTTCTGTAAATAATTAAAAAAAAAAAAAAAAAGGACTGATTAATATTCCACAGTAATATAAAGAAATCAGTTTTCCTGGAATAAATCTTACAAGTACTAATCATAATTATTCCCAGTTTCTCATCCAGTTAATTTATTTTAGAAAAGCATTTTGGAAATCTGTTATAAAAGAGATTCTGAAATTATTATAAATAATGATAAATATAATTATCATTCTACCAAAAGAAGAAAAAAAACTGACAAAATGCATTATAAATCAGACTATATTTGTCTATAAAGAGATGTTGAGTAATTTCTCTTTCAAAGGCTGACATGCTTTGCCTAAATTGCTCCAATAAAAAATTACCTGGTTAATTTGAACTTGGGAATCATGAGATTTCCAAGAAAATCTTAAGCTTAGTATTTACAAAAGTATTTTAATAATAATAATAATTTCCACCAGTTGTCGTCAATTTTGATAAAATGTTAAGCAATGAATTAACAGGAATATTGCAATAATGAAAAGACGCACTTCTGAACTATTAGCCATAGTTGAGTTACGAAATCTGAAAAATTCAAAACCTTTTCCCTTTTTCAAACACTAAAATTAATAATTCATTGCCTATCATTTTCTGTTCTTATAAAAAGGAAATCAGTTTTCACTCTTACGATGCTTTTTTGACAAATGTTTGTAAGACGTTCTACTACAGTATTTCATGATCAGATTTTATGCTTAATAGGATTTCTTTAGACTTTAAAATCTGTTTTTTCTGTTTGTAATTGTTTGGTTGTGAGACAGGGAGCTCAAGTAGTAATGCATTTGGCTATGGTTGGAGGAGCCAGGTTCAATCTCCAACAGTGGTCAGGGATTTCTCTCTCAATTGTTTCTCTTTCAGGTGATCCTAGGGTTCTCAGACTGACTAACCAACCTCAACTCAGTCTGTTGGTTATGGAATGCCATCTTTCTTTGGGGCATGGCTCCATGGGTTACGTCATAACACGAATTGCCCATGGTATGCCATAGCCGCGTCCAAAATGATGTGTTTCCACCCAGTCCTAACTTGTGCGTGTAGTGTAGCTGTTGGAATGTCATAATCGATATAACGGAGATCTTCTGAAATATTGTCTATCCATTTTTTTCGTGGTTGTCCTCGTGATCTGAATCCGCTGCCTTGTCGATTATATATTTGGTGGACTATACTGGTGTTATCCATGCGTGTAATGTGTCCAAACCATCTGAGCCTGGATTTCAAAATTAATTCTGAGGGTGGTTTTTCTTCTGCTGCTTTCCTCACATCTTTGTTTGTCCAAAATAGCCACCACTTTATTTTCATGATTTTTCTTAGGCATCTTAGTTTCACTTGGTCTTGCTTTTTTATAGTCCACGTTTCACAGGCATATAACAGTGTTGGTATTACTGTAGTTCTGAAAACTTTGAATTTAGTCTCTCTTGATAAATTGTTGTTATTCCACACTATTTTTTGTAGATTTCCATATGCAGCTGCTGCTAGGCTTATGCGACGAGTTATTTCATCACTGCAGGTAGTATCATTCTTAATTAGGCTGCCTAGATATATGAAATCCTTAGTTTCTTGGATGGGTTTTCCATCTATTGTAATTTGGCTGCTGATGATAGGCGATTTTTTATTCGCTTTTTGTATGGCCATTGTCATTGTTTTTTCTGTGTTGATTCGTAGCCCAATGTATTTTGCTTCTGTGTCAATCCTAACGGACACATATCAGCTGTAATGGGATACTTTAACTTTAATTGTTTATTTAATGGGATAAAATTAGCTGTTGCTTTTTAAAGTGGTAAACAAGATTGTCAGGATATATTTAGGGTCAAATGTTGAATTAGAGGTTGATATAGATGCTCTTACTAATTAATGGTTAATCACAGTGTTTCATTCCTTCCTGATTCCAGTATGAAACAAGTTTAGTTATATGAATTTCAGGATCGAGTTCTTCATCTTCTTGTTACAGACGTCCAGAGTTATTGGCTCCGATAATCCGATGTCCATAATATGTCGCTGCTGCTAGAGTCCAAAAACGTTTATTTCTTGGACATCTTGTAATTTAAAAGGGCTTCCTAGTGCTAATAGAAGGGTTTGTCTTGAGGAGCATGGTGTGGTACACTTCAGAAGAATATGTTCTAAGGTTTCTTCTTCCATTTTACAAGACAAGCAGAGGGAGACTCACTTAGATTGAACGAATAGAGATAGATTTGGGTTACAATATGTCCCATTCTTGCTCGGATTGAGTTAAAAACTAATTCTGTGCAATTTAATTTTTAGAGCTAGAAATAATGTTGTGAAAACACAAAAACAAAAAATTGAAAATATTTGACATTTAAAATATTTGCAAAAGTTTCTTTAATAACTTTTATATATTCAATGAGATTATTTTTTTTTAATATAGATATTCTTGTAAAAAAACAAAAAAAATATATCCATATTTAATTGAATTAATTTTCTAAACTTTTTTTTTGTTTTTGTTTGTATAGCCTGATTATTAAAAGTAGCTCCTAAAAAGTGCCAATATGCAACGCTCTCATGAAAAAAATATTTAGATATATGATGTATATTCCAATTTTACTTTTTTTGTTTTTTGATATAAGTATCAGTCAATTGAATTTGATTCCCAAAAGATATTTCTTACTCTTTAAAAATAGGTAATTTGTAGATATTTATATCTTCTTTATATTATTAGTTCTTTGTTTATTATTATTGATTTTCTAATTGAAAGGCTTTGAAATAAGCTTGCAGTGGGACTTCCCTTAAATATATTGTTTTGCTTTTGAATGGAATGGACGACAAAAAAAAAAATATATGTTCATTAAAGGGTTAAGCAACTAATTTCATGAAGAATAAAAAAAAAAAAGCTCTTGTAGATTGAATTAGTAACAAAAGGGCGGTCGTCCATTGACAGATTTGGCAGCTTTTCAAATTCTGTTTAGTGCCAAACAATAGGTTCCTTCAAAGACTAAAACACCACTGTTTTGGTTCCAGTATTTTAATGATTCTGAATTTTGATTTTTTGATTCTTAGCAGATCACTAATGTTTCTTGTAGATTACAATTATGAAATGTTATCGGTAACCAAGTGTAAGGGAAAATTTTAAAAACTAACACAATGAATGTACCATTACTTCAAAAATTTGTAGTATTTATATTTAAGATTCCTAGTTGAAAGATATTTTTACTGCATTTATTTAACAAATTAATGCTTTAGCAAATAGGAATTGTTTTAAGCAATTGTTTATTAAGTTTACTCAAAGTATTCCTAATATATAATAACTATAAAAGTGATTAAATTGATTATACGACTGCTGAAGCACAAGAATGAATATACTACTTTAAATATCATTGACTTCAGAATAGCATTGAAATGATGTTATTTGCTTTTTGAATGTCCGTATGGTAGTTCCTTCAATGTCTGGTGTTTTAGTACTACTAAGTATTCGCATGTCCTTGAATTTTTTTTCTCATGAGATAAAAGATAAGGTAGTTAATGTGATGCATTGGAAATGTAACATATTCTGGACATAGACAGGCTGAGATAGAAGATGTTATCATTAACAGTGCACATAAAAATAAAGCCAATTACTGTAAATTGGTTTACATTCCAACTAGTGGTATTAAATCATTTGATTTTATTGCAATCAGTAACTTAATTTGGAAATCGTCAGAGGATAATAATAATAAAAATACATTTTTTTTTATTTTGTACGTTTGTACTGTAGATGGGAATATCAAACAAGAATTTCTTGAGAATACTTTCCTTTGTCTAAAATATTCCAAATTTGTTGTTGTTATTATTATTATTTTGCTTTTTAATTTGTGAAAACAAATTAAATCAAAAAGCTTCATTATTGTAAGTTATAATGCTATCTATGTATGTTTATTTGAAATTAATTAAAACCTTATACAGTAATATCTTGTATAACACAGTGAATTGGTTCAGAGAAACTCCTGTGCTGTGGAAAAAACGCTCGGATCAAAACGCTATTATAATAGATTATATTGTAATGCATTACCGATGATCAGAAAACCCTCAGAAATGAAAGATATCATGTAGTACTTGTGATCCATCGAAGAATTTCTTTGTTTAAAAGTCACTTTTGTCATATATGATGAAGTGGCTATTCCATGTTATTTATTTTCATTTTGTTTTTAATAACAGAACCCAACAACAATTCTTCATACCTTTACATGTGTTATTTTTGCAAATGATGCACATCTTCATGAAGCTTTATAATTTCATGTTTTTGTTCTAGTATTAACCATTTGCGTTTCACTTAGGTCTGAACAGTAGAGCTGCAGTGGTGCTGTCGTGTAAGAGCAGCTTTGTTGCATTTTTATCAGTTCTGCAACTCTGTCACAGAATAGTAGCTGATGGGAGTGTTTTCAAATAGGAAGGGTGAGAGCATTCCATATTTGGAACATAGCTAACGATTCCAACTGCTCTTAGCTTTCAGATACTGTAGACTCCCTCTTAACCGGATCTCCGCTTTAACCGTCCGAATTTTTTTTATCTTAAAAATGTAAAAAATAGCTAAAAATAAAGAAAAAAACACGTGTTTCATTATTTAGTATCGGTATCGCACGAATATCAGATGCAATTTCAAATATAACATATCCAATACAGTTGCAAGGGGTGGAAAGAAAGGTGATTTTGGATGAGCGACGAAATCATTTAAATCATTGTTTGATCTCGGTTGCACACATCTTAGAATGTAAACCAGGGCGTCCATTAATTACGTGAGGTCAAAATGGGGGGGGAAGGGGTCAATGAAAATCTCACGTCAACTTTTTAATTCAGAGAATATATATATTACAACAATTTTTTTGACTTTTTGAAATGTCACCAAGAGGGAGGGGGGGGGGGTCCAAATTTTTAAAAAAACACCTCACGTAATTAATGGAGTTGAAAGTTTGTTCAGAATGGCGAATTGTTAAAAGGTTACTCATTTTTTTTTAATGGTATGTAATTTATAATACTTTAATACATTGAATAAAATGACGCAATATTTTAATTGTGTATTTGTTTATAAGACAAATACATCTGAACTTTAATTTATTTCACTTCTCCGGTTTAACCGGATTTTCGCTTAACCAAGACTTACCCTCGGTCCCATTTAAGCCGGTTAAGAGGGAGTCTACTGTATTTTAAAATTATAAACTAACTTATAGCAAAACATGTGCTGATTAAAGCAGCATTATACAAGGTATTACTGTACACTGAAATTACTAATACTGTAAATTAAAATTAATTATTCAATTTAATCAAATTGAAGCCTATACAAATGTATTGTCAGTTTCTCAGCAGAAAATATTTGTTTTTTACCAACAATCCACTAACTGATTCTCTTCTAATGTACTTCTATGGAACTTTTTGCCACCATTTCATGTAAATTTTTTCATTGGGATCTAGATGTTGTATTTACAAATACGAGTCTTTTTATTTGTAAATTATATCCACATACAAGTCATATTTGAAACCCATATGTCTTCTTTAAATCTCTTCTTCTGCTTATCATAATTAAAATAAAAACTACTTCTACTCTCGAAACATTAAAAAATTAATTATATTTTTAATGCCAACGAATTTTCGAAAGCATATTCCTTGCTTTCTTTCTCAAGTTTGTTTCAGGTGAACAATATGATTTCAGGTGAACTTAAATTGCTTATACATAGTTATCAACAATCACAATAATGCAATAACATCTACATTCTCATGTTAATATTACAATAATTGATAATTTACATTCCATTGAATTTCTTAATTATTACAGATTTTTGTTATTAATATTACAATAATTGATAATTTACATTTCATTGAATTCCTTAATTATTACATATTTTTTGTTTCCTTTGAAGCATTTTTTTACCATTTCATTAGCTAAATTTACCAATATACTCTCTACTTCTAAGCCACTACTTTTATTGAAATTTAAGTTCTTTGTATTTCTTATTATGAAGCTCTCCAATATTTTCCTAGTTTTACAATCCTTTTCTAACATTAAAATTTTGACCTCATCGTTAATCCAGTGGCCCGTTCGAGAACAATGATTAGCTACATCAGACTTGTAGTCTAATTTATTTTTTAATACAGTAAATGTGTTCTTTTGCTCGTTCAAGGGTCGTTCTTTTACTCTTGCCAATATAAATTTTACGGCAATTTAGACATTCTAATTGATAAATTAATCCCATGGGTTTAATCCCATCGATTTTTGGTAATATCATTACAAATTTGTATGAATTTTATTATAGAAAATGAAGTTTGATAGAAAAGTAAATTTACTAAAGATCTTACTTTTATAAGAATACCTTTAATATTGATATCCGTTCACAAAACAAATAATTGCTGTGTATAAATTGCTTTGGCTTAGTCCTTTTGTAAATTGATTAATCTTTGGAAAAATTACTTTTTGAAAGCCATGTTCTCTTCTTTAACATCTTAAGTATTTATTGAGGTGTATTTATTGAGGTGTATGTTTTTCGATTACTTGTCTCTTAAAAATGTTTACAGAAAATTTCTTTCCAACCTATCATATTGCTGTTTTATTTTATTAATTTTTTTCTTCCTTTCAAAAGACTGAAAATGTTTGTTTTTTTTTTTTTTTATGATAAACTTTCTGTCATTGTTCACAGATAAATATTATAGGATTTTTAATTTGCCAAATTTGTTATTTTTTTTTTATTTAATAACTAATTGAAGCATATTACTTTTTCTTTTCAGAATGAGAAGGTTGAGATTAAACAGAAATGGGCTTCACGGTTATTAGGAAAACTGCGGAAAGATATAACTCAGGAATGCCGAGAGGATTTTGTTTTAAGTATAACGGGGAAAAAGCCTGCAATGTGTGTATTGAGCAATCCAGATCAGAAAGGAAAAATGCGGCGAATTGACTGTCTTCGTCAAGCTGACAAAGTTTGGAGGTTAGATTTGGTAATGGTGATTTTGTTCAAAGCAATACCATTAGAGAGTACAGATGGTGAAAGACTTGAAAAATCTCCAAATTGCCTACATCCTGGTTTATGTGTAAATCCATACCACATTAATGTCTCCGTCCGAGAATTGGATCTTTATTTGGCTAATTTCATCCATAGCCACGGTGAGTACAAAAACAATTTATTATTAATAATAATAAGAAGAAGAAAATATTCTTTTTAAACATTAAGTGAAATCTATTTCAGTTATTCTACTGAATAACAATTTCTTAAATAAATAATTAATTTTCTTATACAAATATGATAAAGATTTTGGTCTTATTTATTTATTTATTTATTTGGTCTTATAGACTTTCAGACACTGATAATTTTTTTTCCAGTGTTGCATACAAAGTGCTTTTTATTTATTTATTTTTTGTTTTGTTTTGTTTTTGTTTTGAAGAACTGGAATTGGAACTGGTCCATATTTTGGCTGAGAACAAGAACTTGTTCCTTTTTTCTAATGGAACTTTTCCAGCATTGCAATATTTAAATTTATCTTCTCCTCTATTTATTTATTTATTTATTTTAGCATAAGCTCAAACTAGCTGTTTCATAGATATTTATTATTTTGTCTCCTATAGGACATTCTTTTATCAATAATGACTTACCTTACAGTGTCCAGTTATTGTATAGTGAGAATCTTGTAATCACTCATATAGGAAATAACACATTTTGAAAAGCAGAATTACTGCATGCCAAGCAATAAGGCTGTGGCATAATCCATACTATAATAACCAGTTTTATATATAGTCTCAAATGTTGCGTTTCCTTAAGCTTCAATAGCATGAACTTGTGGCACAGATAACACATTAAGGATAAATATTGATGTTGAGAAGACATAAATATTGATACTGACATTTGAAAACCTTGAAGAACTTAATTTTCATTTTATTTTATTTTTATGGCCTTGAAAGTGCTTGAATTTTTGGGGAATAAATGCTTTGGTATTCGAAAGTTTCTTGAAAAAAGTTAATTTTTGAGGGTATGACAATCATTATTTGTTCAAAAAATCCTATTATCCGAGTGCTGCCTTTAGTTGATGCACTGCGGTAATATATTGTTTATTTAAAGGTATAAAATCACAATCCTATTTTTACTTAAGGAAAACCTAATATTATTATTCTAATAGATTCCATCACATCAGCTTGACTTTGCTGTAAATGATGTTACTGAACAAGAATTTTTCATTTCTTCTTGAAAAAAATAATTGAGAAGTGATTAATACATGTTCACAATAGCTAAATCGCACAATCCTAGTTTTCCTCTTTATTTTGATTCACTGAAGTAGTCAAACTTTTTGATGATATGCTTCTATCTTTTGATATCGCTTTTCCAAATCACACAATCATAGATATGTGAAGCAATGCTTCATGTGATTGGTGCTGCTTTTAAGGTCTGTAAAGCCAAGAACCAATCAGTGACAAGATCAATGACTACCAGTTTTTGTTACAGGTTAAAGCTGCCTTTAGGCAATGCCATTTCATATTAAATGAGTTTTAGCAAGTTGTCAATCTGTTCGAAACTACATGTGTATTGTATTTTAGCATCTCCATTGTTTAAGCAGAAGCAGAGTGCATTTTGACCTGCAAAATTTAAAAGTTATGGATGAGCCACAAATACCCCCTCCCCAGTCCTTTGCAGATGTGGTATTCTTGAATAAGAAATGAAAATCTCTTTAAAAAATTGACATTTCACTGTTCTGATGCCTAGCTAGGATTGTATAATCTTTCCGTAGTACTCCTAACCAAAGCACTAACAAACTTGCGAGTATAACCATTGCTAAGGGCAATATTGAAAATTTATCTAATTCCTTGTCAAAAAGTCCCACTCTGGAAGCTGTGAAGAAAGCCATCTTGACAGCCACTGCAATTGTATTCCTTTTAAATACTAACCAGCGAATGTGATTTTGCATGGACCATAACCGTGCATTAGAAACCTTACAGAACATGGTAGTGCTATATCCCTGCTCAGAACGCTTTACCAAAAACATCTAAAAACAGTAAATATAAATTATCTTCCTCCTCATATAAATCTGATATCAATGTGAATACTATTGAAAATGTCAATAATATTAATAAACCTTTGGTAACTATGCGAAACGAATCATCGGCATATCTATTATAAAAACCTAAATTGGATGTAATTGCTAGAATAGCTATGACCTTCATATCAATGTAAGCCATGACCATTTCTGCAATCACGTATACCAGTTAGTTTAGATATTTATTCTGTTCTTACAATTTGTAAAATTGAATCAGGAGTGTTCAAATATGAAATTGTGGTAGATTTGATTTTCTTTTTATGGAGAGTATACAGAGTAAAGCAACCGATGATGATAAAACCATTATATCAAGAAAAAAAATATCACAAATTTTGAACGTTAAATTTTGCTTAAAACCATTAAAAAATGCAACAGAGAGCAACTTCTGTCTATTTAGTAAAACATTCTTTCCAGCTGTGGCAGAGTCGATGGCAAAAAATATGGGATTCGAGAAGATGGTTGCTTTGAAGGAATCTAGTTCTCAAATCCTGTAAGCTCTGAATTCTTTCTATGTCAGTTCACATACTGTTTTGAACTGCCTTATAAATACTATTTTGAAGCAATTTTGATAAAATAGATATATACATTTACTTTTTAGTTATCCGATTTTCTTGTTTGTTCTAGAAGCTTTGAGTGGAATACAATGCGACCATAATGACAAAGATGAACAGCATAAAGGTAAGAGATTACGCAACTAAAAGAAATACTATTAAAAGTCCTATTAGTTATTTTGAATTTAAATAAAAAAGTTATTAACTTTGTAAGAAGTTTCTTATTAAAATTTCCAAATAAAACACTTACATAGAATGTATAAATATAATTTAGTAAAAATAATGACAAGATACTTTCACAAGACAAGGGAGGGAAAGCGATTAGAAAACCAATCACAATGCTTCGCAATGACTTCTGATAAGAAAATATCATTGATATTGCTTTAATTTCCTTATTATTATAAATGTGATTGTTGCGAATGCAAAATGCGCAATTGTTGCATTTACTGTAATTGTTGCGATTGTTGTAGAGCTTGCATTATAAATGTGATTGTTGTGAATGTAAAAGACACAATTGTTGCGATTGTTGTGATTAATGATAATTTAATGAGATTTTAACGATTCTAATGTACATGACGGACAAAACGGGAATATAAATCTGCTGATCTTATCAGAAGACTAATAAAGTACTTTTGATTCTTACGAAAGTTGTTTTCATTGTTGTAAACATAATGTTCAATAAAGATGATGATGATGCTACTGGAATATTGGAAACAAAACAGAGCTACTCTCAAAACGACCAAAAGGGAATTTTTAGTGTAGCATGGCAAATGAAACATTATATTTGTTATTGGACAAATGAATGCTACAAATCTAAGATTTGTTGGATGTATATTTTGACTATTTGAAGAATTGTGATGGGTTCATTTTCCAGTTTCAACAAGACTTTTCAGTTGCTCAACTTCCATCGGCATTTTGGGTGACTTTTAAATGATGGAGTTCAAATTCAAATGATGGATTGGATGAACCTTTTTGAACAGCTTAAATTCAATTGAGTATTTTTGAATATATTGAGTCGGGCAGTGCAGCATAAGATTGTTAAGGAACTGATGGCTATTGTCAGAAAATGGAAGACATTGTCATGAACAACTTGCACACTATTTAGGAATCAATGTCTAATAATTATGTACAAAGTTCTTTTGAACATGGTGCATACCTTGGATATGTGAATCACCAAATAAGTGGGTACAGGGGAAACGCATATATATTTTTATGCCTGAAATTGGTAAAAGGATGGTTTCAAAGTGGTTTGTTCATTTCATCTTCAGAGAAAATGGAGGACAACACAAAGCAACGAGGTGGAAGGAAATTTAACTATAATTTGGTGGGCATTTTGTTGACAAGTTATAGATAGTCTTAAATTAGAGTATAAGGAAAGTTTCTGCAAGAACAGAATGAATCGAATTATTGTGGTATGGGTTTACTGCTTGGATTTTGGAGGTATGGCCTGTGTCGTAATGGGTTACTGTTTATGTGTGCGTTGATGTAGAACGCATCTTTGTGTTCTGTGAGGCATGTAGAGAAATTTCTGCTGATTTGTCCCTTTTAGGGAAAGAGGCATTCACTACATGGGATCCAGTAAAACAATATCATTCGGATCTTTGTATGATTTGTTTGAGGTAATTTTTATGTTTGTGGTTTTCTAAACAGGGGCATACATGTAGGGAGTCAGGAAATGTCTGATGTAGTTTTCGAGGGGATAGTAGTAGAGGAGTGAGATATATTGAATGAGAATTTGGTTTGAGATGCATTTGTGGTAGTTTTGTATATTTTATTAGTTTTATTTTTCAGGATGGTGAATCAGGAACAGAATAGGTGGGTAGGGTAGCTGAGGATATGTAAGAGGTTTTGAATTTGGTTGAGTTTCTTTTGGAGGCATGAAGAGAGGGAACAATTCTAGGGGGTCCATCAAATCATGAAGTCATTTATGTTTACATCATCATTCCAGGACCATACACCATAATACAATTAAAATAAACTTTATAAAAACCATAATATATGTAACATGTTTCAAAGAATAATCTTCGCCTTCAGACTACAGAAATAAAAGTAAAATACGGGCAATATAACGGTCCCGAGAATACTAGGAACATTGCACATAAACAATCAAATTACATGATAACCAACATATTAATGCAAGTCATAGTTTAAAACATTAATAATTAAAACCCATTATCAATGTGTATATTAGGCAAATTTAATATAAAGCTAAGAACACATTAGACAGGTTAATAAGTGGTAATAGGAAGCAGATTGATAATTTGGATAAATTCTTTACTATTTATGGTATAAATTGTGAAAACGGGTGCGTTGGCTACAGATATGTGGGAGAAACCAAACATAAAACAGAAACCTGTATGAAAGAACACTAAAGCGATTGAAAAAGGGGATTTAAAGTACCTTACTGTCATTCATCATAGAGATACCGGCCACAGTATTATGACGAACGAACCAATTATTTATGGACAACAAAAAGATGATGATCTACGTAAGTTTTTTGAATCAGTTATTAAAACGAGGCGTTGTTATAATAATGAGGCATCAATTATGAATGTTTTGGATTATAACCTGCATTAATTTTGTATGAATTATATAATTTGTAAAGTTGCATATGTTATTATTAGAATAGACATCGATAATTGCTATGGATTATGTAATTTGTAATGTTGCATCTGTTATTATTAAAACGAGATGTTGATAATGGGTTTTAATTCTTAATGGTTTTAAACCATGACTTTTATTAATATGTTGGTTATCATGTAATTTGATTGTTTATGTGCGATGTTCCTAGTATTCTCTGGACCGTTCTAAGACCCGTATTTTACTTTTATTTCTGTAGTCTGAAGACGAAGATTATTCTTCGAAACATGTTACATATATTATGGTTTTTATAAAGTTTATTTTAATTGTATAATGGTGTGTATGGTCCTGGAATGATTTTATAACACACACTATGGATAATGATCATTAATGTTTACTTGTAAACATGTTGGAGTTGTAGTAGATGAATCTCTTAATATCTTTTTCTGTTTACTACAGTGTGAATAGTTTTATTTTGTAACATTAAGATAGTTGGTAGATGAGGGTCTTTAGAGTTATGGTATTAATGGTAATGTGGTTCTCTTTTGTTATGGTGATGCCGTTACTGTATTGCCATAAAGATTGATTGTTGGTGGTAAATAGAGAAAATTTGTTTCTCTATGTAATGGAAGCTGATTTCTGCATTGGATGTGGCAAGACCAATGAATTTGGCTGATAGATGGTATTTTTGTGGATAAAATATTGTTTATGATATTGTGTGTTTCAAATTTCTTACTTGTTTAATTGTGATGCTGAATTGAATGATGAAGTGTCTTTGTCAAGGAAGTCGGAGCAGATTTGTTTTGAGAATCTCGGCGTTAATGATGGATCTGGTTTTGAGAATGTTGTCATTCCTTGGTTTGTGTGTTTTGCAAAGGAATATAATAGTGAGGAAATTAGAGTTTTTGATTGTCATTCTTTTGACTTAGTGGTCTGAGAGGCCCATGTTAGAATGGGTCCAAATGAATTGTTGAATATTTGATGAGTTCAGGGCAAGGGCGTATATAAGGGGGGGCCCAGGGGGCCTGGCGCCCCCCCCCCCCCCCCCCCCCGAAAGAAAGAAGGGATGTCTCCCCAAGGTTTTTTTTTTTTTTTTTGGTTTAAAAAGTTCTGGGCCCCCCCCCCGAAAATATATTCTATATACGCCACTGGTTCAGGGTACGTATCAATGATAATACTTGGAGGCATAGCAAGATTGCTTCAGGTGGGCTTGGGCCATGTTTTTATTATCACAGGTGTACATGAGAACAATAAGATTTCCTTTATCAGAGCAAGTTAAATGGATATTTTCATCTTTTTTGAATTGGTTGAGCAATTCTTTTTGGAAGTCATTTTGTGGGTGAAAGGGCTTATTGCTTTTGATGACATTGAGGCATTTGGTTCTGAAGCTATTGATATTGGGGATGTTTTTATCAAGTGATTGGACTATGTTTTCAGGTAGAATTTGGTGGAGCTGCAAGTAAATTTATTGAGTTTTTAAAGGATGTCATATTATAACACAGATTTGGTTGGTTAAGTTTACGATGGGATTGATTCTGATTGGGTGAGGTTGCTGAATTTCTTGGTGAATTATTCTGTTTGGGTGGCTTTGATATTCAAGAATCTTTAATACCTTATGTTTAAAAATGATGTACTGTTGGCAGAGGAAAACCGATCATAGGTGCATTCCTCACAAAAGAACAAACATGTTCTCACACAGTAACCACTACAATGATATAGGCCACATCCTTTCAAGCAGCCAAACTTGTATTGTAACACAAAAGAAACTCACGCATCTCCTCCTTGCAGAAACTTTCATTCCAATTTAAGGCCTAAATTCCTACCACTGGCAGGCTGAATGTTTTCCATTACTGTTAAATTCCCTTCTCTGTCTTCAAGTGATTGTCTCATCTTCCATATCTGTGTTGTTTTCCCCTAAAGATGGAATATGCAAAGTACTCCAAAACCATTGGAAATTTCGTCAATGTCATATAAGTATGTGCGTTTCCCCTTCACTTCTTTATTTAATTATTTACTAAAGCTATACTTACTTCATATCAAATGCAAACATTTGGAATAATATAACAACCACTTTTTTATCATTCTTACTTAAATGCAAAAGCTATGTTATTAAAACCTTATATTTTCAAGGTTAAAAAAATCATTCAATCAAGAATTAAAATCCTGATCAAAATTTACGGTGTCTCTGTCTTTATGGAATTAACTTTACATTCTATTCAAGTGTTTATTTGAAACTCTTCTTCTATCTAAAAACATTCTCAGGACAAAAAAAAAAACAAAACAACAATTTTCTTTTATTATTTTCAAAACAAGTAGATACACCATCTTAGTGACAACTTAAGATATCAGGGTTGGTTATTGATTATTATTTCTGAATAATTTGCTTTGATTAAAAAGCATTTATGTAACAGAAAATATTTCAATCGTAGATTTAGAAACATCTGTACAAATTTTCAAGGAAAACAAAATCTCTCTATTGTTTATACAGCTGCATGGCCATACTAGAACTTTCTTCTTTCTTGTCTCACTTTTGAATATAAATTTAATGCTTTAATTACATCATTGATAAAAGAACAATCAAGATCCATTTTATAAAAAAAATCAGTTACAATAGTAGTTTAGAACAAGAAAATGTATGGGGTACAATTTGAATTGTAGGATTATTCCAACAATCATCTTGGAGCAAACATGACATGATTTTGGCAACGAATAGCACTTTATGGCTATTTGAAGGCTTCACAGCCTGGTTCAGACTAGTGACTCAGGGCAAGAATGAGAAAGTACTGTCCGATCACAGATGCGAGACCCTTACTTGGCAGAGTGCCAAGATAGTTAATTTGTGTTAAAGGGTAGAAGCGAATAAGGGATTACAATTTTGTATGATAGGAAATATTTATTTGTATATTTTTTTTTTTTATGTTTTTGTAATTAAACTTTTCAACTGTTAAGGAAAATAGTTACTATTTTAAAAACTAGAATGTTCACAAAATAAAAGCTAATTTTCCAATGTTTAATAATAAACAAACAAGACAGTGTAAACATCCCACAAGATGGATTGACTACCCTATTATGAGAATGGATTTGCCTTCTTCTGCCATGCGCAGAAGTGTTGAGGGGTCTCGCATCTGACAGTATTGTGGTAAAAGGATGGTTCAGTGATTCCTCTAAAATAGAAAAAATAGTTTCATGCAGATTCTTTTCAATTTCCTTTTCAGCTTCTCAAGAATTATTTTATAGTGAAACTCCTCTTGAGCCAGCCAAAAATTTGGATAACAGTTATTCTTCATAATAGTAGGGTACGCCAACGTACTGTGTAAATTAAAATTAAAAACACATTTAAAAAAAACCGACTTATTTCGATTCAAATGAATCATCTTCATGTGAATAAGTTATTAATTGATCATGCAATATATAGCAGAGAAAAGGGGAAAAAATAAATGCATTCATAATGGCTTTGCATCGGAGCCAATCATGTGTGTGGAATATGTGATGATGCGTGGATGAGGCATGGGATTGTCATATTGGAACAAGGACTAGAAAAAAGGGGGTGAGGGAAAAAAACAAAACAAAACGGGAATTTATATTAGTTGAGACAGGTGCTGTTTAATGTTATGGAATCCGTATTTTTCAATATTTTGGATGGAAATGGTATCGTTATAGCAATGCGGATTCGTTAAAATGTGAATTGATTCTTTACACTTCTGTAGGAAATGTTTTTTTTTATTTACAAATTATGGAAGGTTTGTTGAGGTTGATACAACGACTGTGATTACGCAAGTGCAAAGCAGTGGTGTAATTGAAATCTCTATCAGTGATGGCATATTGATGTTGGTACAGCTGGCGAGAGAGCTTTTGTCGGGTTTCCCCTATGTATTTGCATGGGTTGTCCTTACAAGGGATGGAGTACACCACTCCTTGAACATCCAGGGGAACTTTACTTGAGAAGTGCTGGCAATGTCCTCGATTGAGAATTTTGAAAAGACTGTTGTCAGATGGTGAAGTGAGGGCAATTTTGTGGGGGCGGAGGATGTTATTGATGGCTTTGAGCATGGGGGGAGGAGGTATGGAACCAAGACCTACTTAAAATTATCACGTCTCTCATGGGTGTCATTGTTGTAATGGGATCGTATGGAGTGAGTAATACATTTGTTGAGAAAAGGTGGTGGGTATTCGTTAAGCATAAAAATACTATGAATTATTTTAATTTCCTTTAAAAAAATTGGTTAGATTTCTAGAAAGGTCAAAGGCTCGCTTGACCGCCATGTTTTATGTTATTAACCCTAAAAGATGTGGGAGAAAATGAGTGAAAATTGAGGGTGATGCCCTGATTGGAGGTTTATCCTTCAAAGATTTATCCTCCATGATTCACAACCAGCTTAAAAGTTACAATGTCACATCCAGTTTTGCCATTGAAAATAGCCTTTCATTAATTCATCATTAATCATTCACGCGTCATCCCATATTCCACCCACACGATTGGCTCCAATTCCAAGCCATCATGAATACATTTATTTTTTCCCCTTTTCTCTGCTATATGTTGCATGATCAATTAATAATTTATTCACTTGAGGATGATTCATTTCAATCGAAACTAGTTCGTTTTTTTAATGTGTTTTTAATTTTAATTTACACAGTGCATCGGCGTATCCTACTATTGTAATTCATTGCGCACGTTAAAACTTTCTTCAGTTATTTTTTATTTATTAAACTTATTCCTATAACTTGCCCCCCCCCCCTTTTTTTTTCTTTATGTAGTTTCTTAGAATCACTTGATCATCTATTTTAACACCGTTTTACTGCTTCTAAAGCCTATTGTGAGGATATGTTTGACAATATTTGTTGCCCCTTAAAAGACTAGTCATTGTACAGTCACTACTGTACAATTACTACTGTAGCCACTGAAGTAATTTTGCTTAGTTGTACTCCTTGAATGTTTTATCAAATTTGACGGTTCTAACGATGGTGCAAATGATAGAAGATTCTGTGGTTTTATTGAAGCTATATTGACTGCTCATTTGGTTTTGCCTTTGATACTTGGCAAACTTTTTCTTAACGTTTCTGATGATTGAAGCCATCTACTTGTCTTCTTGATTATGACTACAACAAGAGTTGCTCACACATTCTTCTGTATTTGTGCAGAAGTTTAAAGAGTTCATTAAAAAAGAAAGCCAAAGACTTGACACCTGAACTGAATTTGCCTATTTGCAGATATGAATTCTTCTTAAATCACCTCGTAATGATGAGGCAGTGATGAGGAACCATTACTGTAATCCAGTTCATCGTAAAATATTATTTAAAAAAAGACATTGAGTGCCACTTAAGATCATACAGATTTATAAAGTAAAAAGAATTGTGGGAAAATCATGAGACAAGTGTTGTTTTCATTGTAATTCAATGACCATATTATGTTACTTTTTGACAAATTTGTAATCTTATATTTGACTCTTCTTATCAATTTTTAACAATTTTTTTAAAATGCTTGTAATGTTTTTATTATTATTTACTAACAATAGCCTTTGTTTGTTCTTCATTTGTCTCCATAATGTTCTTTGATAAGAAATTTTTTTTTTAGCAATAAGAGACTCATTTTAGCTCATAATTTATTTACATTTGTGTGAAACAGTCGAGATTTTTTTTCTTTTCATTTAGGCGTAAATGTAATACCATTTTGCAGGATGTTTGACAAAAAATTTAGTTATCAAACCAGCTTCTCAACTCAAAAATCTGAGAAAGCTTTAAAATGAATTTCTTTGTACATG
>JAFIDM010000179.1:8348862-8371755 GCA_023159025.1 Thereuonema tuberculata
CCCCAGATCATCCCTCCATTGAACTTTGGCATAATAATTTTACTTGAAAATTTAAAAAACATAAAAAGCTTATTTTCTACATTATTTTTTTCAGTTGAGAATTATATTTTATTTGTTGTTGTCCAAGTAGTTTTACATTGAAAATGATATTCAAGAACTTTCGCCAAGTTATTCAAAATCATACTATAGCACTTCAACAAATAGCTTGTCTAATATTGCTGCAGCAAATTCCTTGTAGCCTAGTATTTTGTCAAGACTTGGCATGAATATTTGCTTATTGAACAATTCCTTATTGAATGTATTTCATTGTGCCCACATTGTGCACTTCTACTGTTCATTGTAAACCTCCAGTATTTTCAGAGTTGGACAGTAAAATTTTACTGTCTTGTGACAGTGAAAAAAACTCATAAGTCAATGAACTGGCTCATCATATCCTTCCACTCCTTTTTTATGAAAAATTGCACGCTCGTCAGGTGAGAACTGACGTTTAAGAATTTTTAATCCATTTACAGTGTGGCCGCGAAGTTCCGTTCCCCTTCATTGTTTGTCATATTTTAAGAAAATATTTACGTATTAAGTGTCCAATGCGTCTGTGTGTTCACCATCCTGCTCTACACATAAGTTCATGCGCCTCCACGATCTATTTGAAATATTTTGGAGCATGTCCTGTGTGATGGTTCGAAATGCATCCTCAACCTGTATTGCACAATTCTTCATTTGTAGCATAAAGGTGTTCAGACACGTAGGCCTTGATGATTCCTCACAATTAGTTGTCAGCGTCATGAGGTCAGGACTTCATGGTGGCCATTTCAATGGAGCTGGCAATGCTAGAGTACCTCAACCAATCTAGCGTACTGGATAATGTTCATGAAGAAACCTGCACACAATAAGAGAGAAGTTAGCAGGTGTCCCATCTTGCTGTAGCCATACACACTCCATGATGCCCGCGTCTTCAAGCTGTGGCATTAACCATGTTTGTAACATGTGTCAATAAGTTTCGCCATTAACATGACCATCAAAAAAATATGGTCCAAACAAATGATGTGATGTCATCGCAGCCCATATTACATGAGGTGGATTCCTCTCCAACTCCAATGTGTAATGAGGTTCTCTTTCTCCCAAAAGACAACATTTCCAACACAGACACCTGCATTCTAGTGTCAACGATTGAAATATCATTCAATACTAAATATTTACTTTATTGCTACATAATAAGGGGTACGGGAACTTCCCAGTCACACCTGTATTCAAAAGTATTTCTTTAAATTAATCCTAGATGATGTCAGTCTTTCAGAATTTGACTTTTTCTATGTGAAGACTAAATGTCTCCCTATCATGATGCATTCAAGGTATTCAACCACTATTTTTGAGCATTTGGAAAATCTAAATTATCTTATGGGAAATGACTCGACTTTTTTTTGCTTATCAGCAAAAAACTTATTGTAAGGTGCTTTGCAAAACAAAGAATATGAATCTCAATAACACTTAACAAATTAGTACATAAGGGTTTCTCTCATGCCCAGCAATACATTTATTTAGACAGTTATATTCTTAAGGTATTATTTTGTTTTGATATATTGAGTTACTTTTTGCTTTTGTGTCCTCTTTGCAGGTCCTCGTGTACTTTTGTAATGTTTATTTAAATAAAGATTAAAACTGATTTTAACTCTCTATCATCTGAATTTACATCAATTTTCTCTTTATTTATTTGATAGCTTCAATTATGCAAGGACCAAACGGAATGCAACCTCCAATGAGTAACATTAAATTGGAACAAGGTTACTATTGCGACAGCTATACACCACCCGAACATCAAGGAACACTCAATCCTTCAAGTGGTCTTGGTATCCCCAGGAACACACATCCACAACATCCAGCAAGTCCACCAGAGCATCGAAATAAGCGATTACGGCGCATTTCTTCTACTGACGAAGAGATTGACGTTGGCCGTGATAAAGCTGATCTGAATTATTACGGGCAGTCACCGGCAAGCATGAGTAGTCAAGCCTCTAGTTGGCAAAGTGACGTTGAGCATGGTAAGTTTCAATCTCTTTTTTCTGTAGGCTCTTTAATTCTCAGGGCAGTTTCTCCTTTACAATTTTGCACGGATTTAGATTTTTGAGACCACAATTTTGCTACGATGTTGTTTGCTTTTATAAGATTCTACAACTGTCAACTAAAACCCTTAATTCTCAGCTAGCAGTTTTAGATTAACCTGCTTTTTTTTTTATAGTTTAGTTACTTAGTTATTTTTTTAGAATAGCTCATTGAGATTTTTTTTAACTCTGAAAAGCTTTTAAACTACACAGAAAATAAAGGAAAAATCAACTTTCTGAAATCTTAGTGAATGCTGCTTTATTTCATGTTTACTTTTCAGGACAAATCTTCAAATCAACTTTTTTTGAACATCATTGACATAAAATAATAATATTAGCTTGTTAATAGTCTTTGTAAAATTGGACAACACTTGACCAAAGTTAGGACCGTCTTTGTTTCTGTTTTCTTCTTTATTCTTAAGCCTCTACATTGCTACGTAAACAATAAATTGATAGGTTTCTGCTAATAGAAAGTGCAAAGCAAAAAATAGCATGGTTTAAAATTGGATACTGAAGCGTATTGTAATCTTTCCAGGATTGCACGGTAAAAGATATTTTGGAATAAGTTCTTCAGTGATTTGTTATGTCTTTTATTATTGTACTGATCATTAATGCATGTTGCCATCTTTAGTGAGTATCTTCCTTGTTCTTCTTTATTATTATTTCTATAATATTTACTCTTTCTTTTTTATGAAATTGAATATTTCTGCAGTACCATAATAATTACTGGAATGATCTTCAATTTATTTTTAGTATGATTGTTGAGTTCAAAAAGGACCTTATTTTCTTCTTATAAATATCTTGTTAAATGTGATTATTTTTATTCCTACTTCTAATTTGTTTTTGTTTTTTTAACTTGATGGCATTCATCATTTGCCTGCTGAAAAGCATTTTCTTTATTTTTAAAATTCTGGTATTTGTTATACATTTATAACTCCTTTGTATCCTTTCTAAAATATATTGTCTAGATTTTTTTTTTTTCATTTTCCTTCTAGATCTTAAAAAATACTTATTTCACATTTCTGAATTTTGGGAAAGCCTATTTAAAATTGAAAGCTAATTCATTTATAATTCCTCTTTTAAATTTTTGCCCACAACCTCTTCTCCTAAAAAACATAATGAGTTTTATAATTAAAATGTAAATTTGGAAAACAAAGAGCATCCCTTAGCTTTATTTGTCCGTGTTAATTCTAGATATTAGCCAACAGATTACGTTTACAGATTTTGTGTTCAAATTGCACATTATTCATCCTGACTGTAATTTATACCGGGTGATTATAATTAAACTTACCCTACTCTCAGCACCCTGGAGTGGATGTAATGAACATATGACAATGACACTTGGTAGATACGCCAATTAGACTATGCAGATGTGATTTCCTCTAAAAAAAATTAGTTCAACTTGTCACCAATACGAGTGATCAACAGTATGCAGCTTTTTGGTGGAATGTTATACGGCTGTATGCTTGACTCTAGATCAGGCAGAGACCATACCTGTTTGATAGACGTGATGTTTCAGATATCCCCACAGCCAGAAGCATCGTGGATGTAAGTCCGGAGATCGTACAGGCCATGCATCTGGAAAACCTCTGGAGATGTTATGTTATGTAGTGAATGTGGGTGGCAGAGAAGCCAAGCACTGCGACCGGAGGTCTATTGTACTATCCCACGGAAATAAGGACAGATGGAGAGAAAAACTGAGAAAGAATGGTGGGAGGAGTGCTGGGGAAACGAGAGAACCCCAAGAAAACCTGCCCAGCCCGGATTGTCCACCATCACGAAACCACATGAAAACCGAACCCGGTACTCAGAGAACCTCTGGAGATAATGCGGTCATTCTTGAAGGTCACATAAAGCAGTTCTTTCATTTATTGACCAGTATGCAGTGTTGCTTCATCTTGCATGAAAACAGTGGTTTCTAAACAATTTCGTTCTTGCAAGACCGAAATCACATGCTGAGTAAGGAGTTCACTGTAATGTGCAGTCGTAATGGTACACCTTACTGGTCCTTGAGGTGTAATCTCTTCGAAGAAAAATGGACCGAGACTAAAATTACTTGTGAATCCACACCAAACAGTCACATAAGCTGAGTGCAATGGCTGTTCATGCACAACATGTGGATGCGACAAACCCCATATGTGACAGTTCTGCATATTCACATCTTTTAGTGCCGAATGCACCTCAACAATCCACAGGATATTCCCAGGCCAGATGTTATCTAGAGCCATCCTTGCCAAAAACCGAAGGGTGAAATCAATGCATTGCTGCGGATCTTAAGGTTTGACTTGTTGCACCATGTGGATCTTATAGGGATGCCAGTGTAAAATGGACGGCAGAACTTTTCGAACAGTGAATCAAGGGATGGACAATTCACTGCTTGAGCACTGGAAGAAGCATTTTGGGCACGTGCTGCATGGTCAGCCAGAACCACAGTAACTTAGTCAACAACGTCCTTCGAAACGTGCCTCTGTCCCCTTTCTGGTGCCACACTCAAATCTCCAGTTTCTTAAAATTTTGTAATCATGTTCTTTAACTCATTATTTGACATGAGTCCTTTTCACATTCCTTTCAGTCGGCGATATTCTCTTGATCCTATTGCTGCTGTTCTCATTAAACAACTTTACTGAAAATGCATGGTCGTTCTTTCTAACAGCCATGATAATCCTCGTGGAATGGCTTGCTTGCAATGACTGTTGGCATTTAAACCTACTGTTCAGCGCCATATTCCCACCTGGTGGCGAAAAGTGTAACTTTTTTTTTCAGTGGAAATTGCATCTGCATAGTCTAATTAGCAAATCTACTAAGTGTGATTATCATATATTCATTACAACCCTCTCCAGGGTGCCGAGAGTAGGGTCAGTTTAATATTATAACCACTGGCACTTGATGCAATTTTAAGTAACACTTAATCTCATTTAGTTTAGCAACTGAAGGAAGCCCAGATATTTCAGTTATGATTAAGGAAAAATTGTTACTATGAAACTTTTTGAAATTGAGGTAGTTTACATATAAATATTATTGAGTGAAGTTGTATCCAATGTTAGGGATGCTTGCAGTGCAAAATAAAGTTATATGTAATAAGTTATTATTCTCAAGTCGTTTCATTTTAAGAGAAGTGAATTGGAAGGAATTACTTTAGAAATTGTTAATAATAATCTTTAAACCAGTAAATAAATGGGAATTAACTATCTTCTCAGTCATACACAATAGGCGTGAATCCAATTGATTTTGAAATTGTAAGCCTGTGACACTCGGACACCAATCTTCAGCCAAAATTAAATTATAAAAATTACAGAATTATATTGAAATTCCTTTTCTTCCAGAATAATCTTATTTCATCCACATATTTATAACTTTCAACAGACATTTATAATTAATGCTTGAACAACTGTTTTAAAAATAGTTTTAAATTTAAATAAATAAATAAATAAATTTTGTAAATACGAAATTCAAAATCCTGTGTATTTTCCAGGCAAAAAAAAAAAAGGAAACAAGTGAAAAGTTGAAGATGACATTGAAAGCTACCGAAATAGAGAAGGAAAAATCTGATTAGAATTAGGAAGGTGTATCTATGATTAATTTAACAATAATTGTTTTCAATATTGTCCTCATAGAAAACACAAGACTTCCTTCTTTATAAATGGCTTACTTACATTACTTAAAAGATTATTAGTTTCTAGGTAATTATGATCTCAGTATCTTAAATGGATTTGTTAAGATAAAAAAAGTTACCTTTTCACGGGTTGTGTCCTTTAGAATTTCCGTGAGAACAATCACAATCAGCATGAACAGTATACAGGTTAGGTGTATGCCTTTGGGGTCATCTATGGAGGTAACGTTTCTTTTCCTCTGGACTGTGATGAGATTGGTGGTCAGCCCAACACTCGCCAGCCTATACCCCTGGGAAAGAAACCCAGCACCCATTCTACAGAGGGCTGGGTAGAGCCTAGGATCCATGAACCGTATACAGAACATATCTAAATATTTTATAATAAAAATGCATGTGGCTTTTGCCAGGTTTATTTAATGTTTATGGAAGCCTGTCTCTCGAAAATTTTGCATAGCTCAATAGAAGGCTAATGAGCTTAGCCAAAATTATATGTATTTTTTAAATGCTGCAAAAGTTCTTAAATGTAATGTGTTTGTTGTTTGTTTTGATTTTAAATAGTGATTGTAGTGGATTACTTACAGGCTATACAACTCAAGCTATACAACTCAGGCTATACAACCCAAGCCCCCCCCCCCCCCGAAAATTTTTCCAAATCCAAAATACATTACAGATACTGTAACATATTATTAATTGCAAGAAATGTAGCATAGCCCCTCCAAAGCAGTATCGTAATGAGACCTGTAAGTTAGCTTTTATCAGTCTGCAAGGTTATTGTCTGGATCTCAGTGGATTTCAAATTCACACTTGTCTTTTTGTTAGACCTTTTCAGTACAAAAACACGTTAAGTAAAATTCAGTAAGTTAACTTTTTTGAGTGCCATCTTGCTTCCTCCAATTGTATAGTGATTCTTGATTTTAGTTTTAGAGGCTTTTATTGAATGTATGAATGGAGTGAACTGAGTGATTTCACACTCCTTTATTTAATTGTGTCCTTATAAACTTGTATTTTCCCTTTCAAAATTACATAGTTTTTCACTTCATAGGGGTAAGGGTATAGTTTTTTTTTTTTTTATCTATGATCTTCAAATGAATCTTCCATTATAAAGAAGGAAAAAAAATAGGTTCATCGTAGCTTTAACATTTATAGGATTTTGAGCGTTTACAAACAAACAAACAAAAACGAGCACATTCAACATTGAAAGACTCACACAGACACACAGATATACGCAGAACATATTAAATTTGAAATGATAGTCTAATATCTTTTAGTGAAATTAATTCAGTTCTAGATATATTTATTAGACTGTAAGTGTTTGCAGTGGCTTCCATTAGGTAACAAAACTGTTTTAGAGATCCTTCCATCTATTAAAAACAGATGTTTCTGTTCAGTTATGATAATTTAGGTAAATATCGTTTTATCATATTATCTAAGCGGGATAAGAATGACAGAATCAAACACAAACTCTCTTCTTGTGTTAAACAGATTTGGTAATCTAAGCATTTTGATCTCATTTAAAGTGTCGATCAAGATTACATATTACATTATCAGTCAAAATTGAACAATGTGATTGACTTTAACATTTTTATGCTATTGTTATTATTGTTATCATTATTTTTTTAAAGTTTTCCAGATTTTTATTAAAATTTTTCATTTGTATATTGAGCTACAGTAAGATTATGTATTAAAGAAAAAATTTTAAGAAATCAAGAACTGAGATAATTCACATTGCATTAGATACTGTTTTTGTAATGATTTTAAAATTTAAATTAAACAGCATCTTATAATCTTACTTGATACTGATATTTTACTGTAGCCCAATTTTAAATTTGACTACATTTTATTTCCCTGATCATATTTTTTTTTAACTTTAAAATTTTTCTCCAGGACATTATATAAAGATGATTTATTTTATTAATGTCCAATAATTTAACATATTTATTTATTTTTACAGAGTGATTGTAAGCATTATATGTAGCACTGTCATGGGTTTTGTGATCTTACAATCGCCCTGTACAAAAATGTGTGCATTGCTTTCTTAATATGCCATTTTATTCTCTCTTGTTTTATTTTAATGTTTCATGTAAAAAAAAATCGCTGCTTATTCTTCTTACAATTGCTTCCTCTAATTCAACATTCTTCTGGCGGCAAGCATTGCTCTCCATCCCTGCTTGCAGTTCTTCTAAGTTGTAAAGGTGTGATTATTGGGGAAAGGGGACGACGGGTGCTAAGTTATTTTCTATTAACCAGTGGACTTCTCTACATCCTTACAGTTTACTGCAAATGTTAAACGACTATTCTAGTTTTTGTTGTAACTGTCTCTCTCTGTCTCTTTACTTTTCCTCCTGTCTTCTCCCTACTTCCTAGCGATTGTTTCATTTTAAAAAAAATAAGAAAAAGATAATAAAAACAGAAAAAAAAAATGTAAAGGCAGAACATTACAAATTAAGAATTTGATTCATGATATCAAAAAAGAAAAAAAACCCAGAATTTGTTTTTAATTTTTACCAAAGCATTGTTGTCTATTTTTTTGTACTTGTTAATGTAACAGGCATGATTTAAGGTGTATGTAAATAATTGCTATTCAAGTTTAGTCGGTATATATATTTGTTAATCGCAACAACTATTATGAACAACATTTATTCAGTTTATTATGTAACGAGACTTAAAACTTTCTTGCCGATGAAGATTAAAGAATTCTTCTCGGGTTCCAAACAACCAAGTAAGAAATTTGGAGTGGTCCAAGCTTTCAGACGCCGTCATGGCGTCCATCTTTCCATCTTCCATGATGGCATCTGAAAACATGGACCACTCCAAAATTCTTACTTGGCTGGAAACCCGAGAAGAATTCTTTATTATATAATGTTTATTGTAATTCGTAATCATTGTTATAATGCCAGACACTTTCTTTATTCTATTAATTTTAGTTTACTTTAGTTTTTTTTTTCTTTTCTTTTTCTTCATGTAATTTTTTATTTGTTGTTGCTCTTTCTATTTTTATGTAAGTAATAATAGTAAGCAATCTCAAAAAAAAAAAAAAAATGTTAATATTTTATTATTATAAATAGACAAGGAACAATCAGGATTTTGAATTTGATCATGATTATGAATATTTTTATATTTAACTGAGTAGATGGAACATTTGTTAAATAGGAGAATTTTTTATGCAGGGGGTTAAAAAAAAAATGGAGGATGTGAAATGAGTCGGAAACGGAGCCAGAAAATTTATTTTCCATATAAAGAAAAAAGTGCAGCGTTAAATTCATTGAATGATATAAACATTCTTATATATTATTGAAATAGTAAAGTTTTATAGTTTAATTTCATTATTTCAAGTATTTTGTTCAGAGGGATCTATCCTGTAGTTAAATATTTATTATTAAATATTGGTGTGAAGGTTTCAAACCTCTGACTATTGATAAGCAATTCACAAATATAGTTGGGTTATTAACAATTGGAGTTGTTAATATTCAAGAGATTTTTGAACTTATAAGTTTTTCTTATTTATTAAGGTCTTGGCTTTGATCATTTACAGTGGAACATAATGTGAATACTTTGAAGAAAATTATAGCTCTGTTCCACTTAGGAATAGTTATTAAAACACCCTTAAAACAGAAGATGTTTTTTTTTTTTTTTTTTTTTTTTTTTGTGTGTTTTTTTAAGATGGAGGAATTTTACTTTAGAAATTTTTGTTAAAAGTTCAAAAAAAAAAAAAAAAAAAAAACTTCAATTTTGATTAATTAAAAATTTATTACTTATGTAGTAATTTTACTTGTTTGAATATTATATGTTAGACTTTTTACCAGTCATTGCCTCTTTAAGTGAGCATGATCTTGCTATAAATAATAAAAAATGCATCTAGAAGACTAGATCCAGTCAAAAATTCTGCTGAACTATTCCACTAATAATCAAAAAAAAATTTTAAAAATGAATAAGGATACAAAGGTTGAAGGTATTATCTGTCAGATGCCATAAAGTGAAACAGAAGTTCTTGATGAGAATTATCAAATACCAGCACTACAAACATTATCTGAAAATTCTGCAAAAACCTCTTCATAATTTGCTTAAGCTTTAGTCTCTGTAAAGTCTTGGGAAACAGATTTCTTTCTGCTAATTAGCTGTGAAATGTGACCACAATTCCCTTTGTTTTTGTCACTGCCTAACTTTCCTAATGATAAAATGGCTTCCCCTACAGCTATTCTATAACCAAAAGCTCTTTGAAGTGATAGCTAGTAGATATCCTCATTATCCACTTACCAACCAAAAAAAAAAAAACTCACACCAGCCAACTATTGCAGGCATGTTATGCAAACTCATCCCATCTTCCAATTTCTTCTTAATTCATGATGTAGCAATTGGAGTTTTTATTTTATCTGTCCTAAATAATAGTACTGATGTATTGGATTGCACAATATGAAATGGTAAAGATATCTATGTGGGTATTGGATGAAAGAAATAAAGAATGTAATGACATAAAATAGTGATACATTTTTACTGCTGTAACTATACCGCTGTAGTCATTATTGTCATTTTTGCCATTTAACTTGTTTCTGTTTGAATAAATGGCTCATTGTCCAACTGGCTTCTTATCTAATATAAGGTGATTTGTATAAAATTCAATGTTTAACCTGAGGAAGAAAAAAAAAGATGGTTTCTTACTTTCTAGTTAGTAGTTCATATAGTTGTCCTGTGAACCTAGATTATTAGTTGAAACTCCCCCTCCCATCTTCCTCAATAAATGTTAAGCTTTGTTAAGCTCTTTATTGTTAATTTTGCACATTCTTATTTTATATTTACTGTGGAATAACCAGTTCATATATATATATGGAGACAAAAAACATGCTGTGAAAAAATATCTTGTCATTTTCATTGGAAACAGCTATGGCATTTTAGTTGGTTAAGTTGTTTATCATAGAAGTTGAGGATATCTTTTGTGCAAATTTGAATTCATAGTTTTTGATGGCAATGACTTATAAAATTCTGATTTACTGTTTTTAGAAATCATATGGATTCTGTTGTTTATACAGCAGCACTTGATTCAGAAACCTTACAAGAAAGTGCAATATTAATTAAAGCTTACAAAAAAAAAAAAAAAATACACAAAATCTGTCACAGTGGCATTTATAATTAACTAAATCGAGAAATATGAATCAAGATAGTCTGTGTGAGTATTATTTCATTCAAATCTTTACTCTGACATTTGATTGGCTTCAAGGTGAAAACCTGAATACGACAAAAATTGAAGTTTAAATTGAAGAAAAAAAATTCATACATTAGGCCTACATTTCACGTACTGAGTGACAAAGATAAATGTTGTTAAGTCAGTAACTCAGTAAAAACTGTTGTGCTGTTATACATTAACAACTTAAAACAAATAATAATAATATTTCTAAAATCGAAATGCGGGACTTCCAAACTTCTACAACCCCCCCCCCCAAAAAAAAAAACAAACAAACAAACAAACAAAACAAAAAACGCTCTTTTCATTCGCTAAAATCCCGGTCATATCTGGACGGTTGGTCACCCTGTCACGTGAAGAATATCTAACTAATGCGAAACACATTTTGTGGGACTGATAATATTAATGTATCAAACTCAAACTGAGAGGAAAGATATAGAAAAAAGATCCTAATAATTTTCATCTCTTATTTGTTAGCTTTGATTTTCAGTAATTGCAATTCAACAAAAAAGATGATATTTTGTTAAATTATTTAACAAAACACTTCTGAGGGCGGCTTGCACCAAGCTTTTGTTACCCTTTAGGGTTGTGAAACCTCCTCTCAACTGATATTTTCTGTGCACCAACATTCATTAAGAGTTTAATATTCGTTAAACCGCAGATGATTAGTCAAATTTTAGCGGCAGGAATCTAATCCGTCAAATCACTCGTCAAGTTCCATCAGCCACCGCGCTGTTCATCTTTTCCAAGATGGCTGACTCCGATTGAAACTGATTGCTGTGATTTTGACGATGAATTACATGTATCTTTTCTATGAAAAGTTCCGAAAATAATATTAAATAGATTTACTTTCTTTGAAAGTTCTTGCCTTGAAAAGAATTCTGCCCACATGTTTTGTTTTTTTCTTCTCCATGGAAGCTGCCATTTTGAAATGACGTTGAATGTTATAAAGCAATCACAGCCAGTTTTAGAAATACGGTTGGCTATCAAGGACTCATCAGGGAAGTTTTGTTAAATTGTGTTTGGTGCACACATATTTACATACCTGGTTAAGATTACCGGCTCATCAGTTGACTAGTGATTTGTTGGAATGTTGATGCACTCCGCCCTGATTTCCTGATCCTTAGGAGTCTACCATCTTTTCTTTTTATTTATTTATTTTTTTAAATTAAAACATGCTGTTTTCCTTCATAAGGATAAAAAGAAATGTATAAGCACCATTCTTAATTTTGTATGGAAGAAATAAAAAAACTAATGATTTCTAAGATTAATTTATTATTAACAACTAATCAGTGCACATCTGAGATTTTGATATTATTTTTTTTTAACAACATAAAAAAGTTTAGTCTATACTTCTTGGATGCGTTGCTTGATTTGGATCAGAAAATATCATAAACATCATTCTGTTACTTAATTTATTCCCATTCTTTTTGCTTCAAGATTCTTGTTCTCCTACTGTTTATGATTATCAAGGGGAAAATATTATCATTTCCCTTTAGGAAAACCTCATTTTAAACAGTGGTGATTTTTTTTTACATTTCGCAGGTCTTCACTGAATTATTTTTGCATTACACTGCCATTAACTGTTTATTGCATGTTAATTAGAGATTGACATATATATTGTTTAACTTCAATTTTATGCAGTTGTTATAGAATGCATTGTTTTTGGAGTTTAAAGGATGTTTCTATGACTTGCCAAAGCTAAAATGAGATTGACTGGCAAGACTGTTTACCTCAGTCAGTTATGGCAAGTAACAAATTTCTTCTTATCAATAATCTGTAGTGGCATGGAGAAGTCTCAAACAGAAGACTTGAAATAGAGACGATAACATTCTCCTTGATAGTCTTTAGAAATTGTTGCAGTATTGAAATTATTATTGGAATAGTAAACTGTTCAATAATGAATTCTTAGACCTCAGTGTTGCCCTTCCTTGCTGATCTGACAAAGCCTGAATTTATGGTCTGATGTAACTATGACTGCATTTCAACTTACAACAGAGCTGAAAAAAAAAAAACCTAGGTTTTTTGATCACAAGTTTAATTCGACACATTGTATTTTCTGTGAATTGTTTCTTTTTGTAGGGTACCATCCTAGAAACCTCTTAAACAATTAATGTCTGATTTGTACTCTTCTCTCCCTTCACACACATAGACAGAAATATATAACACTTTATTTAGACCAAATTAATCTTCGTTAATTTTGTAATTTGCAATATCTGTGTTGTATTATGTTTGTCTTCATTCTACAAGTATATCGTCATTCTATTCTTACATGGATTTCAGTAGGACATTGTTTTTGGGACTAGCATTTGTAGTTGCTGAAAATTTGCAGTAAAATTAGATGGATCTTTAACTACTATCATAATCACTCAGATGATGTTCTACAACAACATTGGGGTGTCATTTTGATTGTAAGAACAGTTCACATAAAATCTGTCAAAACTTGAGTACACATCCTCAGAATATCTTTGAAAACGTCCATGGTGTTTATAATTTATACTTGATATGTATAATTAATAATTTTTCCAAAGTTATTTTATTTCTGGAAAATAATATTAATTATTTCCAGATCATTACAAAAATCATTTGAAAGAAAATCAGAGTTTGCTATTCTGAGACCGTTAGGAACAAGAGAAGTAGATGAAGTAAGATATATAGAAATATATTTTATAAAGAACTGTTCTGCTTCACTTACATACTTATTGCAATTTTTATACTAAATTTTTAGCTGAAAACAGAAGAATGTCATTATTATGCAAAATAAAGAAAAAACATAAAAATTCATCATGCATACTGATCATACTCATAATATACATTCTTGTCCGACAGAAAACTGTGTGCTCATCATTTTATTGTTGAATAGAGATGTTGCTGGTTTGAAAAATAAAATAACAAAAAATGTGAATTGTTACCTGTTAGTACTGGTATTTTTTTTTCATCTTCAATTTTTACTTATAAAGCATCGAATAATGCATATCAAATTTAATCATCTACATTCAAAGATTCCACATTCCTTTCACTGCTGCTATCATCGGAAAGGTTGCCCTTGCCACCAGTTTTGATCTTTGCCATTTCACCGTGATGCAGCACATGACCCAACTCTGTATTCCATTCGCTTTGTTCAACTTGAACACAGCAAAGAATGAACTAAGGAAATACAAAGAAACCCACTGAGTAGGAATAGATGGATGGTGAATAAGGTGTTTTACTTTGGGCTCATCCACTTCTTCAATGGGAACCAGTTTGGGTTATTTTGGATAAATATAAGAATTTTGACTGAAAAAGGTTTTGATAATGTCTGTTTTTTATAGTGCTCCTGAGTTAGTCTCATTGAGTGTAAAATAATATAAAAAAAAAATTGGCAAGCATTAGATGGCTGAATTACTGTCATATACAGCATATATATACCTCCTCTATGATAAAAAAAAGAAGCACCCTGGAACAATTGCCCGATCACCGCAAAACTTAACATGCATATGATTAGAAAATCACGGCCAATGATTACATAGTTTCTTGCCACAACTCATGGGAAGATCACATTGAGAAGGGTATATCAAGAGCAAAGCTCGCATGCAGAGACAATCATTATAGCCAATTGCGATTGGAGTAGCCTCCACAGACTGTGAGAATGCCCCAATCTCAGATCAATGCACATTATGAGCATTTAAGCGAATTTGAGCGAGGACGGACGTATCATTGGCCTGAAAGAGGGTGGTTCATCAAAACGCCGTTTCACGAGGCATTTGGGAAGGAGCTACACAGCAATTGGACAATGATGGCCCCAGTGGATCGGATAGGACACAACACATTGGCCCACAGGCAGTGGAGATGAGAATGCAATGATTGGGCAATTGTAAGAGCTGCACGAACAGCACTTAACCATCTGTGGCCATGTTGCAATGTCTACAGGTACGGAAGTGACCATCTGGATTATTGCCAGACGAATTGCGGCATGAATTCTACATTCGAATTCTACATTCGAAGAGACCATTCCGCCCTTACCGCTGACCACTGAGGATCGCCGGCACTGGTTGCAATGCTAGCTGACTCGATCAATGTGGGATAGTGTGGAGTGGAGTCTTGTTGTCGTCAGTGATGATTCACAATTTGTACTGGGTGTCGATGACCACTGTTCATGAGACACTTCGGTCAATGCACAGATCCTAGCAATGGTATCGAGTCACACAGGGGGAGTGACTGTCTAGGGAGCCATTTCCTATGATAGCCAGACACTCTTGATAGTCCTCCATATCACCGTCGCTGCACAACAGTATGTCGACATTCTTCAACCTGCTGTGCTGCTGTTCCTGTTGCAGCATCCCCAGGCCATTTTGCAACAAGATATTATCCAGCCACATACAGCACAGCTCTCCTAGGACTGCCTCCATAATGTCGACACCATCTGGCATGCTATATCTTAGGACACTATCTGCACTGCATACATCTATGCCATGCTGGTAACTGCTTGTAAAAGAACCAGAGGTGGCGCTACAATGTGCTGACTTGTTCCATTTGTGTATATGAATAAATGGCGTAACTCCTCTGGAATTGTAACGATTTCCTTTCCTATACATATACATTGCATTTACCAATTGGCATTTCATTCGGATGATTCCTTCCAGATGATTCATGTTTTTTGTCAAAGAGTTGTATAAAGATCTTAAATGATGAATTACATACTATGAATTACTTTTAATATTTTTGCAGCCAGTAACTTCTAAATTTACTCCTTTTTCATTTTTTTTTTTTTTTGTAATTTTAGCTTTTGAGAACATGATTCTCTAAGATCTATAAATATACCCCTCCTTTAGATAAGATTATTTGTAAAGAGACTTTTTGTTGATTTTTTTTTTTTTTTTAATGCTGATCCATAACTTAAATGTCTTTTATTAGGATGAAGTTTCATCATGTTTTTATAGTCACATTATTAAGTCTCTTGGCCTTATCTTTTCTTTGGCAATGGGCAAATTTCAAAGTTTTTGTTTTTGTTTTGTTTTTCGAGTTCAAAGCAACATATAAACTCTTTTTTCTGTATTCTTTAAGAACTGCTTTTTTTTGCTCATACTGTTCAGCAACCTACTATTCATCCACTGCAGTTTTGATTACTAGCTGGCGTGCTATATCTAGAGGAAAGCATTGTATTATCTTTCCTGCAAGATTGTAGATATTTATCAGAGTGCTGAACACATTAGAGTGCACTATAGTGCTCTAACATTTTACAAAGTTGTTTGGTGTGTGAAAGTGTGTCAATCTGTATTGGGTTTAAAAACTCAGTGAGTTTGCATGGATTGTGCATATTCAAAACTGATTTTATCACTATTGAAGAGAGATAACATTATCCTGTGAGAAAATGTAATGCTTGTATTGCTTTCAGTGATATTTTCCTTGTAATCTGCCCTATACGCTCTGAGGCCTCCAGATGATACAGTTTAATTTTAATCACCTTGCATTATGAATAAGTTTCTGCCTGTTAAGAAAGATAGTTTTTGTGGAAAATAAATCAGTTAATTTGAATTATTTATTGTCCTTACATTAAGAAATCAGATTAGCTAAATCAGTACGGTGCTTGATGATTTAAAAATGACAGCATATGCTTTGGGATTCTTTTTAAAATTTATTATCATAATAAAAATCTTTTTTTATATATTCATTTACTCTTTTTTTTTTAAGTGCCTTTTCTTTTCTTTTCTTTAAGCGAATACCTAATTCCTTGCATCCTTGACATTTAAAGCCTTATTCTTTTATTGCTTCATTATTGGAATAGACATCTACAGTATAATGCTCCTGTGCTCTGCCCTCCTGAAAGTCAGAGTGGCTTATAAAAAAATGGTAGTGCAAGTGGAGGTTGTACTTTTCCAGGCTCAACGACTCTTCCTCCTGTGCATTCTCCTCAAGTGGTTCATGTGAAGGTTGAAAACCCCAGTAGCTTCACACCTGTCAGCAGTGGGGGGTTGCCACAAGTACATTCGCCATCCAAGGACGGAATGATGCCTAGTCCTGAAGGACAACATCCCAAGGCAGTTATGTCCCCACATAACCGAGAAGGTAATATTCTGTTAAAGCACCGAAGTTCTTCTATGCACTGTATCCTTATTACGTGTAATCGTTGTGTACTTAAGCAAGACCGAATGCCATTGAGAATTACTTTATAAATATGAATTCCATTTTAATTCATCATTGTTGTAAAGTCTGCTTGTGAAAGGTGTTGTGGTTTTCTTTTCTATTTTTTTTCATTATTATTATTATTTATTTACCAATTAACATATGATTTATTCAAATACATTTTTTTTTAAATGGCTAGAAAACTTAATGAGCTGCATTCCTGTGTATTTGCATTAAGTATTGCTGCATTTGATGTTGGAAGAACATGGAGAAAGTTCATATGAATGCATGAAAAAAAAGCATGTATATTTCAAAATCTGCTCTTTAAATTTTAAGCAGCTCATTGTTTTTATTTAGCTACCACTTTGATCTCGTTAAGCTTTATATATTTTACTTTAGTTTGCTTCATTTTCATTATTTTAATTTCAATTTTTACATCTTAATTTGTGCATCAGTAATAATTTAGTTACAAGATGTAACTTAGAATGAATTGATATATAGATAAAATTGAATTCTTTGCATATTATTTATGCAAACTAGAACTTAAAACAAGTATCCTAAAATATTAAGAAAGAAAGAAAAAATGAATTAAAAAGTTATTAAGGAAAAAAAAAATTCAGAAACCAAACCTAGCCTTTTGTGAATGGTTAACTCCCTTAAAAAGAGAGGGAACTTTTGAGGGAATATGTCATAGCCTCCGAAATTTGGGTTTCCATAAATGCCATCATCTTGAATAAATTGTTTACAGATGGAATTGGCCACGATTCAAAAATATGTAAATTGCTTTACATGGGCAGAAAAAGTAGGCCGTTTGCCCTCCAGTCACAAAAAAGTTGATAATATGTGTGTGTGGTTGTAAATCTGTTATGATAACATAGAAATAATTACAAAGATTATACATTATATTAATAAATTTGACCTTGCATTTTACAAATGTGACAACATATTTAATTAAATGTTCAGTGGTTTCATTTAATTGATTTCACCCCAGTGTGAAAACAGTCGCAATCACACAAGTTAGTTGTCTCAATTTTATAGCGATTTTTTTCTTGTTTCCTGAATGATTTGGAGATCCCACTGCCTTTTCTACATAACACGTAGTAGACATAAATAAATTAATGAAAGATAAGATAAAAAACATTAAAGGATAATCAAGTGATTATGAATGATTTGCGCAAGAGTTTCATTTTCAGTAAATGGATTGCTCATATCCATTTATTTTCTTTCATTATACATTTGTCTTATCATTATTTAGTTCTGGCTAATGCCTTCTCGTTATCTCATAAAATGTTAAAAGTTTTTTCTTGCACTTAAAACAAAATAATAACAGAATCTCTTTTTACGAAAAGAAATTTATGCTCTCATTATCACAAGTCTTCAGCCTTTTTTAAATGAAGCATTACAGAGCATTACTTTGACAAACAGTAAACAGTGAAAGCATTTACTTATTTGTTTATATCAAGAGGATCCTTACTATTTGTAAAATATTTATACCTTGAGAATTGTACCTTAATGGTAATGTACATTCCATTTTCATTTGGCAAACATCACCGAGTGTTATCACACTAGCGATGTCCTACTGCTTCTACCATATATAAGTTGTTTGCCACAATTAGGGTGAACAGGGCTTGTTTATAATGGTGACATCAGATGAACATTTGAGCTTTCTGTTGTTACAATTCACTTTGCCCTGTCCCTCACCTTTCCAAAAGACAGATATGGTTTCTGGATATTCTTAACTGTTAAATTGATACTTTTCTATATCATTTTCATTGGCTTTTTAGTAACTTTTTGCTTGTTAATTTCTTATGTGCAAAGACTTAATTATTTTTTTGTTTTGTAAGAGTAATGATTTAAAGTCTTAATTTCAGACTTGGTAAATGTCAAATAAGTGCTATTGCTCTTTTCTGTGGATGCTTTGCATTTGCCTGTAAAAGTGGCCAATATAATTGTCAGATCCCCAGATCCTATTTTCCCATAGAAGATATTGAATTTTTTTTTTTTTTAATCATAATTTTTATCTGCTGCCAAAAAAGTTATTTGTGTTTTTTTTTCAAACTCTTTAATTTTTATCTTCAGAGACTGTTAGAAAATTATATCAGCATTGGCTTTTATCATTTATTTCATATTAAGAATACAGTTGATTTTCAGTTATCCACGGATATTTTGCTGTTTAATGTTTACTCTAAAGACCAACCAATGGGAACAAGAGATGGTTCTCTGAAGAAAGAAATCAAGTCCTCCTGTTGTGGCTGGGAAATTCTGAAATCCTCACTTTTCATTATCAAGAATTGTAAATTTCAACTTGGCATTATGAGTCCCTCAATTGTATAGGTATGATACGTACATTTATAATCACAGACTTTTAATTTCACATATCGGGATTAATATTGTTACTTCTAGAAACTTCCCTGAATAATCGGGAGTCAACTGTATTTCTTCAAAGCTATCTAATTTGATATTGCAGATATGTTAATTTCTTGCTGTCAATTGCACAATAGTCATTAGCTTCAGTTTCTTTTTTATTTATGCTGTTTTTATTCCTCCAAAAATCACATAATCACAGTGTACCTTGTGACGTCTTTTTATACATTTGAAGCTGGTAACTTGGCTTAATTGTTTGACGTATAAGTAAAGTATCTCTTTCACAAGTTTCAAGTTGGAGAGAAATTTAATATGGATGTTGATAATAATGAAAGATGTGAGAAAAACTTCATTTATTGGGTAATTAGACAAGTGGGATGAATGTAAGTTTAATAGCTACATAGTTCCCAGCAACCATTGTCTCTGGAACAATACAAGCTCTGTTCCAATATTTATACTTCCCCTTTTGTGAAGATGACATTTTCTGAAAACTGCAATAGCTCTGAAGTTTAATTTATCAGAAGCTTGCCTGAATTACTTAATTGTATTTTAATTACTTCTATTAATTGTATACGCATCTCTCTTCAAACAAATATTCATTTTCATACCAATATTTCTCTTAACAGAATAGCTACTACTTTTGCAGGCTTACATGTTCAATAAAGAAGCTTCTTAATCATTTAATGTATAATCCTGTGGAAGATATGGTCATTCCGATAGGCAAATTTGCTATTAAAAAGAATATTTGTTTGAAAGGAGTTGGATTTATTCCAGCCTATTTTTATTTACCAGTAAGTGCATATTTCTCTTATTTTATATATTATTTACTACTAATTTCTACAAGACCAAATGCTAGAAGCAGATGTTTAATAGCAATTAAGTCTTCATATTGTTTTTCTTTATTTTTTTAACCTCGTCAACTATTTATATTGAATAAGTGAGAGGTTTGCTCCAATTATTTTGAGTTTGCAGTTATTTTACACCTCTCTATAGTGATAGGGTTATATTGCTTGAGAATTACGACACTGGGATCACAGGTTGGAGATCCTGTAATTGATACTGGTGCAAAGTAGAGATGTTTTTTTTTAAAAGAAAATCACACCATCCTCTGCAGTATCTTGACCCATCCTAAAATTAAGGAACATTGGTTTCACCCATTGTTATTTATAAATAATTCTGTGCGCAGATTGAATTTTTTATGAATTAAAAAAAAAAAATTCATTGAGGCTGGCAGACTGCTGGCACACAAATTTTCTCACTATTATTTCATTAGTGAGTTGTTTTTTATTGTTTATTTTTGCTTTTGAGATATCACTGCTATTCCGATGATCTACTTGCTTTTCATAGACATCATAAAGGGCAAGCATAGTGGCATTTAGTCCACCTTGCACTACCGTTGTGCCAAGAAAAATCCCATCCTTTCAGTGTCCCTCTTCACTTATTAGTAAATAATGGGTAAATAACCCATTATATAATGTTAAGTAGTATTTAGCTTTCATAAATGAAACAGAAGGTTGCGAAGGAGAATAATCAAATATATTCTGCACAGAGACCTATTTCTACTGTATCTAAAAGTCTTTATACAATCTTGCATCACAGAAGGCTTTATTGCATTTTAATCTTTTGCTAAAAATAATTAGACGAGGCAGCATTGAATTGGATTATTAATTTCTTTGCTTCTATTGCTTGCATTGTTGCAATTGCTTTTCTTTGAAGAACATCTTGTTACTATTTTAGGTGAAGACAAGTTTAGTTTGATAATGAAAAAGTTTTGGTAAACGATGTAATGTTAAATATTTATTGAGAACAGTAGAATGTTCAGTAGATATTGTTATGATGTACGTACAAAATTCTCATTTGTGAAGATAATGAAAGAAGAAAAAAAAAGAAGTCAGTAATATATCATAATTGGTAGCAGTTAAGTGTCGTTTCTTGTTTTGTTTTTTTTTAACTGAGGTTCAAAGGTCATGCAGAAATTATACAAGTGCATATAACTAGCGATTAGAACAGAAATGCAATTGGACAGTATATTTCAAAAAAAGCAAACACTTTGCCATGCAGGGATGTTTTCTTAATTCAGAGGAAATTGTTCCCACGATTATTGGCCTTAACTGAATAAACGTCATGAATTTCCTTGGAGATTTATTTTATCTGGTGATCAATAGATTAATCATACTAATCTGTTTATTCAGTGAGTTTCTTAAGAAATGAAAAGGCTTGTTCTTTTATTAAGAATAAATAAAAAAGGAAACTGGGTCCATTTTGACTCTTTTCATGAAGATAGATTTAAGATTGTTTTTCTGAAGCATTCTTTTCCCAATGAAACTACAAACAAAAAATGAAACATTAAATATCTAGAACTGCATTATCAAATTTTAATGCCAGAAAATCCTTCAGTGTTAACAATTTCAAGGGAAGTCCTTTTAAGGACTTTTGACTGCATGAGTAATGGATAGTTATGCCCTCTTTCTTGTACTTTTTTTGTTGCTCTCCTGTAGCTTCCAAAGTTTTGTTTTGAACTATTTTATTTTTTTCAAAACTAAATCTTCTGAAGTGAGTTCATCATCTCTTCTTTGCTAGTAGTGGCATTTTGGTTTTGAATTTGCTTAAAAGAACCCCATCATATTTCAGTGTTGCCTATTTTCTTCTTCTTTGCTTGTTATTTTCAGGATTTCTTCTTTTTTTTACCACTAGTATATGTTCTTGGATTTCTCTAAGACTTTTAGAATATTTTTGTGTTATTTTTAATTTGCCTGCACTTTCGTAAATGCAGACAAGTGATGAATGGTAGTATGCTCCTTGTATTGGTGTATTCTTCTATGTTGGAAGTGCTGCATTCTTTTCTTTCATCTTTTCAGTGCCATTTCATAATGTCAGCCTGAAATATGCTACTTTTGAACAGACCAGCAACAGCGTAGGATAACCTAGAATAATTTTGAGTGTATTGATCCTATTGTAATATTTCATGTTAAGCAGAAATGGAGTAATTCATCTTCTCAGCCTGATTTTCAACGTGTGTCTATGGATATTATTTTACTTCCTCTTACCACATGATATACCAAATATTATCTTTTCCCTCATTGACCTAGAATCTTGCCATAAATCATGAATCTCTGTGTAACATTACTCTTCCTCTTGTTTGTGCCTATTGTAATTTCTTGCTCTTCATTTGGCAAATTCCCTGGAATAACTACTGTTACTTTCCTTTAGATTGTTTATTACATTAACTATTGTTTTCCTATTTCTTACCACCTCAAAAGGATGCAGTTCAAACCAGTGTAAAAGATCTCCTTTTTTGAAGTCTTAGGTCTTGCAGAAACACTGATAAAAAAGAAAAAAGCATAATGATAAAAAAGAAAAAAAGTTCCCACAGAACTACATACTCGAATCACAGATTCACACAGATGTTATTCATCTAATACTATCAAAAGATGGCATGTAGAAAATACGACAAACACGATGATAGGATGAGTTTCATTATACCTTTCTGATTCTCAACATAACAGTTATTTGGATTGCTGTCTACACAACTCTTATTTGTATGT
>JAFIDM010000179.1:8397933-8486081 GCA_023159025.1 Thereuonema tuberculata
ATATATATATATATATATATATATATATATAGAGCTGTCAGGAAATTTAATTCACTTCAAACAGAATGTAGCTTACTAAGCTTTATTAGCATAGTTATAATACTAACCACCTAGAGAAAACTTAGATTAATGGTGGCGGTATGCCAAACAGTTTTCAAGATTGTGGACCCAAATTAAACAACATTTTCAACATCTTCTCTTAATCTTTTTCTTTTTCTATCCTTTGTCTAACTTTGGAATTGCATTTTTTTAATCAAAATTAACTTAAATGTTTTACCTTATTGCACTAAAAGCTCGTTTATTTGAAAATTTGGTTTATCTGGAACGATTTTGAGCATATTTTAGAAATACACAAAAACATTTTTCTGTCACTATAATCGATGTTTATAATAGCATACACAAGTGATTATTAAGTTGTAACACTTTTAATAACATTAAAGTGTTCTGGCAGCCAGCAAGCAAAAGCTTAAGGCATAAAAACTATGATTGATATCTATAATGAACAATAGTATTGTTCCAGAGCTGTAGAACCTATTATCTCCAGTGCAGTACCATTTTATTGTTTATTGTGTCATATTCACTGTAATTTTTTTAATTTTCAGTACATGTTTTATATAATATATTCCGGATTATCCGAAATTTTGTTTATCCAAAATGGACATGGTCCCTTCAAATTTGGATAAATGAGTTTTAAACTGTATTTAAATTCAATTTATATAAATATTCAATAAGTACTTTATTTCTGAAAAAAAAAAAAATGCTTTGTTACGTTGAAACTTCTTTGAAAATTTGTTGGCAATTCAATAATATTTCTAGAGCTACCAGCTGAAATTATGATTTGAGTAAACTAAAAATAAATTTTAGTAAGGTCGATTTACCTTTCGTCAAACTTTTATCATTATCTTCAGCTGATGTCACTACAACTACCATTATTGTACCGTGCAGTGGAAAACTTGAGAAATGAACCTCGCAGCAATAGACCTACAGTTCATTTGATCAAAATTCAATAAAAAAAAATGAATATAAAAAAAATCTTTGAATTTTATGAAAATCAGTGCTAAAGAGTTCTTGAAATTAATGTTTTTAATGTTGTAGAAGCCTGTTAAGACATTTAGAATACAGCCGTCTGCATAATGTTTAAATAAATAAATTAAAATCTATTGAAATCATTGATTAGATTTTTATTTTCAATCAATAAAGAATTTGGAAGAAGATGTATTAAACATTTTTATGAATTAAAAGTAAAATATTCGAAGCTTTAAGATAATTTCATCTCTCTCAAATTTAAGAGCTGCGCTCTTTTCGGTGGAGTAACTTTCAACCCTCTCTATCTTCAGCTAATATCTATACTTCTTGATACGACACAACATTCTCTTTTTCCTTCATTTGTTGCATATAGGATCTTCTTGGTCTTCCTCTGCACTTCATTCCATCAATCTTTCCTTCTATAATGGATTTAATAAGGTCGCATCAAGTGTCCCAACATTTTCCCTCTTCTATTTTCTATGGTCTTAATAAGCACCATTTTTTTTACCATTTGCCTATTAAAGACAATAGAAGAGGGAAATTGTTGGGACACTTGATGTGGCACAATGACCTTATTAAAACCATTATAGAAGGAAAGATTGATGGATGGAGGGGGAGAGGAAGACCAAGACGATCCTACATGCAACAAGTGAAGGGAAAAGTGAATGTTGTGTCGTATCAAGAAGTATAGATATTAGCTGAAGATAGAGAGGGTTGGAAGTTACTCCATCGACATGGATAATTCCATCTATAAGAAAAATCATCCATGTGTATGATTTTAAGATGCACTATTTTTTTTTTTGCAATTGTATATATGATGGCATTATAAGTGTTTGTCCTGCTGTTATTGAGTTCATGCACCAAAACCAACATGTTTCTTTGACATGACATTGGATTCATAGACACCTCCATGAGTTGGTAGTGAATTTCAACTGGATTTTTGCTTTTTACATGTAAAAATTGGACTTTGCTGCTCACCTCAACATTTATCCATGCATCTACGAGACTCATATTGAAACTGATGTTGCACATTATAACCAATTGGTTTTGTGAAAAAACATTGCTCTACCTAATCTGATTGTGGCAGGATATTTTTCACTGATACAGATAAATTTAATCAATTAAAGGTCTTGTTACTTTATTTATTAAAAAGGTTGTCATATATAATAATAATAATAAAAATAAAAAGATTAACTGTCTATAAATACAAATATTTAGACTGCTTGCATTTATTGACAACTTAGTTACAACTATTATGTTCATTTGTTAATTTGGAAAGAATAGTCATGATATATTCAATAATTTGGATCAAGACGAGAAATAGCCTGATTGTTAAAAAGCAAGTACTATATATATAAAAATACAGGGTGATTCATAATTTCCTGTACAAACTTTAAAGGTAGGTCAGGAATATAAAAAACAAACCGCATTCATAGCGTATGTCCTCAAATGCCACCTGAATGTGCTAGAGGGTGCTGTTTGATAGCACATTAGTTGAGCAGTGTGAGCCATTGTCATTTAAGACGTTGACTTTGTACGAGTAGGATGTATCGCTTAAGTAATGCTGAGAGGGCAGAATGCACCTAGCCTATGGGGCAGCGAATGGAAACAGACAAGCTGCTGTATGATTGTATCGTGAACTGTTTCCCAATAGACATATTCCCAATCATCAAACATTTGCTTGTTTGCACCAGATTGTGTGAAACTGGAGCTTTCGACAGAAACAGGCATGATTATCGATGAGCAACAACCTCATTGCAGAGTTGCTGTGGCGGCTGGATGTGTCTGAGAAAGGCCTCGCATTTTTCCGCATGTTCAGCAATCCATGCATCGATGTTGTGAGGCGTGGATTACTGTTGATGAAAAGAACTTTGAGCACCTACTGTGAACCTGTAAGTGTTCACCTTACTGTCCTATTGTAAACGTAGCGCTAATAAACATATTGTCTTTTATTTCTGAACCTTAGTGTACCTTCTAGCACATTCGGATGGCGTTTGCGGAGATATGTTCTACTATGAATACGGTTTGTTTTTGTATTCCTGACCTACCTACCTTTGTCCAGGGAATTTTGAATCACGCTGCATACTATGTTTATGATTCAAAGCACAATTTGGAAATCTTTGTCACTATCTTATTTCAGTGTTGTTATTTAATATCTGTTTATAGTAATTATTAATTAACATCATTTTTTTAACATTTTAAATTTTAATAATTCTTAAAAGTATCTGACAAACTAACAGTCATTTTAAAATATTTTTATTCATTCTATTTCATTGATTTTTTTTTTTAAACCAAATTTTTATTCAATGAAAGAATTAAATAAGTATTAAAGAAAAAGCTAATTTTTTTTTTTTTTTTTTGGTCTTCACCACATATTTTTTCTTTACTTCAAACTCTTTTTATTTCTAATTCATTATGGAAGGTAATGTTTTATTGCTATATCTGAAAATAAATTATTAAATAACATTATAAAAAATGTATTCTCTAGCTTTTGATCGCTTTCAACATTATTTAAATTATATTGTGTTTTAACCCTTAAAAAAACAACTATATTAGGGGCAGTTAAATGAAAACGGGTCAGCATGCGTAGAAGTCGAGGTGCTCAGAATTTGGTAACATTGATGTTTAATGACAATAGTGACATCTGTCGGGAATAAGGACAGTCTTGGTAAATCTAACTTTGAGCATTATTGTTTGTTTACTGCACTGGAAGTAAGGTTAGCGATATGTGTATTCGTCCACCATCAGAAATGGAGGCGAGTAAAGAAGAACGGAGAGGTGTGGTTCTTTTTTTGACTGCTGAGGGTGTTGATGCACAAGAAATTCGTCGTTGCATGTCTGTTGTGTACGGTGAACACTGCATGTCATGTTCACATGAGCTGGAGTGGCATAAGAGATTCCAAGAGGGATGCGCTTCACTGCAAGACAATCCGCACCTAGGATAAGCCCATCGCATAATTACTCAAGAAGTTATTGAGCGGGTGGATGGTCTTATCCATGAAAACCGATGGATCACAGAGGAAGAAATTCTGTTTTGTTGGGGATAAGCCATGGTTCCATACATGGCATTATGAAAGATCACCGATAGCACCAAAAAATTTGCGCTCAGTGACATCAACGGACGGATGAACAAAGGACTTAGAGAATGGCTCTCTCTCTGGATCACCTGCAGCGGTACCATGAGGAAGAGTATGTGTTTCTATCCCATATCGTCACAGGGGATGAAATGTAGTGCCATCAGTTTGAGCATGAAAGCAAACGGCAAAGCCAACAGTGGAGACACATGAATTATCCCCGCCAAAAGAGTTCAAAGCCATACACACAAGTTCCGGGAAAGTCATGTTGGCGTTCTTCTTCAATTGCAAATGCTGCTTGTCAATTTCCTTCAGTATGCGACCATAATCAATGCAAATCGCTATGACGATACTTTGCATAAACTGGGGCACACCATAAAGTCGAAACCCCCTAGAATACTGTCGAATGGCATTATCCTTCTCCATGATAATGCCTGCCCCTTACTTTCCAACTGGTAAGGAATACACTTCAGGTATTTGGCCAGGAAACACTTCAACATCCTCCCTACTTCCCAGATCTTTCCCCAAGTGATTTCCACATTTTTGGCAGTCTGAAACGAGACTTTTTTTGGACATTGATTTGAAACAGACAAGGACATGCACAACTGGGTAAGATAGTGGATAGCAGTCTCAAATCTTCTACAAGAATGGAATTGACTGTCTTTTTTCCCAGTGGGATAAATGTATTAACAATTTTGGAGATTACTTTTGACATAATAAATTTCCAATGACGGTTTTTTGCATCTGATCTATTTTCATTTGACTGCCCCTAATATATATATATATATATATAACAGTATGTGTGGTTTATGTTGCATGATTTTCTACTTTTATTTTGTGTTTTTATGAATGGTCATGTTAGTAATAAGGCTCATATAAGGCCCCTTCTCTAATAAGGCTCATCTGTTTACTTAAGCAAAAAGTTTAGAAGAAGCTAAAGTTTATTTCAAGTAATGACATATCAGGAAGTGTAACTGCATCATCTATGAATTGAATTGCATATTAAATAATATCATCTGAAGAGCGGGAATTGTAATATACAAAACTATTTCTGCTATTAATTACTGACGTTAAAAATAAAGTTAGGGCTCCTAAATGCTTCTGTTGATGCTTGTATCCTTTATTTTGTATCAATCAAAGAGCTCTGTTTGTTTTCCAAATGAAATTCCTCCATCCTACCATACATTCACTGTGGTAGTAATTGCTTCAGATGATATCCTTTCCTTTCTCTCTCCAGACGAATGTATTAGATGGATTAGATGCAAGCTAAAGCTGTCTCATTTGTGAGAGATTAAAATCCATCTTTGGCTCAAATGGATTCCTTATCATCATAGATCTCTTTGTTTTTGAAAAATTGACGAAAGAAAAAGGATCTGTTTATGTAACTGTAAACCTACCACATACAATGCATTTGTAAAAAGGTAAAGGCATTCCACTATAGGCCATACAGGCTCTTGGGTGGAGGTTTAGGCTTCCAGTGATTCTTGACCAACAGGACTAGTTGATGGCCAGCCCCAACGCCTTCCCACCTTTAACCCACGAATAAGAAACCCTGTACCTATTTGACAGAGGGCTGAGCAAACCCTAGGGTCCATCTGGAGGAGAAACGATCCTGGAAAAATGCCCGTCCACCACCAGAAATTGAACCTGAGTTCCTCCAATCGTCAGTCCAGCGCCTAAACAATTGGGCTGTCAAGACGCACAGAATGCATGTAGTAGAGACAGATAATAGGTATTCTAATAACGTCTCTTACTTAACCCAACTTCTTATTACTTTGATGCTGCACTTAGTTATTACAAGTCTGCTATCATTAATATCAATTTCATACTTAATTGTAAATCATTGTTATCTTCAGCTGTTGTAATCATTTCAGTTTATTGCAACTCAAATCCATTGTTGTGAGACAACAATATGAGCATGAAGCTATCATGCCATCTGTATTCCTGTAGCCTGCTTATTGAATACCATTCTCTAGCAATCTTCTAAGTAATGTCTTCTAATTATATCTGCCCTAAGATATAATTGTTTATTTATAGTGATACTCTCACCTTAACAGCTAAGTGAAATATTCTGACCTGTAAATAACACTTATACTGAACTGAAGGTGATGTACTAGCATTCAGTTATATCATCTTCTATTTATTTTTCAGTTTATTTGATAAGTTTTGTGATCATAGAACTTGTAAGAACAGCATATGATGCTGTTTGGTCCGTAGCTCCTTGCTTAAAATCCAGACAAATTTTGAGCTCCCGAATATTTTTTGGTCAATCCTTTTGTCTGGATTTAAGGAGTGTTAACTGTAGATCAATCAATCGATAGCTGTGTATTAAGTAGAGTTTGAACCACTTCTGAGTTAATTTGAGTTATGGCTTCCTTTTAAACTGCTACTTGTGAACAGATTTGAAGCCTCATTCAGAAAGAAACTATTGAAGATGAACTGTGTGAACCCAATGGTTATATTTGCTTTGTTTTGTTTTGTTTTGTTTTTTCTTTCTTTTTCATCAGTGTGCTCAAATTATTTTCTTTCCAAATGCCAAAATATGTGTGTTTAAACATGGGCTGTTACCAGACAAAGCAAGCACAACAAACCATGTAATAAATCATTTATTTCTTCTTTAGTTAATGATTTATGTACTATCTCCATCTGTGGATTTTTAATAAATTAAGAAAACTGTGTTAACATTATCACATTGTCAAATTAGTTAAGTACCATACTTCTTCTTCAATTCCCATCTGCTTCTTAACATATTTGTAAAATAAATACTTCTGCAACCCCTCTTACTGTATTAAAACATATATTTAATATGAATTTTTGGAAGATAATTCCTTTCTCCCTTTAAGTTTTTTGATAATAACAATACATTTTCAGGTGATATCATTCACATACACATCTTACAAATAGTTGTTAACAAACATTTCTCGTCCTTAAATGCTACAAACATTTATTATTTCAATTAACGTTAATCACAATTGTTTGAACTCTAATGAAATGGTAAGGAATTGTATGAACAAAAACAAAAAAGGAGTAATATCTTCCGAAAATTCATATTAAATATATGTTTTAATATAGTAAGAGGGGTTGCAGAAGTATTTATTTTACAAATTAGTTAAAGCAAGTAACATGGTAAACTAATGTTTTATAAACAGTGTAAATATTATTGGTTTTCTTTTATAACTTTCTACAATTTTTCTCTTTTGAATTAGATGTTGTTCAGTTGACCTTTCAAATCCCTTAAAAAAAATTTAAAAAATAAGAAACATTTCCCATCAAACAACTTTCTTTGATAACATCAGTTTTATATTAAAAATCTTTAGTGTAAAAATCATTATTCACTATAAGAATGACAACTGATTATTCGAAGGGAATCTTTGCTGACTTTGTAAAATTCCAAGATCAACTTTGTTGGATGTCAAGTGTGGTTCAGAATTTCTCTCTGAAGCAAAATGGTACTGAAAGTAATAGTTTTCAGTGCAAGATGTTTCACATTTTTAGAAGTAAACTGTCCTCATTACCTTTGCTTCCACTGGTTGTTGTGTGGCTATTCAAAGAATATGTTGACTTTTGCTGGCATTTCAGGCAACCCCTGGGCACTGTTTTCACCATCATCAAAATGCAGATTTGCTTTCTTTTGGGGATTTCTTTCTACAATAGCCATCTAACAAAAACATCGTTGACTTGAGTCATAAATAAATAAGCGACGCTTCACTTGCTCATAAAATTCAATAAATGTTTGAGTCCAGTGGTAATAGTTGTTTTGTATTGATACTATTATAACTACAGTTGACTCGCGATAATCCGACAGTTATGGGACAGAGGGGGTGTCGGATTATCAAAAATGTCGGATTACCAAAGGTTGATTTTTTGAAAACTGAATTTTGACTTTGTACATATGTATTTATGGCTTAAACAAATCTGTAATCGTTTTTTGTTTCTTCTTACATAAAGAGTCTGTCATGGCTTTTTCTTGAATATCTTTTAACATTAAAATGTTCTCATAGTCGAGTTCCCTCTCCTCACACCAACTAATCAAAGTGTTTGCAACCGACATAACTTCATCGCAAGTGATTGTGCGTTTCACCTCCGGGACCGCCTCAATCGGGTCAGTTTTCAAACCAGCCTGTGTCGGACTACCGAGTGTGTCAGATTGTCAAATGTTGGATTATCGCGTGTCAACTGTATTTAGAAAAACTGCAAATTTGAACTATTACTAAGCACTAAATTTGATCAATTTAAATTTTGGTTCTGTTGATGATAAAAGTAGGCAGAATTTTAGAGAGATATTTCTTTTTACAGTTTAGTAGAAAAGTTTGGATTTTGGAAAAGAAGTGCTGGGTGATCTAAAAGTAACTAAAAATTTGAAAATGTAATAATTTGTGGAATATTGATAGTAGAAAGATGGGGTTTTTACATCAATGCTCGGAATGATGTGGGATTTTGTGTCAAAACTTTATTGCATGACTACTTACATTTCCGAGCACTAGATGGCATTGTGGTCTGGTATGGTTTCACTGAAGAATCCATTATTGGTCCCTTTTTCTCTAAAGAAGTCAGGGTTATGAACTTGAAACAGTTACTGTCGTGGGTGAGTGATGTACAGCACTGTTACAGAGCAGTATTATTCCAGAATTGCAAGAGTTGTAAGCATTCCATACAGTCACATTCATGCAATATGAAGCACCCCTACTATTGCTATTCCTGTCAAGGGACTGCTACGCTCAACATTCGGAGAGAACTGTTCTCAGTCAATCCTTTCTCATGAGTAGCCATCAAGATCTCCTGACCCCACACCTTGTGACTTTTGGTTGTGGGGTTACTTTGAAGTCGAAGGTGTACCGTGATCAGGCAACATCACTGGACACATTGAAGGATGCCATCCGGCATAACGTGTCTGAAGTAACAACAGATATGCTGTTGAATACGGTGAACAGTGTCCTGCCTTGTCTGACGGCTTTGCTTCTGACTGAGGGGCACTACATTGAACATTTGTAAGCCATATTCCGTGTGAACATTTTTATCCCAGCAGATGAATGATGCAACAACCTGTGGCATTATCTGTTGGTCGGAAATGTAACTAATCAGGCAAGAAAATTTCGTTGTTTTGACACAAAATCCCATATATTCCGAGCATTTCTGTGAAAACTGCATCTTTCTGCTATCAATATTACACAAATTATTGCATTTTCAAATTTTTTAGTTACTTTTGGATCATCCTATATTTCAAAGTATCAATTGTCATCAGAACTCAAATCAGCATTTCGATAAAAGCAGAAGAACTCATGACTGTTGTTATCTCACATTTTCTCCATAATGTGTACGTGTTCAATGACAAATACCTCTCAGTCACATTTTAGAAATTTTATGATGATTCTCCAGTATTAGAGCCAGCTGTCTACCAGTCACATTGTAGCAGCGATGATTCAGTATGACAGATGATTAAATGTTATTTAATTGTAAAAAAAATGGAATTCAGTTTTTCTGTAAAGATGGGTTTCATCAGCAGCTTGTTTTTTTTTTTTTTTTTCCAAAGCCTGATATTTTGGCACTTACACCTTTGGCCTCAACAAGGGACAGATCAGTGAACTGTTTAGTTGAAGAATCCCAGTAACACCGTAGCAGGCACTTCACATTACACCTAGAAACAAAGATGAAGAAAACTACATCCTTGCCAGCATCAAGATTCGAAGCCAGATTTAGACAATCAGCCTGATGGTGGGCCATCTCCTTGACAATGAAGCTGCGTCTGAATGACAGCTGGCTATTGAAACAATCCTAAACAAAACATTCGATCTATACTCAGTCAACTAATAGTCAGTTTCCTGAATAGCAGCTGTCACCATTGGATTAAGAACACTGAATCTATGAATGAGCATTTTATTCATTTACTTATATTCCTAGTCAAATCCTTATCTGCCATAGTTGGTAGATTAAAGCATTCATAGTTGGTTTTTATTTTGTTTATCCTCCGCAGCCGGAAGAGATATTGGAAGATGATGAAAAATAAGGCCTGTTCCATCATTTTGCTGAGTCATATTCCCAGTTGTTGTTGATTCTCTTCCTCTTAAAAGAAGAAGAAATAATAAATTTGAAGGCTCAGCCTTTTCTTTATTCACTTCCCTTTTTTTGATAATGTATTTTTATAATTATTTTTATTTTTATCAATCTGTATTAATGCTTCAACCTAATAGTTTCATATTGTTAAAGTTGCTGTATATCAGTGTGAAATCTTGTTTTTTTTTTTATCTCTTGTGTCATTGAAAGGTTTCTGGATCTATTCAGTTTCATCTCATCTAAATTCAATGCACAATTTTCTCTTGATGTCGGCAACTCCACTTACTAACAAGTTTTTCACGCCAAGTTTTTTTTTTCAACTGGTTTTAGTTCCACAAGATCTGCTAATCAAGATATTGCATTTAGAATTTCCCTTGTTGATTTGCCTCAGTTTTGAGTTATTTTAGATACTTTGTTCATCTCATTGGTCTTTATAATAATTTTTTCACTTAAGTAAGAAATATAGACCATGGGGTTGACTTATCACTAAGACATTGGTCTCACACCTCCGAAAACAGAGATTTGGTTCTCATGGGGGCTTTGTGATAGAGTCCATGCCAAGCAGGTTTTCTCGGTGTTCTCCTGTTTCACCTGCACTATTTCGGCCATTCTTTCTTCATCATTACTCCATCTGTCTTTTTCCACAGAGATGATACAATAGACCTAAGGTTGCAGTGCTCTGCTTCCATGCCACTTACATTAACCATATATAACATCCAGTAAAAAATTATACAATTTTAAGACTCCTTCAATTTTTACAATTTCTGGTTCTATCTCAAAAGCTGCAAAATGATTAATTATCCTCATGATGTAATACAGGTAATGTCATTGACCAACATGGAAAAAACATCAAGGTGAACTTCTAAGAATTTTTTGTTGTTGTTATCCAGTGCCCAGGCTTTTGACTTATTTCTTCGCCAAATCAGCAAGCTTTGTATCTCTGTCAATTAAATATTGCCCTGGGTTCACCCTAGGAAACACCTTATACTATACCCACAATGGGGACACATACAGGAACAAGAAAATGAAACAATCAAGTCCACTCTAGGAATTGAATCAAAGTTCATGCCTAGCAGCAAGTTAATTGACCAGAAGCCAGTATGATCATGCTTGAAGTCTTTAAGTTACCCAGAACAATGGCAATTTAAAGTACGATTTTCTCATGAGAATTTGGTCTTGTATTTGAAAACCTAAGATTTTTGTAAGTTGTGAAGCAATTTTTTTTTAACAGTGTCCTGCAAATATATTCAAATAGCCAACAAACTGACAAAAAAATTGTTAATTTGGTGAAGCAAATATAGTGAAGCTGTTGATTACCATATCCGAGAATAAGTAGGTTAGAAACATTTCTCGACATAATGCTTTATGTTATACATTAGTGATTTCATTACCGTTCCTGGGATAATAAACCACAAGCATAAAACTTCTGATTATGAAACATTTGAAAATGAACAGTGCCAAGTCCAGTAAACAGGATAGAGGAGGATTACAGTCTTACCATTATTGTTTAGCTTACAATTTGATAGACTGGCACATAACTTTCAAGTTGTAATTGAGTCTATATGAAGAAGCGTCCATTTTATATTAGTCCAATAATATTCCTACCAAATTTGAATAGTCTGTAGCAAATAAATACCTTGAAATGACACATTGTGTTGCTATTGTTTACTTGATCCAGTAACAAGAAGATCTGTCCCTGATTTACATGAACTAAATTGATATTGGGTCTCTTTTCTAATATAACAAAAACAAGATTCTTCTTCAACATGTGGTTTACTGTGCGTGAATTAAAACTAACATTGAACTTAATGCTTATGCTTATCAACTAACCCTAGGGATGTTTCATTGTAGATGTGTGATGTTTATAAAATACATAGCCTGAGTGTGAAGAGCTTTTTAATTATACATTGTACATTTTGTCTGTTAAACTTTGAATGTATTCTTTTTGGTAAATTTGCTTATAGATTATTTTTTTCTTCTTCTTATTGCTTCAAATAAGATAGTTATATGAATTTTTGCTTCATTTATAGGTAGTTTTTTTTTTAAATAGCACTTCAAAATTTTGCTAGAATAGCATTCTTAATTAATGACTAGTGGGTCCTATTTAACATTAAAAAACATTGTAATGGGCTGACTTTATTAATTTTTTTGTTCTTATTTCTTTTCCCCAAGATATGCCTCTTTGTGTGTTAGTTGATGTAATGTTTTAAGTCAACAAGATTTTTCGTCACTTCACATTTTATTTCTATTATCATTTTTTTATTAGAAGAATACTTTCCATTAGTTTTTAATATAAGGTGAGATATTTTTTTTATACTAAGTAGATTAGGTAGATGATGATGATAATTATTATTAATAATAATATTATTATTATATCAACTCTTGTAATGAATATTTTTTGATATTTTATTCTTATTCTTATAGAAGTTAACTAGCTTAGAAGTTAGGTTGTTTAGAAAATAATGATCGGTTTTAAACAACAATAGTACTTATTAATTGGCATTATTTTCTGATCACTCTAATAATTTAAATTTTCTCAAACAAATTTTTAATAGACTTAATGCAAAAAAAATAGCAGTCTTTCCAAAGTTTTCCTTTTAACTATTCTTCTTAACCAAGAAAGATTTTTTAAAAATAATTAAATGAAATAAAGTAGTAGCCACCATTAAATTTCATGAAATCCTTTTATAAAGCCACTGAATCTGTTGAATATTGTTGATTTTTTCAGGATAATGATATTGAGCTGCAAGTAATACGATGCAGCAAAAAAAAATGCAGATGGTTTTCATTTATTTATTATTTTCATACAGTAACTTTGGCCACCTTTTACTGTGTCAGCTATGAAGATTCTCCACTTCAAAGATAGTAGCACCTTAGAACGATTTATTATATACTATATACTTGTATACTTATACGGATCTGTCTTATTATTATTTTAAATCATTTACTTAATTTCTGCTTTTCAATTTCAGTGGATTTTGCAAAATTTTGCTTGAAAATTTTTGTTTTCTTATTTATCTCAGTTAAAAATAATTTAGAGAAGTCATTTTGTTCATTTGTTTGTAAATATAGATAGAATCCAACATTGTTTAATGTACCTTATCTTGTTAAAGAAACCACCTAAGTAGATAATCTTTACCTTCCTCCTGATAGATATGAAAAAGCATCTTTGGGTACACTTCATAGAAGGACATGAAAAAGCACCTTCGGGTACACTTAATTAACTTTTTCTTGAAAACATTATTTATTCAATCAAAAGTAATTCCTTTCCTTATTTATCTAGAATGAGTATCTTCAATTTGTACTTTTTTCCTTTCTGTATCTTTCAGGCATTGCAACTCATGGCAACATGAATATGAGCTCGGCCAACACAATGACAGTTCCAGCTTCCTCCTATTATAGTAGTCCTAGCAAATACCAGGAAAATGGGCACGATACGTTTTCTGACTTTGTCACATTGGTGTGCCAAGAGGCACAGAATACTAATAGCAACTCTCAGGTAACTAAAATTGCTGTACAGTTTAAAAAACTAATTATTTTGAGGAAATAAAGCTGAGAATGGTTTTAAGTATTGAATCTTACAACGCCCCTTTATGGGGAATTAATTAAAAGTGAACTTGTTAAATTTTCGATAACAAAGAGAGTGCTTCTAATTGTTTTTCCGTTTGTTTTATTATGAGCAAAAGTAGCTTGTCAGAATTTAATTCTAATCAATTCTAAACACATTTTTAATATTATTCAGCTTCATACGAGTGTGGATGTAAGTGATTCATGACGAAACACCATAATTCACAAGCGTCTTTCCCAATGCTTCGATAAAAAAGGAGGAATTGAAGTAATTTTGCCAGCCTTTTTATAGTAGAGTGTTGCCTCATTTCTCAAATAAAAAAAAAGATTATAAAAAAGGACTCATTTAACAGAATCCTTAATGAATAGTTGGTGTGATTGAGCTCTTAACCTAGTTTAATATTTTTGGCTAACTGTTTAAAATGGAAGTTAATAGCAGAAGGTTAAATTAAGCTTAGGAAGCTGAGATAGGAGTGTAAATAGAACAATTCGTAATTTACGATTAAAATTACCATTAAAATCAAAAACCTTTTTTTTGAAAAAGCAAAAACGGAAGATAATTGAAAAGAAAAAATCATCTACTATTGTTGAAAAACAGTCCCTTCTTGATTGTGTTTAAAGCTTATTCGAATAATGAGTAATTCATACAGCGCTTTTGAATAATATAGTTAAAGTGTATTTGATCCGTAACCATTGATGGAATCTTTCTTCGAACTTTTGGACATTGTATAATATATTTCTTTAATTTATATAATGCATTAATTACATATGAGGACCCCAGAAGCCAAGGGGTCCAAGTGACATTTTTGAAAAAATCGAGTTATTGGCTGGAACGTATAGTAAAAATATTGTTCTGTTGAGTGGACAAGTGATCTTGTCAAGAGTCAAAGACTCAAACTGAGAAATGACACATTGAAAGGCACTCTACTATTAAAACCCATCCAATAATAAAACTTTGACCTCGATTATCTCAGAACTATTTTTTTGCCACTTGGACCCCTTGGCTTCTTGGGTCCTCATATAAACTTGCATAAAGACTTATTTTATATTACAAAGTAAAGGTGCTGTTCTTTTGTTTTCTTGTCTCTTTTTGGTTTCTTCAGTTCATCTCACAGCACGTTAAACTGGCTTTTTTTGCCTTATTTTCTCAAAGTAAACTGTGTTGATAAATTACCGTTATTCTTATACAGTATGTTACATACTCGATTGGAAAAAACAATTAAATTAATTATTTAAAATAAGGTCATTTGATATTTCGTCTCTGATTTTGATATATCAAAGAAGAGATTTTTAACAACAAGTTTAACGTGCGAAAATAATGATAACAAAACAATAAAAAGCATACTCGCACATGAATAATTTTCACAAGAGATTTTTATTTCAATCAAAAAAATAAAAAAGGCCTTTTTTTTATTCCATTTTTATATAACACTTGTTGTTTCATGGCTTTCATTTACAATGGACAAGAAGGCTTAATGTTTGTGTAACATTTTTCTCTTTATTTCATTTGCAAACTGAAATAATTAAAAATGAAACAGACTTGTTATATCAGAGCACCCTCTGATAACTAATTACACATAGAGTATATCCATCTCATGAAGTATATATATTTTTTTTTCTTTTAAGCATTTCATAAATCAGTTGTGGAATTCCTTTAATTCCAGATTTTTGAATTGCACACTTTCAATATTAAGAGAGAAGGCACAATCTTGTTTGTAACTGCTGTGTATCAATTAGAAATAAACAAAAATTGAGCTTTTGTCATGCTTTTTCCTGCTATCTTGTTTTCCAAATTATCAAGGTGCATCCAATGTAGAAATGACTCACTTTAGAGCAGTCTTTCACTTGCCCTCATTTCGTACTAAAAATGTTCCCAAAGCAGGCTCATTGTGTGTCTGTCATTTGAAATGAAGTCCTCCAACCTTAAACTTCTTCTGAAACCTTCTGCATCTAGGTTTTTCTCTGCCTTCTTCGACTGGTAGTAATGGCTTTCCCTGTAGTTTTTCTAATATTGGGTTACATCCCAATAAATCCATCGTAAGTTGAAAATCCATTTAGTACACCTAACCTACAAACATTATAGCTTAGCCTAACGTATCTCTTCACTTGTTCAGAATAGTTACATTAGCCTATAATCACACAAATCATTGAACACAAAGCTTATTTTACAATGAAGTGTTGAATAGCGCATATAATTTATTGAATGAACTGTCCTGAAAGCGAAAATTAGAATGGTTGTATGGATTCTCACCATTAGCTTATACAACTTACAACAAACTAGGCCTGAGGACTGTTTGCATGAAGAATGCCCAGCATCGTGAGAGAGTATCACACTGCATATCGCTAGCCTGGGAAAAGATGAAAATTCAAAGTACGGTTTCTACTGAAAGCGTATTGCTTTCACATTGTAAAGCCCAAGTATCATAAGTCGGGCCAGACTGTCTGAACTGTAACGAACCTGTAAAACGAAGGCTGCTCAGCTTCAGCAACTTTAATTTAAATATTAAATATATCTATTGCTTTAATTTTAAAAATGCTTTCATTTTTATCTAATGTCAGTGTATCTGATAATAAACAACACACTGAAACTCTGTAATTTGATATTCATATTTGTTGACGATATAACTAGTCAGAACCGAAATTATTCACATTAACCGTTATTTTCTTAATTGATTTTTTTATTAGATTAAGTGATGGAGATTTTAATAGTAATTATTTTTTTTTTTCCTTATTGCAATCAGACCAACTCATGTTGTTTTTTCTTTTTTTTTTCTTTCAGTTTTTCATATGAACTACACATCCATTTCCTGTTATGACATTTTTCATATTATATATTAAAACACAGCCATTTAAAAAAAAATATTATTTGTTGAAAATATTTTATATTCTCTTTATTTGGTATTTGATATACAATAAGTTCTAATAGAATTGATATTTTCCAAAATTGATTTATTAAAGAATAAATATTATCGTCTCTGTTGTATTAATGTTTATTGATTTGTTTTTCTTTTGTAAATTTCAGTCAAACCCAGGGACTCCAACACTTCGTAGTCCAACAAAGCTTCCTCAGTTTTATCCTAGTTCAATGCTTCCACCTCCTCCTCCTCCCCCTATGGCGAGACCAGTTGCTATAATAAGATCTACAGGTGAAAACCTTATTTCTTCTTCTTTAATATACTGATGGCACAAATGATGAATCTGTAATGCAGTGTCAATAAGAGCTTTTTTGTTTATCATTGGCAAGTTATATGTTTTATGCAGTCTGTTGGAGACAGTGTACTGTAAAAAAGAATTCACTTATTATTAATATATATAATTTGCTGGGTTTTTTTTTTTTTTATAATTGATCACCCTGATATTAAGCCTTAGTTTAAACAGATGCGAAGCAGATGATATATATTTGAATGTCTTCTACAAAAAAAAAATGACACTGGGGAGTAGATCTCTGAAGAAAAATTTAAATAGAATGGTTAAATAAAGATTTCATTTCATTTTGATATAAATATACAATCGGACCTCTATTTAACGAACATCTATTTTGCGAAGTTTGGTCTTTGGAACCAAGAACATTTTGCTAATTTCTTCGTAAAATAACCTCCAAATAGCGAAGTGCATTTTCTAGTTAACGAACTTTTTCGTGGTATCTATTTTTTTTTCTCCTTGAAATGTTTTTATTATTAATATTCCCTTAGAGGAAATGAAAGAAATGTGGATACAGCTGAGGGAAAAAGAAGAAATTAACGATGATGTGCTGATTGATGATTATTTTGAAGTTGAGACCTCGGAAACACTAACTGAATCAGATATTTTGGATAGTGTGAAAAATAAAAACATACAGCAATGAATTGCGATGAAGATGATGAAAATGGAAATGATCATGATGCAGAAATCGAAAAACCTTTGTATGATCATTTGAAACAATCCGACGCAGATTACAATTTAAAGAAAATACAGTACTGAAGGGGTTTTTGGTGCATTGCAAAGATGCGAATGTACTATAAGCAAAAACACTTTTTCAAAAAAAAAAAAAAAAAAAACTCAGACGGAATTAACAGACTTTATTAGTAAAATTTAAGTTCGCATGTGGTAATGTATGCTTTATGTCATTAAAATCATTACTTTTTTTAATAATATTTATTGTTTATGTATTTTAAATCTGTTTTCTGTAGTTTAAAGTAATTTTAAAAGGTGAATCTCTATTTAACGAATTTTCCATATAATGAACTTTTTTGCAGGATTTAACGACTTCGTTAAATAGAGGTCCGACTGTATATTTATAAAGTTCAGCCTAATTTAACTTTGTACAAATGTAAGTACTTCTGAAGATGAATATCATGTTGCGATATAGGAAGCTTGATGTTTGAATTAATAATCTGATCGTAGAATGCTGAGTTACAAAATCTTATAAAGAGCAGGTATTTTGAAAACATGTAATTTAAAATTTAAATACTGTCACTTTCTGCCCACTTTAGATTCATATTACTGGTGTTTTTGAAATAAGATTTTTATATTATCAACGAAAGATTTAAATGCCATACAGAAGAAAAAAACCATTAATATAAAAATAAAGGTGACAGTAATGGTTTTCAATGAATTATGGTTTTTACTTTATATAATTGCGGTATCTACTATGGGAAAAAAAAAAAAAGAAATATTGTCAATATAATCTCTCATTTCACATGTGCAGAAAGCGAAATCAATATTTTAAATAAGCAAATGATATTTTTCAACAAACTTTTTTAGTTGCATAGCCGTTTTGCAAAGTGGGAATTGATATCTAGATAATAATCTAATTTTACACTGTTTTAATGATTTTTTTTTTTATTAGTGTTAATTAAAGCAGTGTCAGTTATTTCTTAGTTAGTTTAAAATGTTGTAAATTTCTTATCTCTGCACAAGACCTTTTATAATGACATGCTTGAAAAACTATAACCGGCCAGGACTGGCTCAAGAGGGGCAAGTATAGTCTCCCAATGATTTGTGGCCAAGAGAGTCAATCCAATGCTCACTACCTATAACCTCAGGAAAGAGCTTATTCCCCATTTGACAGAGGGTTGGCTGAGACCCAGCAAAATGAGCAATACAAATGGGTTTATTTTTATCTGCCATTTTTCAAAATGTTATTTTGAGAATCAAATGGTAAAGTATAAAAAAAACCATTGAGACTTTTAATTCAGAGTTAAGACAATATTATCCTTATATAAAAGGATATAAAAGGATTTTAATTAATGGTGAATTTATTTAAAGAATGTTGCTTATTAATGCTGGAAATAATATTTTGAATATCGTGATCAGTCATCTTTGTTCATAACTGTTAAGTTTGTAGAAAGCACTTTTGTTTATCAGTATTGATAAATTGTGCTATATATCGTTCATTGTTACAGAGAAGGATGAAATAATATTCCTCTATTATTTATATTTTAAGCTTCAGCTTATCAAAGTAATAACTTCATACTGCAAAATATCCTCCAAATTTTAAATTTTAAATTTGACAAATTCCTGCTTTAATTCTGTAATTTCTAAAATTTATACGTTTTAACAAATTTATTATTAAAACTTGGAAAAAAAAATGTTGAAATTTTTATCTTTAAAAATTAATTCTTCAATAAATTCTACATTACTTTTATCCACTAAATTATTTGTTTTGTCAGTCATGCAGGTTAATACTAGAGAACCTGTCCTTAATTTTTTTATTCCCTTTCTTAAGTTTTTGTAATTCTGACATCCTGGAATAATGTTCTGCTATTCTTGATATAGCCTTGCCAGTAGCCAAGTGGTAAGGGCGCTTGGCTGCGGGTTGGTGGTGGTGCATTTGATGCCCGGCCTCGGCAAAAGGCTGGGATTTTTCCACACTCCATTCTTCTCCAAATGAATCCTAGGGTCTACCCAGCCCTCTGTTGAATTGGTACCAGGTTTCTTTCCTGGGGTTAAAGGCGGGCGGACGTTGGGCTGACCATCCGACCTGGACTCAGTCCCATTGGTCACGAAATGCTGGGAGACTTACCTCCTGCTACCCCAAGGGCCACGTCGGCCTGTAGCGGAACACTAACTTAATTTATATTCTTGAGATACAAAACTTTGAGACTTATTAATTTTTGTTGGCATTATCAGAAATAAATAAATATACAGTGAAGTCGGTTATATCGCGATCTTTCAGATCCAAGATCTCGAAGATCGCGATCTGCTCGAGCTTTTTTTACTTCGCGATGTTAAATGTCACATACTCGAACCCTATTATCGCCCACACGATTCCAAATCGATTTAAAATGGTCATTTCGCGATTACCTACATCATTCAGAGCAATGTGAGATAATTTTATACAGTATTTATAAATAATTATAAATCATTACCTTTTCAACACTTTGATGGGTTATGTTAGCCAAAATCTTCATACAGTATTTCTGTTTTCTTACGGTATTTTGGTTAAACGAAAAAGCCCACAATTCTGGTATTTTTTTAAAATATATATTTTATGCATTTTCGTAATATTAAGGTGGGCATAGAGTCTCAATTACTGTAAATAATAAGGAAGCAAGCATATTAATTTATATCTTTGATTTTATTTTCATAAAAAATAATACTGTACCAACAGGTTGTAAACTACAGTAATGCTAATGCACAAAACATAAGTATTAATTGTAAGTAGCAAATCGCAAGCAGTTCTCTAAAATCAATCAATTTTCGTACTTTTTGGGCGAAAATATGGTAAATTTTGCAATTTTACAATTATACACCTTTTCCCAAATAGAAGGGGTCCAAGACCAAATCGCGTTATATCCGAATTTGTGATATAAACAACCGTGTTATAGCCGAGCTTCACTGTATATAAGAAATAAATGCATTTAAAGTAATTGAGAGCTAAGGTATGATAAGATGTTAGCAAGAGACTATACTTGAAAATAATATAAATATTTGAGGAAGATTTGTAAGATTTCTTTTTTTATCTGCCGAACAATGGAATGCTCATCGTAACCTAAATCTTTCCTAAATGCTTGTGTTCTTTTTTTCCTGATGATGAAGTACACAAAATACTGTACTTTAAAACATAGGCGTTTCCAAGAATTTGGAATGGTGGGTTATGATGGTTAATCATATAAAAACATTGTGTTCTTTTTCCAAATGGCGAAGGCTTACAATCAAAAGGATGGCTTTTGAACAAAAAAAATTCAAAATGCTGGATTTCTTCCATTTTCGGATGCATTGAGAGGCGGATTACTCTCTCCTCTCTCAATACACCATTGTTTTAAAACCATCATTATTTTAAAACCTGAGTTACCTCCTCGTTATTGTAGGTGCATCTTAATATGCATATTTTATTACTTGTAATAAAACATTGATAATAACAGCATTAGTAGCTAGTTTATATAATTTTTATTTGAAGCCCACTTCTGTCCCCTCATCTTCCCAATAATAATAAAAAAAAAGAAACGATCCTGTGACTCTAGGTTGCCTTGTGTTAATATCTATCATTATCCATAGAGAAGTTTTCTATTTTTTAGAGGAGGTGGAGTACAATAAATTTGATTTTCTATATTGTTTTATACGAGTAATAAAAAAAAAATGGAACTTGGATATAAAAATGTTTGATTGATACAATAACTTATAAATATTAAGATTTTTTTTTCTTCATTTTTTTTTTGCATAATAATATTTTATAATAACTGATATTATAATTTGTATATATTAATGTATTTTTCTTTTCATCTTCTTCTTTAGCCTCTGAATGTTCAGATCTGAATGCTACAACAGCAAACTCCCCTACCAATGTTACAACGACAGTGACCAATACAGTGCCTAGTCCTGGAGAGACACCGGGAACTAGTTCTAGCACAGGTAGGGAAGGGCGCGATGCTACTGCCACACCGCCTGTCACATCTACTAGTAAGTTATATGCTACAAATGTTTTTGTTTTTTAGTATTTTATTTATTTATTTATTTATTTATTTATTTATTTATTTATTTATTTATTTATTTATTTATTTATTTATTTATTTATTTATTTAAAAGCTGTAAAGTGATGAGTTATTTAAGCAGCTAAGTAAAGAGAAATTGAAAATAAAACACACTTACTTTGTAAACAGGATAAAAAGGAATAAAAGAGATGGTACTTAACCAACAGTTTTGAATACTGAGCGTATTGCATCATCAGGGACAGCACAAACATATAGGATATCAGAAAAACACTTAAGACGACACAAGGTGGGAATGCATAGCGGAAATGGGGAAGTAAAGGGATTAGAAAGGTTTAGCAGTAGTGACGGAGTCGGTGGAATAGTTTAATATGATGGGCCGACTCCTAACTGAATCTTTCTACATTATCCAGCTTAAGGCAAACAACCCAATCACCGGTGGGCAAAATGCCCGTCATGTTGCTAAACCTCCCTAATCCCTTCACTTCCCCTCATTCCCACCTCATGTCGTCCTAAGTGTTTTGTGATGTTCTATATGTTTGTGCCGTCCCTGATGATGGAATACCCTCAGTATTCTGAAACTGTCGGTTAATTACCATCTTTTTTATTCCTTTTTATCATGTTTAGAAGTAAGTGCGTTCTATTTTCAATTTCTCTTTATTTTACTACATGCATGTTAAGCTTCCTTATTATTTAGGCAGCTTTCTTACTTTTTTCTTTTGTTTCTTTATTATTGTTTGTTAAATTTAGTATTAAATAAGAAAATGACAACAAAAACTGTAGTAATGTTAATTAACAAGATGGCAGCGTTAACAACAATAATGTCCAGATTTAATGAATTCTTTTGAAATTCACACTTCACTGAAGAAATAACATTCGACACTGATTATCAACGGCCAATTGTGTAAAAATATTTAGCGTATAAAAATTCTTTAATAGTAGACTCCCATATAGCTCAAGTCAGATGGGCATTAAGTATGGACTGGAGCAGCTGGGTTTGGTTCCCAGTGCAAAGATGGATTTCTTTTCTTAGTTATTATTCATCCAGTTCTGTGCAAAAACATTATCAGAAGCTTTCCTTTGAGTAAAGACAGACAAAACTCAGATAAGCCATTAACGTCCATTGTATCCCATTTGGCCACTGCTTCGAGCCTTCATATTCCCAATAGGTTGCTAATAGATTCAAATTATGTTCGAATTACGATATAATTTTTTAATTTCTATATGATTCATTAATTTAATGACCAAAACTACTTCAGCAATTACTTCTCATAAAACACAGGTAAATAATAGGAGATTTTACCATTAAAAGTATCTGTTTTTAGACTGTTGATAGGATGCAAATATGCAGTATTAAATTATTGTAAGAATAAATTGCTAAAAAGCAGAATAAGGTTGTTCCTATTTTGAGACTGAATGGCCTCGGGAGGCACAGACTGTCAGTGAAATAAGCCAACAGATCAAATATGAGATCAGATGGTTCATCAGATATTCGCTTATCTTCGCCCCTCGGAAAGAATCAAGTACCTATTCTACAGAGGGTTGGATGATTAAAAAAAAATATTATTTAGTGATTTAATAGAAGAAAAGCTTATGTATCTCTCGCTATTGTATTCTAACAATAGTCTTATATTATTTTAAAACACAAAAGATTGTGAGTACATTGGAAAAAAAAAAATGATATCCTTGCACTTCCATTAGTGATTGCATTAGTTGTTTGCATCATATTAACACACAAGACAGTGGGGAAAGTTTAATAGTAACTGATAAAAAATTCATTGACAAATCTCTCTGCATCTTTTTTGTTTTGATTTTGTTTCATTAGTGATCAAAAAGCACATCTTAAATATTGTTAGGATTATTTCTATAATAATAATTGCTAATATATATATTTTTTTACCTTTTTTTATTCTTTTTTCTTATTGTTTAGATGGTTTTTAATTAAATTGTAATTGGTCTTCCCTACTCTGCAGAATTTTTCCTATCACTTTTCTTCTAAAGATTTTATATAATAATAAAGTACTGAAATTCTTTCAGTATTCTTTCAGTAATTCATTACAATTTATTGTGTCAGAATGGGCCATTTAAAAGAAGTCTAGGTAAGCATTTATTAATATTTCTTTATAAACTCAAAAGGATAATTGACTTTTTCATTTTATTTTGTCAGATTTCCTTGAAACAGTTTATTTGATGTCTGGCTTTAAATTACATTTAACTACTTATAAAAGTAAATTCTTTCTTTCTTAATAACTATTAGGTTTATTTCCTTCAGTATTTATATAATAATAATAATAATAAATAAATAAATCCTGAAAAAGTGAAGTTTGTTCCGATTGTGGAAAGTATAGTAAAAATATCTTTCTTTTTTTTTTTTTGAAGATTTTCTTATACAGTTATCTGAATTGAATTAAAACAGAATTCATATCTTATGATATACCTGTGATAGTAAAGTAAGTACAAGGTATCATCATAATTCTTAACTATTCATTTCTTACGACTTTTTGAAGTGGCCCAGTCTGCATTTAAGCAAACGTAATTGTATGCATTCATACCCCCATCCCCCTTGTGTTCGAATAACCTTCATTTTTTTCAAAAATTTTAAGGTGGTACTTCAACAAGTAACCAAGAAACAGCTCCTGTTAGCCGATCTGTGATGAGCAGTCCATTCACCACACCAAGCCGGCCTGACTATGCTTTTGCACACATTCATTCTCAACCTGCACAAGTTAGTAACAATCTGTATTAAAAAAAAAACAAAAAAAACAAACAAACAGGAAAAACATAACATTTGCAATTCAAACTAAGCTTTGATATATATAAATAGCAATAAATTATTAACATAATATCATATATATTAGTAAATGTTGGGATATCTTGTAATGTGGAATTTATTTTTAAGTGGAATTTTGTGCATGTTGCACAGAATGTTTACAAAAAGTTAAAAATCTAATCTTTTTTCAGATGACCTATAGGTATAATATAATATATAGCACTAAGTAAGTCATAATGTGCCATTTTGTTTGCATAAAAATTGCATAAAATTCCAGATACTGGACTTCCGATTGGAAATATGTGTGAGACAAATGAAGGTAATAAGGTATTAAAAGATAATATATTGTCATCGATTAGGTTTACATTATGTGCCATTATTTACAGTTTTAGTCTTGTTTATACTTTTTTTTCTTTTTTCAGCTGTATTATTTTTCAAACTCCAATTCCAACATTTTGTTTACTATTTGTTTTTCTTTAGTTTCAATTGTTTTTGATCATTTCCATCAATTCTAACATGTTATCCATTTCAATTCCAACAACCCAAAAGTTTTAGTATTTTTCTCCATATTATCTACTGCTTTGCCTTCATCCATTCTTACTCCCTTCTAATCATGGCTACCTTATTTTAGTTTACTAGGAAAATGCTCAGGTATCAATTGGATAGAAAAGACTGAGCGATGTGGGGGAAGAAAGCAAAATAGTCACGCTCATATTTTAAGGACCGTAAATCAACAAAATACTAAGTTTTAAGGAGATCGGCTAGCTGTTTGAGCAGGATGCAAGTACAGGGGGACAAAGAAATGAAGGACGTAGATATGGTTGATTGATATGACTGGTTGATTGACCATTCCTGTCGTTTGCCATTTCTCTGAGATCCCTTTATCCTTTTTACTGTTTTTCTTTTGAATAGAAGATGTAGTCAGTTACATAAATTTTGTATCTCAGTCCTCTAGGTAATTCAGATTTCTTGGTACCCTGAATTACCTAGAGTCTGTGCCTTAGATGCGACTTGTTTCTTGTTCGCAGATAAGCATGTCCATTCAGGACCTTCTAAGAATCCTGTTCATTTCTTAATGGTTTCTATTTATTTATTTTCTTGTCTCATTAGAATTATCCCAAAAAATTTTCTTCATTAATGCTTTCAAATTCCTCTGCATTTATCCCTTCCATGCTTTAATCGTCTGCTCTACAGGACTAAATTTCTTCTATTGCTGTGATTCACTTCCATCTAAAACAGTAATTTTACTTGAATTGTAGCCATCATGGTTTCATCTTTAATAATCCCTGCTTATTTCAATAGTTTCTATTCCATATTAAACCTATATCATGCTATACACATTATGTTACTTAATTCCCATCATAAATATTTACTTATAGCAGCTCTATCCTCTGCTTTTGCTGCAAGTGATGTTCACAAGCAGAATGAAGTTGTTTTTTTACCTATAAGGAAAAATTATTTGCACATTAAATTTTTCTTTTCTGTTTTTTAAGGGAGAGACGGTTAAAGATATCCCAAAATTTCACTAATTTGTATCATTAGTTAATTCATATACAATATCGAAAGCACTGAAGATTATGAAGCATTCATATTACCGTCAAATGCCATCTTTAACAGTTTCAGAAGTACTATTCAGGGATTGCTGATGTTCATAATTTGTTCTGATTTAAATAAGATTGCAGCAGAGGGTTGTTTGTTGGTTCCAGAAAGGATTGGAACTACCGTATAAGCTCCAATAAACGCTGAGGCTCTAATTGTCGCCGGTCTCTAATAAGCGCCGGGCTGCAGAGGGGACATGGCCAAATAGTAGCCGGTCTCTAACAGTAGCCGGGTCTTTGATATTTGCCTACCGGTACTAGTGTAAGCGTCCGTATCTTTATAGTCATGCATAATACCTTATGGTACATTGCCTTACAAAATGTCGCCTAAACGGTCATTTGACATTGCCTTTAAGATTCGCGCAGTGGAATACGCGAAAGAAACTTCCACTGAGGCTGCCGCCCCTTCAATGTAAATTCGGACGACAAATAGCAGCGAAAGGTACAGAAAGACATTGCCATTTATCTTTAACAGTCTTATGTAGCAGTCATGTGAACAGTCATGTGAAATTCAAATAAAGTAGCTATTTATAATATTAGCCGGTATTTATGTGTTAAAATATTGCGTTCTGAAGATTTTTGTTAATAATGGCCGGCCTCTAATAGCAGCCAGTCTCTAATAAGCGCCGGAAGCCAAGGCTAGTTTTGCAAATAAATGCCGGGGACCTCTATTGGAGCATATGCGGTATTCAGTTTTTATTTATATACAAAGAATCAAGTTTTATATCCAAAAACTTGAAAACTAATATATCAAATTAATATATATATATATATTAATCCAAAAATCATCTTTTAGATGACACAATGAAATTGTGCTGAACAAAGCAATTTACTGTTGTTTCTTCTCACTAACATTTCCTAAATTCAAGTAAATTCAGTTGATAGGTTAGTTTTGCTGTCTTACTTTACAACATATGAAATAAATTGGTAATCATTCATATAGTGTGCTTGTCCCCATGGATTATTGTTACAACATGGTTTTGTCTATTTTAATGAAGGCTTTTATAATTATTCATTTTATTTCACCCCAAATATTTTTGGAAGCATTAGAAAAGATTTATGATATTAGTATAATGTATTTATTTTATGAACCACTCCATACAGTAATTTTTTTTTCTTCTTTAGCTGTTTACTTACCCGAGTATCAGTCCAGTCAATATGAGTGCAATGAGTGGGGTCATTAGTCCGACAAATTTGAGTTTGTTTACATCACCTGTGACAACTCCACGTACGACGCCTCGTTCAACACCAATTCCTCGCTGGAATCCTCCCCCCTTCATCTCCTTAGACGAAAACAACATGGACTATAGCATGATGGCTGGACTTATACCTAGTGCCAATCCAGATGAGCCTTCTTCACTTATTGTTGAAGGTATGTTAGCTTTGGCCACTTCTTCTTTACTGTTTTAAGTCTTGGTATAAATTTCTTTCAAACCTCTGCTAATGTTTATTATATTTTAATTAAATATATCTTTTTTTATTCGACTGTATTATGTTAAAATACCCTTGAAGTTTTTAAGAGAATGGTATTAAAGTGCGATAATATTAATGCTTAATTCTTACTTTGTTGTATGTTGTTTTTCAAATGTTATATCTTCTGTTTTGTTTGTTTGAAGTTACTTACTTGAATTTGTTTACTTGTCTTGTCAGCAATGACAAGGAATAAATTATTATAACCTGAGGAAGACTGGGACATAATTATAGTTGAAATATTGCATATTAAAATATAAAAATTTTTAGTAGAGGATCGAAGGAAGTTTGTATTAATATTTATATTATTTTTACATCTCTTTGTCATATACATTGCCCAGCCACTTTATTAGGTATACCTACCTAGTAGTGCATTGGGCCTCCTTTAGCCCTCAAAACAGCCTGAAATCGTAGAGGCATGGATTCCACAAGATGCTGAAACTGTTGTTGAGATATTGTGTACCATGCAGACATGAGTGTGCCACGCAGTTCCTGAAGATTTGATGGAGGTGTAGGCCTGGGGCGAACAGTCTGTTCCAGCTCATCACACAAATTTTCAGTCGGGCTGGGATCCGGGGACTGAGCGGGCCACTGCAGCAAGGAAAAGTCATTGTCATGTTCCTCAAATCATCCCATAGTGATGCAGGCTTCTTGCACCGGTGCATTATCCTGCTGGAAGTAGCCATCTGCATGAGGATAAACTGTTAAAATGTACGGTTGCACTTGTCAACTATGATGTTTAGGTATGCTCTAGCATCCTGACATGCTTCCAGAGGTATCAATGGACCCAACGTGTGCCAGGAAAACATCCCCCACACCATGAAACTGCCCCCACCAGCTTGAAGAATTGTTGTAAGACACAACATTTGTGCGCACAGCAGGGGTGTACCTAATAAAGTGGCCGGACAGTGCATATACTTCTACAGCAATTGAAAAATTCATCACAGATTGAATGAAACTATTAGATTTTAATTGGTGAAAAGTAACAAAACTTTTAGGTAAAAATTCAGTTCGACCCTAGTGTGCATTTTTCTGCCATTTAACATTTATTTAAGAACTTTTAGCTTGCAACTTCACATTGAGTTTTAAGAGTTGTAGGGTTTTCTTTGCTTTTTTCTAATCTTAGAATTTTCTCATCATTTAAGATCTTTAGGTCTTTTCAAATATTCCTAATAAAGCAAGGTTGTTCTGTTTTCCGTATGAAGCAGAATTAAAATGTCTTGGTAAGGAAAGAAGCTCACTTAGCCTATCTTTTTGAAGCTTCTTATTTATCAACGCTGGATTTGAAAACTTCATAAATTTTATTGCTTAATTTAAGCTCCCATGCTCATGTAGAAGGAAAAGTTATTTAACATTCTGAAAGTATGTTTCCATCAGTAGTCTAGTAGATAATAAATAGGAAATGAAACGTACTCACTTGGTAAAAATGAAATAAACAGCATAAAATAAATGTTTAAACTGTCCCTGAGGATGGAATAGGCCCAGTATTTCGAAACTGTCAGTATGTCACCTTGTTTGTAAGGCCGCGTGGTTGACGTTGTCGCTAGACATTGGCCTCTCACCTAGGCCAATGTCTAGCGACAACGCCAACCGAGTACCGAGGTTCTGTTGTCTTGTGGGTTTCATGATGGTGGACAATCAACGTTGGGCAGGTTTTCTCGGGATTTTCCCGTTTCCACTGCCTTCTCCCACCATTCTTTCTCAGTCTTTCCCACCGTCTGTCCTTATTTTTGTGGGATAGCACAATAGATCAACGGTCGCATTGCTCGGGTTCCCTAACACCCACACTCACCACATAACATAATAACACCTTGTTTTTATGCTGTTTATTTCATTTTAACCAAGTAAGTGCGTTTCATTTCCTATTTATTATCCTTTTTCATTCAGTCTAGCTGTAGCATCATAAGATGAATAAAATTTAAGAAGCAAAAGATATTTATGGTTAAGGAAAAAAAAATAGTCCTGTTCTGAATATTGAATAATTAACATTATATATAAAGCATGACAGCACTTGTTAGTTACATTGGAATAGGATAATCCATTATTTATTTGTTGGGGTGTTAGAGATGAGTAAGAACTCTTGGATGAATAAAACAATTTGATTATTATCACAAGAGATAATCTTCATCCCTTCGAAATTTGGAGTATGTCCTGTCTTTTTATAGTGTTTAAATATAATGGAAGTATTAATGATACATGTGTTGTTTATGTCGTTGATACAAATTCTGGATAGTACAACCAATATATAGCTCTTACTACCCATTTTACAGGGAATTTTGTATACAACATTCTTCTGTTGGAGTATATCTGTAGTTATATCTTGATTAAATTTGAAACAATTATTACATTTATTGATTACAAATATATATTACCTAAGTAATTTTTTAATTACATTGTTGATTTTATTGTTATCAATAAATGTCATGCTACATGCATGTACAATATGTGAACTTATTCACTGTTGAAGTGATATTCCATTATTAAGACTCGTAGATAAAGAGAACAAAAATGAAAATGTTGTTTAATAAAATACTCCACAGTTAATTCGAAATGTGCACTAGCGATTGGTTGCCATTTGGCGTTGTAGTCAATCCACCCATATCCACGTAATGTATATAATTACCTGTAAATTAGGATAATAAATAAAGAATCGTTTTTGTGAAGTGATTTCTGACCAGTTACTACTTAAAACCACACAACAATACCTGAGATGTAAATTACGATTTGATTTCTTTTAGCATCTTGCTTGTAATTTAATTAAGCAATTACCTGGAAATGTGTGTTAATACATGACATTTGACATTATCATAAGACATAATAAATAGAGGTAATTAAAGGATACGCATATAATCATTTAAAAACCATAATTATGCATTGTATGATAACATAGATTTAAAAATAGTTACATGTATGGATGTATTGTATATTAAGAATACCTGTCAATCAGGTATTTGATTGACAGAAGGCATAACTTATTTTAATTCCTTTAAAAATAAAGTTTTTCAAAGGTTAGATCCTTTTTTTAGAATGGGATACAGAATTCTTACTCATTGCTTCTTTGTTCATTGTTTACAGGATTTCAGGTCATATTTTATTCATCATTGGTCTTTGATCTATCAATTGGTTTTTCCCATTGCCTGTAATCAGACATCCGTTCATCCATTATTGTTGATTTTCTTTTCGGAATTTTCAAAGTTTCCAAGAGGAAAGGGGGGGGGGAAAGGATTAATTTTTTTTTTTTTTTTTTTTTTTTTTTTTTGGTTGGTTTGTATACTGTTTGACGACAGATGCGAGACCCCTACTTGGCAGAGTGGCAAGAAGAGTCGAATTGTGTTTTAGGGGAGAAGGGAATAAGAGATTACGATTGCCTATGGTGGGAGATATTTATTTGTATATTTTTTTTTATATTATTGTTAAGCAAAATAGTTACTATTTTAAAAACTAGAATGTTCACAAAATAAAAGATAATTTTCCGATGTTTAATAATACACAAACAAGACGGTTTAAACATCCCGTGGGACGGATGGACTACCCTATTACGGGAATGGATTCGCCTTCTTCTGCCATGTTGAGGGGTCTCACATCTGTGTTTGGCCAGTATTTTACATTAACCTATTGTCTAGATGAGCTAAATTGTATTCCTTGCTGTTATGGTTGTTTGTGAAAGTAAACCCTATGGTTTGCCCAACTCTCTCTAGATTTGGGATTGGGTTTCTTTCTTGAAGGTTAAAACCTGGTAAATGTAGGACTAGCTATTGTAGCTCCTGTTTCCAATTAGCCATTGAAACTCCAGAGCTTACAAATCGTCTGACTCATGAGCCAGATTAGCTTGATATTTATTAAATATTTTTTCCCAATAAAATATATGTCATTCCTTTAATTCTGTAATGGGATTCTTTTTAACATTTACGTTTTGGATACTTAACAATTAAATTTATTTCACCAAATAATGTAATATTACAAAGGGGCAAATTTTCGAAGTCTTTACAGCAACTTCTTTATCAAGCCAAAAAGGTGAAATAAAAACACCAAAAAACAAAAAAGAAAACCTTAGAATACATAACAAATAGGACATAGCATTAACGAGAAATATAACCACAATAATTGTAAAGGAAAATTGAAATTAATAATATAACTTCATATCAAAAATTAATACAAACGTTGTATATTATTTAAATGAAGGTTTTGTCTTTCTTGCCAAAGTTTTAAAAATATTATAGTATCTTTTTGTAATATTATGTTATTTGGTGAAGTAAAGTTATTTAATTACTGTGTATATGACAACAATATATTGTATATTGTTAACTGTGTTGTGTCTGAAACCATGTAATACTTGTTGCTATATTAAATTACAGTGGAACCCCGTCATTCGTCCGCCTCTCTACTCGTACAACTCGTTATTCGTCCAACTTTTTCAAGTAAAATTCAACTCGCCATTCGTATGCTTTCCCCGCGAATCGGACAGTGTGACCTTGTTACTGGCCGCGCCATGCGGTCGCTTCAGCTCAGTCTCGTGCTAGCTTCCGTACACTATGCATCGTCCACGCAAGCTTCGTGAAACTTTGTGCTATTTTATTGTTATTTTTATTAAAAATATTGCAGCCATGGGTCCAAAAAAGGTTACTAATTCAACCAAGCCTAAAAGGAAAGCAGGTTTACAAAGGTTTAAATAAGCAATCATCTGTGGGTCTGGAACGGATTAATCCAATTTACATTATATCTTATGTGAAAAAATGATTCGCCATTCGAACTGCCTCCTGGAACGGATTGTGTACGAATAGCGAGGTTCCACTGTATTGTGAAACTAAAAGTTGACTGTGAAATTGTATTCATTATCTGTGCGTTTTATGTATTCTCCTTTTGATTATTAATGTTGTTTTTTACAGATCGATACTTCAGTCCTGTTGTGCACAATAATGAGTCAATGGATGCCAGCAGTCAGACTTCCGGCAGTGCCCCTAGCACCCCTACAAAGTCACAACCATCGTAAACAGTGACAATTACTTCATTGCTCAATGGGTGAGGTGTTTAGAAGGTTCTGTTGGATGCTGTGATAGGAACATTGGAGTTCATTTTCTTACATGAATCTAGTTGCCATTAATAACCAAATCATAATGAAAAATTATATTTAAGTAATGTTAATGCACAGCAAAGCAAAGAAAAAAAATGCTGTTTTAATACTTTTATTTCCTTGTGTTAATATTAACAAGCAAGTAAGTTGTATATATACATAGTGAGGGCGATGTATGGACTTGTCTTTCATAAGATGATGAATTTAATAATGGTGCTGTAAGAATATGTTTAAGACACCCACGTGAATAAAAAAAAATCCATTGTGATGGTGACACAGGGTAATGGCTAATGGGCTTGGCGAAAGGTATAGGTAGTCAAACGAAAGGCTGTGGTTTGGTATACTTTTTAAATGGAAGTAACAGGGGCTGGCAAAGTTTAGTCTATATACTTACATACCTCAAGTTTTTTTAAAAAAAAATATAGGCCTTGATAACTAGTTCATGTAGCAATAAACATGTTCGGATTCACCGTCTTCCCCTTGTTTGTCCGTTGTGTTCATCACTGTAAATTAACAGTGTGCAGGACTTTAGAATGAAAGTTGTTTGAATTTTTTAGAAATATGTTTTGATTGTTGTGATTGTTTTATCATAGATAAAGATCTAAATAGGTTTGTACAGGTTTTTCTTTTTCTTTTCTTTTTCTTTCTTTTTTTTTTTTTAATGTATGAGTGCGTTGTCCTAGTCATTTCTTGCTGTTAATCCTATATGACCTCATTGACTGAACCCCGTGAGTAACGTTTGTTCATTAGATGCCGAATAAGACTTAAGTTCTTTTTTTTTTCTTTTGTTAAGCTAAAACCGAAATTCTTTTTAGTCTTCTTTTTTTTTTTTTTAGATAGCTCACTTTAAACAGTTATATAACAATTACTAGTTTCCTATCAGTATTATTGCTCAGGTTAATTAATTAGTTTGCATGTGTTAATAGAGCTTTTATAAGTCACATTTTAACATTGTTATAGCATTATTTGTCAACTGCTACTTCCAAACTGTGCTAGCCCCTGTACTCTTTATTGTTGAATTTACGAAAATAATATGCTAGGTTGTTTATTCTTGCTTGGCATTTACATTTTGAATATCCATAAAGTTCATCTTGTTGTTTTTAAAGATTCACATTCATCTAAACATGTGAAGTAAAAGGCGGTTATACCTTTGAAGTTATTTGACAGAAAAATAAAAATAAAAAAACTGCCATCAAGTTGGCGTAATGATATCTAGGTAAAGTTAATAACGTAGGTAGGTAATCTGTAGGAAATGTCAGCACAGCACCAGGGCTGCATTAGGCCTGATAGGCTGAAACTAGTTGCCTTGCATTCTTATAATAACAAATTATGCAATAACATTTATTATTAAAAATTGAAAATAGTTTAGCTTATCATAATAAAAAAAAATTATAGCAGACTGAGTTAGGCCCCATATATTGAGGCATTTAGTATAGAAAAAGAAAAAAAAAAAGCAAATTTCATACCATCCTTATAATAACTTCATTCAGTACATATAGAAACTGAAGTGGATGACTTCTGGGGATGAAGAGTCCCCTCATGCAATTATATATATATATATAGTTTTAGCTAAAGCTTACACACCATATGCAGCTGAAGGTAACTGAAAACTCTTACAGACCTCAGTAGACATCCAACCTAGATATTAGTTGTAGAATAATATTTAATAGGGACCCATGTAGTGTTAGCAGTAAAAGGGGTCCATGCTCTAGGTGGGGAGGTTTAAATTTTGATAGCACTATATTAAATATATATAAATGACTATATATATACATATATCAATTGTTATATTGTTAATCCTGTTGTTGAACTTGCAGACTGTATTAATAAGGAGGTACTTTGTTAATTTGTTGAATACCTTACTCATTATGAAGCTCAAGAGAACTTAAACAGAAGAAAGTAGAGTACTAAATCAGAAGCCTAGAAAACAATAAAACAAAAACAAAAAATCTAGGAATTATGGGGTCTTATTGCCTGCACTATTTCAACCCCATTTGTTGTATTCATGATTCTGTAGGTTTCAACAATGCAAATTATTATTATTTATTATTATTACTTCTACATTACTACTGAAATTTTGATCGGAGAATTAAGTGCAGGGGTTATTTTGCATATTCTATGGTCGTGAAATCATAGCTATGCAAAAGACTATATTGTGAATGTGACTGAGACATTTTTTTGTCATAGAATCTTTATATCTTCCCTTTCCTGTTCAGTTTCTTTGATATTTAAATTTAGTTGTATGGTCTTCCCGACACTTTTATTTTTGAAAGAATATCTTTATTTATATATTGTATATATATTTTGTGTGTATAATTAAGAAATGAGAAGATGTGTCTATATACACACAGAAATATATTTATATTTAATATATATAGATATATCTATATATATAAAAGTCAGTGTGTAGTTATCTTATTTTTATGTTAATGGAAATATATGATTTAATTTATTTAAATGTTAACAGTTAAAATTAAAATAAGTCTAATAATTAAAAATTATAATAGAAGCCCCCCTTCCCCAAATAGAAGAGAAACTTCCCCTTTTTATTTATTTATTCCTTTTATTTTTCTTTTTTTGTATATTTTTGAAAGAATTGGGTGAATATGCCTTTGTTGTGTCAAATGTATGCATCCTATTTAGTCGAATATTGTTAGCAGAATTTGCACGGGGTCTCAGTCATGTGGTTTAGAATGGCACAAAGTGCAAAGAGGCAGCCTTCCACATTGTGGTGCTCTTTCAAATGGAAGGTTTCTGCCAATGGTTTGGAAAACAAAAAAAAATCAGGTTCTCTTGTTAAATCCGAAGTATGAAATCAGTGCATTTTTTTTGTTATTTCTATTTCCCTCCTATTTCTAAAATTATGTACAGTGAAATGAGTTCCCGTAATTGAAATAAGGGGTACTGGTATATTGTTTACTAACTACACATCAGTTGTATAATTTTGCTTTTAAAAAGTAAAAAAAAAAGCAAACAAACAACAAAAGATATAGGTCCATTTTGTAATATTATAGGCTTTTTTATCAATAACAGAATATAAAAAAAAAGAGAAAAAAAAAATAAAAAAACAAAAAAATAAAAAAACAAAAGAAAATAAAACAACAACAAAAAAAAAAGATGCCATATTCCTCCACTATCATAAACATAATAATTGTACAGTTTATCAGCCATACATCTAGTTTGATACACCATTTTCTTCAATATATACATATATATATATAATAGCATAAGCTGAATGGCCTTACCATTTATCATTTAGCTGGTGCATGGTCCCTGTCAAGATTTTTGATAAATCGCATGTACTTTTTTGGAAGCCTGAGATACAGGATAATACTGAAGCTACCTCTTTCAGGTGGAATATGATGTCCGAGTTTAATAAAAGTGAAGGGCAGAAGGAAAGATCTGCTACAAATTCTACCGTATTTATTTAATTTATTTATATATATATAAATACATATATATTTCTATATATTACAGTAAACATATAATTGCTAGTCATGACTTCCAGTAGATATTTATTACGATACCAAATAATTTTATTACCTATTAAGTTTTAAGATCATTTGTTTATTTCAAGTTTATTGCATGCATTAATGTATATACATGTTCATGTAATTAATTTGTTGCCATTTACACGTTATGGAAATAATAACACAAATGAAAAGAAAAAAAAAAATTCTTCTTCCTTTTTTTTTTTTTTTCCTCCCCCTAAGCAGTGCTTGCATGTGTAATTATGTATTATACATATTTATATATACTCAGCAGCCTTTCCTTCTGATGGTGGAATTTGCTTTTTTTTTTTTTTTTTTTTTTTTTAAATTGACAAAAGCGGGACCATCTAGGTTCTATTTTTGTCAACTTAAAAAGTCTCGTGAAGTGCTGATCTCAGTGTGTGTAATAGCCTGACATGCACCTGGATTTTGTACAAACCATGCATGCGAATGTAAATAAGTAACGATTCACAGATACACTCTGGTAGTGTACACTTTGGTACTTTTTAGACGTAATCTAATTTCCATATCTTTGATGCAGCTAAAAAAAAAAAAAATAAAAAAAAAATTGATAATAAATAATTACAGATTATTTTATACCAAGAGATCTGTAATACTATAAAGAACATAATTTTAATATAGTTTTATTAATTCTTTTTGTAAAATATTATTTACGTCTTATTTAATCTTGAGATTTTTAAGAGAAATAATTTGATATACATGTATGTAAGTAGCCCAATTCTGTAGAGATGCAATGTAAAGCTTTACATGTTAAGGGAGTGTTATTAACAATTATCGAGGTTCCTTACATTGGTTTCTGTAACAATACTTTCAACAAGACAAAGCAGTTCGTTAATTTCTGCATTGAAAAGATTGTCGACCTATTTTTCTTTCTTCTGCTTTACAAAAGGCAACAACAGATAGTGCCAAAATAACAAAAAAAATTCACAGTTTGTTGTGTGTGCAGTATACAAATGTTTCAGGGCATGCTCACATTGTGAACAAGAATAAATGAAAGGACAGAATTGCATACTTTTTTTTTAATTTACTTATATATATATGTATATATATATATATTTGCTAACCTTGTTAGCTCTTCTTGTTTGCCAGTATATATGAAATTATGCCATTTTTAATTAAACTGAAGCTTTACAAACAACCAAGTAAATCATTTGATTTTCCTGCAGTGAAGAAAATAGTGTTTATAATGAAGTTCAACATTGTATAAAGAATGTATGTAAATATGTAACGGGCATCTTCATTTTAATAAATTAATTTTGCAAATAATTATATTTAGATATGTTAAGAAGCATGAAAGATATAGTATATTCAGAAGATTTTATTTATTGGCAGCGGTTCTCCTGTGTTTTAGATGGTAATTGAAGTGTTAAGAATCACTAATATGAAACAAAACTGCAAGATAGTTGTAAAAATTTCCTTTTGACTTGCAGATACTAATTTATTATGCAATATAACATAGAACTGCCCTAGCAGTGATTTTTGAACTACTGCAGATTTTTGTGCTTGTTTTTCAATTAATACAAAGCCAAGATGTTAGATGTTTATAGGTTGAAATTTTTAAAAATTATTTATGATGTGTTTTTTTTTTTTTTTTTCTTTTTTCTTTTTTTTTTTCCTTTCTGTAATTAAAGTGGGCTATTTGTTATGTATTGTTAACTTCATAGTTATCATCTGATAATGTTATTATAGTAGATTTCTTGTTATAACTATTTTATATCATAATTTTAGAGTTTCTGTTCTTCCAGAATGAAATTCTGGTATGGATACAGTGTGCCTTGTACCTTTATAAGGAAAAAGGTAACTGCTTAAGTTTCATACTTGCAGGAGTGATGACCTACCAGAGTGTTCAAAATGGCTGGGGTAGAGTATTTAAGTAAGGAATTCATACCATCACTCTAACCCGATTGAATAAATTTTACATGTTACGTAGTCATATTCTTGCACTAGCCATAATTAGGTCACGAAAAATTAAAGTGGCAGATGTAGTCTATTAGACTATTCTACTTCAAATACGTATATAATTGCTGAAATATAGGGAAAAAAAACATATTAAAATAAAAAAAGGAAAAAAAAAACTGCAAATATAACTTAGTATTTAATCATATTAATAACGAAGGTAGTACAAAAGTTGTGCTAGTAAGGAATGTCTTTAGGAGTGCCAAACTGGCTTTCATTTAGGAAGCCATGCTATATTACTGTATTAGCAGAGGGAAAGTTGAAAGGTTTCAGCAGTGTAGAATGCTGAGAAGTTTGTTGATACAGTTATCAACCTGCTTTTTAACAACTAGCTTTAATAATAACTTTATATATCATACCGATCCATTTTACTAAATATTTACAAATGAAGCATAGAAAGAACTTGCAACTATAGAAGAAGGCTATCAGCATGCAGACTAAAAAGTAAAATTAGTGATGAGATCACAAGATCTAGAAGTAAAGTTTGTAGAAAATTAGAAAATATATAAATATATATATATGTATATATATATATTTAAAATGGGAATTTATCTACACTGCTTAAACAATCTTTTAATTTCAGATTCATCAAAGAACCCAATCCTGTGCTACTTGTTTGATTGTTGTTATGTTTTTGTTGTTTTTCATTTTTCTAATGTTTTAGTTTTGGCCACACATGTAATGACAACCCTGCAATCCGATTTGGGAATTGTTTGATTATACATTATGTTTTCAGTAGAATATTAGATGCAGAGGCTCATCCGAAATCTTTTGGGACAGTTCACTGGTATTAGCAGATGATAAACAAACACTAATCCTTTTGTTTTTGTTCCTTTACATAATAATTACTCATGCATTTAAAAATATTTGACATAAACACCAGAATGTCTTTTTACAAGTAAACAAGCTGACATTACTAAAGATGTTTTTAGTTTGATTCTTTTTTTTTTTTTTTAAATAAATGCATAAAAAAACAACACGAGGCTACTCTCTTCTTTGCAGCCTTATCTTTGCAAAAATAAATAAATAATAGTAATGTACAATATCTGGGAAGTTGGACAGTTGAGAATTTTAAAAATTCTACTTGAATGATCTGAAGTAAAACTATTTTGTAATGAGCATTCCATCCGTGGCTGCTTTGTGCGATCAAAGAAAACTAAAGGTGGAATCCTCATTAAAACATCAGTTTTGCTACTTCCTGTAACGTCTTTGTCATTGACTGAGTTCCGTAATTTCCACCGGAAGAATTAAAGCTGTTTAATGTTTCGAAAACTGTCTCATTTGACTTCTGCGGATGAACTCTGATTGAATTATCTGCAGGTAATGCAGTTAATTAAGCGTGGCAGTATACAGTCTTATGTGCAGCATTACAACTGTAACTTTATGAACAGTCTCTTTGATAATTAACTTTATATTTTTTAATACAGTTTTTAATCTAGTGAATATAAAAAGAAAAGTTCTATAAATTTCCACTCCATTTGTGCCTAAATTTTAGTGATATTTTAAACCTCTTCTCTTTTTAATTGTTCAACAGAGTACCTGATATCAAAGTGATGTTTAATATATATATTTATAAATATATATAAAGTACATGTATATATATTTGGTATGTTAGCAAATGTTCAGTTGATGTGTTTTGTTTTCTTTATTTATCTCACTAGTCACTCTTTAACTGAAAGAAAAATCAATGTATTTAGGAAATATTGTTAGGGTTGGCTATTGCTTAGTTACTTAGTAATTTTTGCAGGGTATGTCATTTCCTGTTTTTGTCATGATACATAATTATGCTAATTTAGGTTTACGAAATTGCTTTTGTATTGCTTTTGAAAAAAATGTAAATCTATCTCTTGATTGAGAATCAATATTTGTTTGTGTTTGATTAAAAAGTCATTCTTTTAGCTAAATAAACTGTTATGAATGCCATGTTTAATTGTTCCAATCAAAAAAAAAAACAACTACAACAAATCTAAATACCAGAAATAATTATAGCAGTATATGATGTTTGGTGAAGTTGTTTTGCTTTTCATAGTCTTAAATTTGCAGCATTTTGATATACTTCAAGGTGTTTTAGTCACGACGTTAAAATTTTTTCCTATGTTTCATAAGGAAATTGTTAATATAATTTCCTTTAAAACCACGGTTTCTTAGTGATTGTGGAAGTTCAAACTACTTTCAAGTAATTAAATTATTGCTTTTTCAATAATACTGTTAGTGCTTCCATTACTCATTTGTTAGTGAAATTAATTTGTTTAAAACTAGTTCTCTATCTGTGTTAAAAGTTAACTAATCATAAATACTTTATATTAATACACATTGTAGATAGCGTTGTTGTTATTGTTTTTATCTTTATATAAATTTTGAAGTCTAATTTTAGATACTAGTCACTGTAATTACTATTATATTAATTGTCTAGTTATTTAGAGCTTTTTTTAAAGTTTTCTATTACTCCATTTTAGCTATTTTAAATTCTAAGGGATAGGGAAATATAGATAACTCATTAATTAATATTAGATAATTGAAAAGCTTAGCTTGATTCAAAGTTGATGCCCAGTTCTTTTCAGCAGGCCTTACGTGCAATAAAAGATATACCACTTTTTATTAATGTATTTCTATCATCCTTTTCTTTTCTTTTAATAGAATTAAAATTCTGTTAATTATATATTAACAAGATCAGATTTTCTTATTAGAATTATTATTAGTAAACTTTTTTTTTATTGTATGCTGCATCAACTAAAATCATAGGAAATGATTTTTATTTCTTCGTAAGTAATTAAAAGTTTCCTTTACTTCATAGCTTTTCAAAAAAAATGCAACAGAAGATTTACTTTGGAAAGATGTGGTATAATAATGAACCACAAGTTAATGTATCGCAAACACGATAAGTGTAATAAAAATGTTAATTAGACAAAATTAGCTTTAAATTAAAATACGTGCCAACTTCAGCTTCTGATGCAATGATGGTGCACTACAGATGGCTGCTAAACTTAATGCAGGCAAAAATTTAGTTTTCTGATACATGACGATCCTGCATTGCTTTCACAGGAATCAATGTAACTGGAGTGCTTTGTAGAAACTTTAATATCTTTGTTAATTATTGATATTAGTGCAGAAACCTAAAGACAAAAGAACGCTTCAGATCTTTTAGGCAATTATAATTAGCAGGAGCTGAAACTTAAGTAAGAAGTTAACTTAACTTAAGAAAGTTTACATTTTGTAAACTATGAACTCATTTACTTAAGTAAATTAAAATTATTTTACTTAAAGTCTCTGTTATGCATATTAAAATATCTGCCTAAGATTGCATATTTATGAAAGATATGTGAATTTTAATTAGTTTAAAAAAGAAAAAAAAAACCAACAGTCCTTTTACTGCAGTATTGGTTTATAAATTTACAAGAGAAAAAATATATTTGATTTCCAAAAAAAAAAAGGAATTTCCAGTGGCTAATTGTTAATTCTTTTTTGTGGTGTTTTGGTTTTGCAATGTTTTAATAGGCATGTTTCTCATTTTTTTTGTTCAAGCTAATTTTATTTTGCTATGTTTAATAAGTAAGTTCATAATAATAAAAGTTGATATTAAATATAAGTAATAAAAATCGTCGTCATTAATTCAAAAGTTTTATTCAGCAAAATGTTCCTTTTTGAAATGTTTTACTGTAGGAATACTTATTTATTTATTTATTTTAATATAATTCAAACTAACTGCTTTAATATTGGGGGGGAAGGGGATAACTATTAAAGAAATTTCTTATTTTCACATCTAATATCAAAATTTACATTAACTCTAAACTTATCTATTTTTCTAAATTTTTGTCAAATTCAGTTTGAAATAGAATTTAATCCTAAACTTCCAAATCGTTCTTTAAAATAAGAAAACAAACAAAAACAGGTTAATTAGAATAAAAAGAAGTAGTTACTGTGACATAGGGTAAGTTTTTAAAGTTGCATTTCCGTTGTTGTTCTTTCAGTTTAATATATTGTTGTACCAAATCCTAGTCTTCAATTTACCAAGTTGTTTTTTTTAGATAAAGCTGAATTTATGATGTAAGTTTTACAGCAAAAATCAACTTCAGTCTTACTGAAGTTTAGTTGTGTGAAAAGTTTTAAAATATAAGGCCTCGCTTTGCAAATAATTAATGTAAGTTATGGTGAAACCGGAATTGAATGACTCTACGAATTTTGCATTAATTTTGAATAATGCAGAGAATTTTGATTATTCTGTAAAGTTTACTACTACTGTTTTGAAGTAGGCATCTGTGATTATGTAAAAGTAAAACTTATCCCAGTTCATTTAATTCTCAATTAAAAAAAGCTTTCCTCCTTTTTTTAACAAATTCTCGTTATGCTTGTATCATAAAGAAAATTGCTCCATTTACTCTATTAACTTTAAAATTCTTAAAAAAACTGAATTTTTTTTTTTAGTGTTTTTCTATGATTGCTCTACAAGCATTTACTTGAAATATATCTGTTACTATTGTAACAAAACTTAGTTCGCTGACAATTGTTTTTGTTATCATATCTCGTGTTATTGATGTCAACCTGTCTTTGAATGCTCAGAATGAAGAAGGCTTTGATACTCAGCAGTTTTCTGAAAGTTTATATAATATGACTGGTTGATATCGAATCACTTTTTAATTAATTATGGTGTCAAAACATTATATTCTTACTGTTCAATTTCAGTAGCAATTTTTTTTTTTTTTTAAGGAACTGTCAATAGAATTTTAAAGTTTTGCTGTTTTTACAACTCTTTTAACTGAAAAACAGTTTAATTTTGTAGATTATATTTCGAAAATTTTGTAAGAAATTACTAAAAGGGTATTTCTTTTTCCTATCTCTTCAAATACTTTGTAATTTAGGGCTTTCCAATTATTGTTATTCAGACGATGGATTTTTGACTAATTGATTCAGGGTTAAACTGATAAGAACTCCATATATTTTAGTATGTCGCAAAGCTTTATGCACTGAAACTTCTTACGAGATGATTTTTTTAATTGTGCTTTAAAATTGACAATTTCAATTTTGCATCTGTTTAGGATAAAAAATAAAGAAAAGTAATTGTTGCTGTTCTTTTATGCTTATTCATTAATATTTAGCTTGAAAATTTATTGAAGTAGGTTGTTACAGAGGAATTTTAAATCCTATAATTTATGACAAAGACCCTTATCCAAGCAATATGATAAGGATAAATGTTATTGATATCAAGTTAGTTATCTTTACCAAATAACAATTATAACAAAGAGATCTGAATGCTGTGAGCATGCTATACAAGTATATATTGTCAATTTATTCTTTGAAAATCATCTGTTTCTGTTATTTAGTTGTTAATAAATGTATTTATGTTTAAGATGATAGTTATTTAAACTTCTTTGAGTAAAGTAAAATTTTTCTTTAGACTTGAAGAGCAGATTATATAATATTTTTTTAAATACTTAATTTTGCATTTATTTTTTTTATTGCTTAATTCAGAATATTAGCCAAACTTTTAACCGTTAATTGGTATTAAACTAAAGAAAGAAGAAAAAAATGTTCATTTTTGGTTTTTTACACAACTGCCTAAGCTTTGTATGAATTTTTTTTTTTTTAATAGTTAGTTTTAAATTGCTTTGGTTAGTAGCTTAGTTAAGAGCGGTTTTAACTTAATTTTTGTCGAGACCATTTAGCCAAACATCACACATAAGCGATGAGTGATCCTGTTTCCATGTTGATTGAACTGTTTTATGAAACACATCTTAGAAGGCTTGTTTGTTGCTGACTTGTTGCTAGGATTTGGGGGCAGACAAAGCAGTGTTGATGAAAATGTCTCCCAAATCTCCTGGAATTTGCCATATTTAATTACGGATATATATATTGACCTATTTTACTATTTCAATCTTAACATTGGGAAGCATTAAAACAGATCATAAGTATACTACATTAAATTATTTTTAGGTAACGTTATTTTTATTTTCATGCAATTTGAGTTTTTTTCTTGGTTTTTAAACATCTGAAATGTTTTATTTAGGAAGTTATTAGTGAAACAGTAGAACTGAATATTTAATTGGGGCTTTTTATGTTTAACTTATTGTTAGAGTAATCTAATAAGATGTACACCCACTATTTATTAAAGTTAAAATTTTACATTTTAATCTTATCAAAATTTCTTCTTTTTGAGAAATTTTTGATGCATTTTTTTATCTCCTCTTCCACTGGAGTAGTGTTTTATTTTTTCATTATACTTAAACTCCAAAGATATGCAACTATAACATTAATACTTAATATTAAAGCTGGAAAAGTTTATGAACTTCAGTTTACACTTTTATTTTTTGAGAACTCTCATACTCACTGATTGTTATTTAAATTTCTTTACTTTTTGCTATTGTTTGTTACAAATTTTACACGTTTGTTAATAATCAAACCCTCCTACAGGTGCCTAAACTGTGCTTGGCTGAATATTAAATAACAATACATTCTTAATCACTTGTTTGAAGCACTATTCATGTATGTTTCTATAATTATTTCTGGTTTTAGATTAAAATAAAAAATAATACTGTTTTGAAAAATGCATGTTAAGATTTCAGAAGGTTGTGCTTGAGTGAAGACATCTATTGTAATATTTAAAAGAAAACATTTCATTAATTCTTTCTTTGATTAGAAGAAAAAAGTAAGGTTTCAATACACTAATCTCGGCGTAATGCCAGCTTATCTTAACAATACAGAAAGCCCTAATGCTATTCTTTTTTAATACAAAAACAGGTAATGCATGTGTGTGCCTTAAATAATACTTAAGATTCAAGAAATTACTTTCTAATTATTAATGTTAATATGGGGTGAAAAAAAAATTGAAACATTATTAAATTACTTCAAAATAATTCTGAAGAGCCGACTGTTTCGATTACCTTGTACACCATAATAATATTTAAGAGAAATATTTGTCTTTGGATGTTCATATTTTCACACTATTTTCGCCCAAGATAAATTTTTATAGTGCTCAATAGAAATAAAACTTAGCATTTATTGTTTCATAGTTTTCTAAAGGACAAAAAAAATATAGAGTTAAACAGAATTGGTTTTTCAGATTTATTTTGATCTGATTTTGTAAAAACTTTAAAAAAATGTAAGCCTTGTACTGCCAATGATTGCTTTGTAGCAGGATTACTGACTTTTTTATTATTATTATTATTATTTTCTTTTATTCTGAGCTTTTTATTTTGTAATTCCATGATAACATTTCCAGTTTTTATTCAACCACGGAAACTTAGTTATAAAGTAATTATATATATATTGTATAATGAAAAATAGCTCACTTTTCATTACAGTAATAGTGAAATTGTTTTGGAGTTTTGCACACACATAAGAAAATTACAATTTATCCCATTTATTTAAGCAGAAAATAAAATTCCTGAAAGTTTTCAAACATTGGATCAGTTTGCTTATTTCTCATAATAGTTCATAAACACCAAACCCTTACACTTATTTAATAAAACATTCTTGTTTTAATTATTGAAAAAAAAAATAAATTAAAGAGCCGCTCTAACCTACATTCTTAGGAATGACATCGCAATATAAATTGCTGATTGAGAATGGGATTCGGTCAAGTTAAATTCCTCTTAATAACAATTTCGGCTGCTTTCATTGGACGTCCAGTTAATAAATTTTATTATTGCAATCATAAATTAAAATTCTGATTTTTTTATATTTTTTTTATTTGGATATATAAGAAAATCACCTTTATGGGATTTTAATCTGTTTCGTCCTTATTTATTAAATTGTTCTTTCACTCGGTAGGACAGATATTGGCAATTCGTTATTATATAATATGAAGGGCCCCAAGGACAAAGGTGTTAAGTAACATCTTGGCAGTTTTGAGATATTTAAAGTTAAAGTTAAATTTTGGCTGCTCTCTGGTGACAATAATTTATTGTGAGCAATATACAGATTAATTATTAGAAATTTCTGAAAATTGTCCTGAAAAAATATGGTTTTGTTGAAACCACATTTATTGGTCGAAACTCAGTGGTAAATGTACTTAACACCTTTCTCCTTGATGCAACACTCTTAAATGGAAATAAAATGTCACAAAGGTGTTAAGTATAAACAAATTTTAATAAACATGTTAGAGTTTACTCAGAATTACCAAGTCTTTACGTGCATTGTTCATAGTTAATCACACAAACAAAACCGATGCTCCTGAATAAATTGGTTTTAATATAATAAATGAAAAATAATACAACACGACTATAGTTTCTGGCACATAATGGAGCCTATTATCAAGTGAGAATTAAGGATAAAATTATTATCCCACTTGATAATAGGCACTCCATTATGTGCCAGAAACTATAGTCGTGTTGTATTGTTTCATTTACTTATTAAACTAATTTATTCAGGTGCATCGGTTTCGTTTGTGTGATTAATGTTAGTTTACTTTATATGAAGACTGAATGTACAATACAAAATTACGGTTCACTTGAGTGGAAGATTTTTGTTGTAGAAGCCTTGATATATGTCTGATACATACTCCATTTGCATCTTAAATAGAATGCTATTGAAGTGCTTAATTTAGGCAAAGGCATAGTTTGCTGCATGTCAAAAGTTATATAACATGCAGTTGGATCTTCTTAATAGATTGTTTGTTCATTTTTTGGCTGTTCGTAGGCCTCTTCATACTCTTGAGATCCAAACGACAGATTAAATTCTGTAACAAATACCTCACTATAGCAGCACTTCGATGCCCACTCATTTTCCAGAGTAATAGTGTCAGTGCACCATGACTTGTATAATTCCTATATCTTTGGAATTCTTAGGAGTGACGACAGATACTTCTTATGTGAATTATCATGCCTAGAACAATGAATTCTTCAAATGGAAAGCTAGATATGTGGGTTCGAACGTTACTTTTCACATTATCAGAAATTTTGTTTTTGGGAGCATTTCATTCTTTTTGGATTGGGCTAGGAGTTGACTTTCCAAATGCAAGTTGCTTTTACTGAAGATCTACTCTTTTCCTCCCAACTAGTATCAAGTTGGAGAAAGTTAACTTGCAAACCCTCTGTGTTTTCTCATCAATTGTCACTGAATAAAAGTACATAGCTGAACGGCATTTACCTGCAGTGCTCTTAAATCGGGCCACAGGCAGCAAGGTAATTGATTTAAAGATAATGGCATTTTGTGCCTCTTACAATAATTTCTTAAACTGTTTAGATATTTTATCTCTTTCTTCTGAGCATTTGTATCGACATTTTTATGGCAAATTGTATCACTTTTAACTATAAATCATTTCCAATTCACATATTCCTTCCTGCTGCCCAAGCTTCTTTTGCAATGTTTTTTCCTCAATTCTTCGGATTTCTTTTTACGCCTTCTACTTGCGTTGTAGGTTTTCTCCATGTTTTGCGAAGGACCAACTTCTGTTGCATTTCAAGAATTGGGCTTGTGCTATGGTCATCATCGTAAGTTATCGGTTGACCAGATGCTGCAGTCATATTTTCATCATTATCTGCTGCTTCTAACTCTGCTACGACCAAAAAAAAAAAAAAGTATCTGCTTAATCTAACCATGACAGTTAATTAAAAAAATACATTTTCATCTAAATATTGGAACAAAAATAAAGTTTTCAAAAAAGCAAATATTTGTATTTAATTGAGTAATTAAGTTTTCAATAATTTTGTTTCGTCATTTCTATACTCCCAGGTTGCAGTTGGTGCAGTATAAAAATTTACATTTGTTTGAGGCATGTTGTTACTCATAGTTTCAGTGTCTGAATTATTACTATTTGACGTTTAGTCCTTTTGGATCCCAGTGATGATTAGCTGCTTTTTGTTTCTGAATTTTCATTGGATAATACTGTTGCATGACTGGTGGATGACTGATTGTTAATAAAGTCACAGTGTAGAATTTTCAACCTTTTGCTCGTTCTGTGAACAATTGAACAAAGCAGCGATTAGGTTCACTTCTCAGATAGAACATAAAATCACATTGCAATTTTTAATTTCATCTTAATATTATCTTGTAATATTACCTCTGATATGGAATTTCAGTTGCTGTTTGTCGTTTTTTGTTGGGATTTGGATTATTAACTGATGTATGGCCAAATTAGTCACTTTCAGAAACTACTAGTGTGCTGGGATTGATTCTGCTTTTTCTTGCCATTCGTTTATTTCTGGTGCCTTTGAACTTTCTTGTTGTGCAATTGAACTCTTCTGAGCTTCATTACTCAGCTCCAAAGAATTTTTAACCCTACTCAACATACTGGAAAACATAGGCTGACATTTTGCTTGTTTTAGAGGGTCAGCAATTATGGCGAATCTTACTGATAGTTTTTGGACTTAACACCTTTGCACTCTGAAATTTCTGTAGCTCAAGATTCACTCATGCCCAGAGGTGTTAACTGTACTTAGCACCTTTGTATTACAAATGAAGTAATTTTTTATTGTTACTTAATAAAGAAAGAAACTGTGAAGAAAATAGGCTTAGACATTCCATCTTTTGCCACCAGATGGGCTATCATTTAACACCTTTGTTAATGTCTTTAATAGAAATTTTATGAAACTGTCACATAACACCTTTGTCCTTGGGGCCCTTCCTATTACACCTAACCCCCGAAGAACACGGATACCTTCCCCGAATTACACGGTTTCAAACTACACGATTTTCAAGTAATTCTTTTGAAAAAGAATAAAATACATAAATTATTTGATATAAAATTACAGTAGTTAAAAAGTTTAGAGTAATATTCTCATCAATTTCATCAGCGATTAATGAAGTTTTAACCTTTTTAATACTTTTAGTGTTTTAGAATTATATTTTTCCCAATTAATTTGACTGAATAATTTATATTTTATATAGTTTTCCAATCTTAAACCAGAATTATTATTCAATTTATTGATTTGAAAGATTTTTAACCAATTGTATCTAGTTATTTTTTCATTATTTTAATTATTTTTTTATTTTCACACTTGAAAAGGAATCTCTGTTTTTTATAGTCTTGAACAACACGGTTTCAAAGAACATGGAACCAATTAATCGTGTTCTTCGGGGGTTAGGTGTATAATGTAAATATTCGTATTAGTAGTGAATATACTCTTAAATAAGATATCCCTATCAAATGGGGTGTGAAGATTGAAAACACAATAATGCTTATCCAATGTGATAAAAGCTCCCAGTCCCTCTTTGATAGAGAACTGGGTAAACCCTAGGACCAATCTAGTTCAGGAATAAACCCAATCCTTACAAAGATGAAATCTACAATCTTTAGTCCAAGGGCAAATATCCATATCAATTGGACCTATTCGTAAAGTACCAAGTAAATGTAAATGCATTGATATCAAAAATAAAGTCATACACCTGATTAAGCACTTAAACAAATTTATAAACATAAAATTAATTACAACGTTTCACTTTATGTTTATAAATTTGTTTAAGTGCTTAATCAGGTGTATGGCTTTATTTTTGATATCAATGTTATGCGGTGCACGTAAACCCGTTATGTTAGTACTAAATGTAAATGCAGTTCATGTATTCTGAAAAGCAGAGAGATAACAGTTTTTCTTATAATTGGAATTCATAAATCTCTCTCTCTCTCAGTTTCTTTCTGACTCCATACCCAGCATTTGAATGTTTTTGTTGTTAATTCTAACACTGTTTTGTCAATAAGCAATCAACTTTGCAAGAAGTGTCATGAACAGCATAATATAATTCAAGTCCTGTCTAGGCCTGCAGAGGGTATTGGAGATAGGAGACCAAACTTTTGGTCAAACATGAGACAGTACAGGGGGAAGGGCAAGCTAATATTTGCTGGAACAGTGTCCCAAAAACAGTGGTATGAGTCATTCTCATGCAAAACTCAGCTGTTGTCTGCTAGCGTACTTTGAAGACTGAATAGCTGTGTAACACTTATCAGGTCAGTAGGAAAAGTTTATTGTTCAGATAGCGTAATAATTTTAAGCAGAGGGAAATACAGCAATGTAGTCTCGACAATGAAGTATGTGTGTTTTGGTCCTATTATATCGATATTTTGTTTCTTTGCGTTACTAAAGTTCCTCTCTTGGACCTCGAATAGGTGATCATTCAAAAGTCTCTTGTGGTAAGATGTGCAGTTTTGCATGAGAATGACTCATACCACTGTTTTTGACATAAGTGATTTATATTGTAAGCACATTTTCGTGCAGTTCTCAGCATTCGAGGTCATGCACTTCTCTTGTCATTCTAGGTCTATAAAGTTTTAAATAGTAAGTACATTTTCCTTATCATTTTGTTATTTGTAATGTCCTTAAACTTTTTCAGCAACTATAAAAGAGTTATAAAGTTTGATTATAAATAATAATAAAGTAGGAAGCACTATCTAGTGAAAACAGAAAAGAAGTACTAAATAAGTGTCTAGTGCTAACAAATTTAACTTTCCAATAATTTTTTTTTTTATTCGGTGGAAAAAAGACCTTTAAAAACATTATTTACTTAATTTTAATAAAATTTAATTTGAGATAATGACTATAATTTTGTAAGAATGTATCATTCCAGTAATACCGACCAACTTGATTTTTGTCTCATAAAATTAATTGGTAGGCCTATTATATACAGTAGACTCGATTATCTGCGGAGTTGGATGGCGCGGCAATCGCGGATAAGCGAATTCCGCGGATAATCCGAAATAGGATGAAAATCAACACAAAAATGCTTTTAACATGTTTTATTTACATTAAAGTGACAGTACATATATTATAAATAATTTTTTATCTTATTTTACTTTAATTTCTTATGTTTTAACAAGATAAATCGGTTAATTTTCTTTGTTTTTTTCTTGTCGAAACACGAAAACCCCTACTTGGAAGACGCTAAATGTGCCTCTTTTATTTTTTACCTTATTCTAGTTTTAAATTTTTTTTTTAATTCCGTAATTTATTGTATAGTAAAAAAAATGGAAATCGGAGAGGTCTGCGGATAATCGGGAGTTTACAGTATTTTTATTTTACCCCGAATTCAAATATGTTATTGGCATTCCTCCATCACCCATATTCTTTTTTTTTTTTTTTTTTTAATGTTTGAAGTTAGGTGTTATTTTCATGTATTTCCTATATAAAAAGTCTACTTACCTCCCTCGCGTATCAAGCTGGGATTCACAAACAACTTTGTCAAGGCAAATCAGTACTATATCTGGAAGCTTAAATTTTCCAAGCAGTGATTCGAAAATCAGAAGGAAATATTTGAGGTTCCTCAAATAGAGATCTAACGAAAGATGAAAATTTTGAAGAATATTTATGTGAAAAGTAGCATGGCAGTCATACAAAAATGTTTCTCAAAATGTTTTTGTAATTGTAAAATAGGAAATCATGGTGATTTTGTGAGTGAATGTATAAGTACCTAAGTGGCAAAGTAATATCTTTAAAAATCCACTTCCTGAACTTGCACTTATATTTCTTGCCAGAAAATCTTGTGGCTCTCACTAACAATCATGGAAAGCATTTTCACTAGCAGATTTCCACAAAACAGATAAGATAAGTGGAATGATTATTGCAGGACAATAAGAGCAATGTTCCATGGGTGAAGTATAACAGTAAATCATCAACTGTTATTTTTTAGGTAAGGCAGAATAAATTGTGTATTATTATTTACCTAATTAATTTTCTCAAAATATAACCAAGTGTCATTTAAAAACCTAGCTTCTAGTAAGTTATGGAAAAAAAAAATCATCTTATAATTTTAGTCTTCTGATAAGATCAGCAGACTAATATTCCCGTTTAGTCTGTCCTGTGGACAATATCATTAAAATCTCATTAAACTATCATTAATCGCAACAATTGCATCTTTTGCATGCGCAACATCACATTTATAATGCAGCTCTACAACAATCACAATAAACGCAACAATTGCGCCTTTTGCATTTGCAACAATCACATTTATAATAAGAAGAAAATTAAAGCAATATCAATGATATTTTCTTATCAGACAATGTTGCAAAGCATTGTGATTGGTTTACTAATTGCTTTCCCTACTTATTTTTTAATAAATTTTAAAATGTAATTTAAAAAATATGAAAAATTACTGCTTGAAGTTGATCTGTTCATTTAGACACATGCTACAGATACAATAAAAACTAGAACTACACTGTACAGCATTCAGATCATAAAGCAACCCTGCAGCAGGACAATGCTTATTCAAAAATTCAGCAATTGCATGACAAAATTTCGTTTGTTAATTGAATGCTTTGAATAATGAGCTAACAGAAGATCTCGCGCGTAGCATCACAGATGCTTGGAAACTTGACCACATGCACATGTCTATCTCTGTATTTCTCCTGCAGTCATGTCTAGCATTTATCCCACTTAATTCTTAACAAAGGTTAAAGATGGGTGAATATTGGAATGACTTCCTGTTGGCTGTTTTGGGGAGCCAACATTCCACTTCTCTGTTAAGTCTTCATAACCTGTGGATGAGATCCTTTAAACTTTTATATAAATAAATGGAGTAGCTAGTCTTTAAACACTATAACTAGTTGAAGCCAAGTCTTTATAAGTCAACTTATTGTCTCATCAACCTGAACGGTGAAATAAAACCAAGAATTAATCAAATAAATGTCAATACTGCAGTGAAGGTATTTTGAAAGGTATGAAATCACGAGTATTTCAAACAGGACATCAAGTTCCTTTTCCCAAAATAAAAACTCAATTAGTGAATGCATTAGATATGTGGTGTCAATAAGCAACATTAAATACATCATCTTATATTTTGATAGATTTTAATTCCAAGTTGGTATTTGTGTTTAGTATCATTCCAAACTGAGCTATGTTGACTACAGCTAAAGAAAGCATTTCAACTGGGACCTAGAAGCTAACAGTTTTATTTAAATCAGAAACATGAGACTTATATTTTTATCAATGACATTTATACAAAACATATAGTTTGCTGCTTCTGCATTCTCAGAATTTAATGAAATGCTTCAAATAAATTTGATGAAAAGTAGTGATGATAGTGTTTTTGCTATTATAAGCATGAAGCTAAACTATTTTGTCTGAGTAAATAAGTACAAAAAAAGTTACCATTTTAATATTTTTAGCAATTGAAGCAAAGGTGGAATTAATTTAAATTTTTACATTTTCGTATTGCCTTCAAAAGTCAAAATTGAAGCCAGTTTTTATTAGTAGTAGTAATATTTTTTCTCAAAATCCTTCCCGTCCCTCATTTGGCATTTTGGACCATTGTTAAAATATGAGTTTCCTCCCTGGAAACTTAAAAAGAGGAAACTTCTGAGCTGCTATAAATCGGTTTTTTTGTTTTTGATTTAGGATTTCCTAACAAACTTAACCCACAAATAGTTTAAGCATTGTAATTTATTTCATTCTGAACGGGTTTATGACAGTTTTCACTTAAATACTTTCAAAATTGTTTAAGCATTTTTGATCTTGCTCCCAGGTTTCGGCATCAATGATGTGTGGTCGAAAAATAACAGAACTAGCATCTGTGTTACAGCTTAAGATACACACTTTATTTACATGTTTGGTGGATTCTCAAGATCTGCTCGGAGCTTCCTCTTCGGTCGGTCACTGGGAGAGAGAGCTAGTCACGTAGTTGATTAGCCTCCCGGTTCAGCCAATCACAGAGCAGATTAACTGACCAATCCGGGAAGGTTTTTAACTTTGCATCAATATATAAATGCTAATTGATGAAATAATGGAAATCAGTTTAAAGACAATAAAAAGCATGTTAAAAAACTAATGTATAAGTTTGAAAGTTAATATAATAAGAATTTAAATGATTTAATAGTTCTTCTTCTTCAGCAGTTGACACCTGATGAGAAATCTTACAAATTTGTTACCTTACAAATCTCTTTTGTAAGTAATAACATGAAGATGTTTATGAAATTTGTGTTGTAAATCGATCTCTCTAAAAAAATGTAGAAGACACGTAAAATTGGTAAAGAAGTTAAACAAATCAATTTCTCTTTGAGTAATGAGTAAGTTTCAGTGATGTCACATGATAAACACTGGCAAAAGAATTTGAACAAAAATACAGGTTGGAAGGCAACAACTAAGATATGCTGTGCAGTTTGTAATTAGTAGATGAAAGATTTACTGCAGTGGCAGGGAATTGGCAAAACTTTGAGTGACATAAATGGATATTTCAGTCTTCTTATAGGAATTTGGGGTTTTGCCAGTTCTATACAGCTGGTTTTGAAACATCATGATTGTACTTTCAGTAAACATTAAGCAAATCTCATTTTAGTTATGTACAAATTGAGGTTAATCGTTGCATGTTAGTGTTAGAATGCAGTGTTATAGCATTAATAAACAAAATCTGCAAAGGGTAAACATGTAAAACCTTAACACATGTATATTTGGTTATTCAGAATACTCCAGTCTTATTTGATGATTACCTCAACCAGTGAGTAAAAGAGGTTATAAAGATTAAACAGTTGTAAACTGAAATAGGTTTAAATTCAGTGATAACTAATGAAATTATCAGAAACCAGAAATATTCAAAGAAAAACATAACATTTCTAACTAATGGACAAATTTCAAAATAAATTAGTGATGTATTGAGAATTTATCTGTGCTTATTAACATCTTCAGTTTCCCACTTAAAGGTTCTTGAAGTGTGGGCCCAGCAACTCAAACAGTAAATCCCTGTCCCCCTAGAGGTAGGTAGGTTCAGTCCTCTGCAGCAGTCAAGAACATTTTTCTTTCTATCTAGATGGTCCTATGGTACTGGTTTCTTTTCTGGAAGTAATGTGTGCACGCATTGGCCTGTTAGGGACACAATCACAACAAAAGCCTCTTTATTTCCTACACAGCTATCCGTTTACATTTAAAAACTTATGATGAAATTGGATGTTAGATTTCTATACCAAAAATATTTAACTTTAAAGTTCCACACAGATAGATACAGATATGCGCCAGGTGATTGTATGTCGATCATTATACAGACGAAATAACCGAGTATGTAACTCGGATCCATGATGAACAGCACATATATGGTAATAATAATACAATGACTCGGATGCGGTAATTATAATTCAGTGTAATATTTTGGAGACATGGTTATAAGGGTAAACACAGACTCACAAAGTCGTATAAAAAAGTAAAGACGAAAGTGATGCTGTATATAAATAAAAGAAGTAGTAGCAACTAGTGATGCTGTACGTATGCGACCATATAAACGATGAGACTAGCCCCTAACATAAAGATGGCTGTGCCAATGAACTGCTTATGCCATTTGGGTTTGTTTACATGTACAGAAGAAATTAGTTCCTGAATTATTAATTTAATTATAAATTATCCTTACGGGGAGCCTGTTAGTATGTATGGAACGTTGTAAGTTGGCCGTCCTTAACCCGGGAACTGTCTGTATATGAGGGGGTCAGATGCAGTATTTAATACTATACTATCAGCAATTAAACCTTTATATATACAGTTGAATCCCACTTTTACATTCCTGCAAATAACATTTTTCCATCATTTATTTCTCAGTTCCTTCAATTTTCCTATTACTCCCCCTGTATTTACACTGTTGTAATACCAAACTCTCCACAATTTACATTGTTTCCACCAAACGGCGTAAAAAAAAAAAAAGAAAAGAAAAAGATGGCATCCATGCAAAAAAATTGAACATAAAATGGCGACTACCAACTTAAATATGGTCAATTTATGCAGATTCAATGGCATCAGATCAAATACTGCTCTTACTTGAAACTGACGCACACTTTTTCTGACCAAATATAGTCTCTCCCCCTCCAACGTCCACTTATTACACTGCTTTGTGATTGCAACTTCGATACATCGATTGTCTCGACACTCGATATCTTTGCTTGCTTTCGGCTTCATTCTTGTTTCATTTGAAATGTGTGTGTGTGTGTGTAGGCCTTATATTTTGATTAAAATAGTGTATGCGATTATTAAATATTTAATTTAGAAAAGGAAAATTGAGTTCTGTATATTATAAAAGTTCCAAGCATTGATTATAAATCATTCTATGTATGAACATTCTATCCTCAATGTTCTTGGTATGCGGAAACCATTTCCCATAATTTACACTGTCCCTCACTTGTCAGTTTACACCATTTTTTCAGAGTTCCTTGCAAAGTGTAAAACTGGAGGTTTACAAAGTGTAAAACAAGCAGATATAATTCAAATAACCATAATACAGTCATAACAACATATGAGAGAGAGAACATATGTAATGTGGTACAGTACCTGTACTTACCATAACTGGTACTGTAGTTTCTTTAGTGGTGAAGGCAGCTGTTATTCTTTAGGAATAGTTACTGTACAGTACTGCAGTGTACATTTCTCACAAAACTATTTTTTTTAATTATCATTATATTACCTGATATAATTGATATTATATATTTTTTCATATTCATTAGACAAAATTCAATTTAAGTTAATACATACTTTTTTTTTTTTTGAATTTTTAAACTTTTTCAATTATGGGACTCAGTCGAGAGTGCAAACAGTCGTATGTTGAACAGTGACAGACATTTAACTTTTATAAAACACTTTTTACAATAAAAAGAATTGTTTTACACTGATGTTTTTGAATTGGTTGGTCTGAAAATAATTTGATTAATTCTATAATTAAATGAAAATAATGTCAAGTACTGATCATCAAAAAAATGATGGATTTTTCTACGTCCAGTTCCTGTTGTATCTGTTTAACAGGAAAACATAACTCATTCCTAAATACTAATGTGCCGAGATTGTTTGTTGCAAAACTGCATTCTCGGGACATATTTGAAAAAAGTCAAGCTTAATCCTTTTCTATGATCAGTCATTTACTGACTCTTCAAATTAATAGTAATACTCATCAAAAGTATCATCATTAGGCTCTCATCAAAAGATATTTTGGTTCTGAAAATGCACACTATTTAATGCTACGCTCCTGTTCATGCTATCTGTACATTATTGCCAGCATATTTTTATTGTCATATTTAGAGTAGCTGTTGGAAGATGCCACCATCAGCCTCGATGCATGTCTCTGCTCTCCGCAGCATGTTCAGGAATACATTCCTCAATTCTGTGACCGTAATGCAGGCGACCTCTTGCCGTATGTTTGTTTTCAGCTGATCCAAGGTGCTAGGGTTGTTGTTGTATACTTTCCATTTCAGCAACCCCCAGAGATAAAAGTCACACGGTGATAAATCAGGAGAACGTGGTGGCCAGTTTTATTTATTGTCCCTGCAACAGTGAAGTGATAACATTCATGAACATGAATGAATTTGTGCGTTCATGACACAAACAAATGTGCTTGTGGAATTGAATATGCCATTACTCACACTAAACAACACTCATCAGCGCAGGCGCGAATGTGGCGAACAATATCCAGAGCAGATATCGATCACATGCGCATGATCATTAGCGTTGAATACTGTCTTTAGTGAACATATAACATATACCTTGAAACCTATTGGGATCGGTTTTATGTACACCACCCTGTACTATCATTTCATCCAGTCTGTTGTTTGTGTCTGTAACATCTGAATCTAGAAACTTCAATGGCAGTTGTGGTTTATTAGAATAGCAACAGTAACAATCTGGAGTTCTCAAAAACACTGAATCACAAATGACTTAAAATTCCCTGAAAAAATGTTTCCAATAGTAAGGCACAATAAGAAAATTAATAGTTTGTATATTTGCTTCTATGGTAAGGCTCAATATTAGATTACATTGAACAGCATGAAACCATTAATTTTTCAACTTTTCCTTCCAAAAAAAAATAGCAACTGGATATATGGTACAGATACTGAAAATAATAATAATAATAATAATAATAATAGTCTTATAATGGTGGTTTTTTGATCTTAACATTTCAGTTATGAACCAGGAAACTAAAATGCGGCAATATCCACGCATTATTTATCTTTGTAAGATTGGTATTATGGTACTTCAAATGGCAATCAACAGTGAATTGGTGATTTTTTTGGCTGCTTACTTATACACTGAGTGGCGACTTATTAGACACACCTATAATCGTGATGGATAGCAATGTAACAGCAACGAGTAGCGTATAAAAGGCATGCTTGTATCAAGAGAACTGTGTATCAGAACATGGATAAGACAAAATATTTAAATGACTTCGAACAAGACATGAAGGTGGGGGCAAGTAGAGCCGGTTCCAGTATTGAAACTGTGAAGATCCTCGGCTTTTCTTGTGCAACAGAATCGCAGGTTTTCAAAGAAGGGCAGTTGGGCCAAGAAGCTTCAAGCAATAAACGCAACTGTGGACAGAAAAGGCTTGTAATGAAAGAGGTAACAGGCAACTGGCACGAATCATCTGCGGCAACAGAAGAGCAACAACAATACTGATTGCAGCCGAGTACAACGCAGGTGCACCAAAATGCATATTCGAATGCACAATACAATGGATCTCGTCCCTGATTGGTTTTAACAGCAGGAGACCTTTGCTATCACAGACAAACAGGAATGCGCATCTGCTGTGGGCCCAGGAGCTGGCAATTGGACACTTGATGAGTGGAGAAAAGTCGCTTGGTCAGTCTCTCGTTTCTTCTCCACCATGCTGATGACAAGATGAGAATATGGCGCAGACAGCATGACTCTATAGGCCTGTCTTGCCAAGTGTCAACTCTACAAGCAAGTAGTGGTGGAATAATGGTCTGGGGAATGTTATCCTGGGACACACTTGGTCCCCTAATACCACTGGAAACATCTCTTACTGTCACGGGCTACCTCAATATTGTTGCCAACCAGGTGCACCCATTTATGGCTAGTGTTCCCTGACATAGATGGCAGCTCTCAAAGGACATTGCACACATGTTCGATTCGAATCTGATTGGTTCAGTGAACACGACTCTTATTTCTACTTTCTTCTTTAGCTGGCTCAGTCACCTCATCTCAACCCCATCAAGAATTTGTAGGGTGCAGTGGAAAGATATCCATTTGAAGCCTAGAAATGCCACTATTCAATATGATCAATTAAGGGCTGCTCTTCTGTCAGCGTGGGCCAGTATTCCTACGGAACGGTTCCAACACCTTGTAGAATCTATGCCTAGAAGAATTATGACTGATCGAAGTTAGTGGAGGGTCAACTCGTCAATAGTAGGGTGTCTCTAATCAAGTGGCCACTCAGTGTAGATCTAATATTTACCAACAATTAAAAGCAATCTTTACTGTTAAAATAGCTATTGCTTAAAGTTTCCACTTGCTAGGATGAATAGTTTTCCTAGTTATTAAGAGGGTCAATCAAAACCAAGTTTACGACTTCTAGAAATTAAATTTATGAGTTTGCCATAATGATTGCTGAAATATCTGTGTTGCATGATCTTTCTCATGTGCCATTTTAAAATAGCGATCAACTTGGATAACTGGTCTCATATTGAAGTTCGTGAATTATACGCTTTCTTTAGGTCAGCAGCTGAGATTTATCAAAAGCTTATCAAGGTGTACGGAGACGGTGTGATATCAAGGCAACAAGTTGCAAAAATGGATTAGAGCATTTATAGACGGTAGGGAAACTGTTACTAGTGCAAACCTAAGTGGAAGTAGCTTTCCTTGTTCCTCAACAACAGCTTTCAACACTGCAACCGTTGAAAAACTCATTCAGAAACATACACAGATAACTCCGACAAATTGCAGGTGATGTAAGATTGAGTTATGGCATTGTGCAGCACATCATGTGGGTATCATGTGATACCTTACAGGAAGGAATGCATTAACGAAGACAAAGCAGCACGAATGACAACATCTTTCAGTTTACTGCAGCAATAGGCAGTGGAAGGTTGGCATTTCATTTATTGTATCGTTACTAGTGATGAGACTTTGCTTCATCACTTAACTCCAACCAGTAAGAAATCATTAATGGAATGGAAGCGTATCGGTTCACTAGTGAGGAAGAAGCTGTAAAAATATCTCTTGGGACACGGCGGGTGTGTTATTGGTTAATGTTCTAGAGCATGGACACACACAGTCGATGCCGACAGATACTGTGAAACCTTTACGAAATTGTACATCATCATCAGGTAAAAAGTCCTGGTCTTCTGAACAACAGTGTGATCCCTTCTGACAATGCCTGACCACACATTCCACGGAACACACAAACAGAACTTTCTGCACAGTTCCAATGGGAAATTTTGGGACATCCGAAATTTTGGGCCCTAACTTTTATGCTGCTGGATGGACAAACTGATCTAACGTTGTGACAAATACCTCAACCGTCAGGGTGACTTTGTAGAAAAATAGTGTATATGTGCCACTTTAAGGGAATCATTTCTTTTCTTTTCAAAAATAAATTTGTTTTTCATACACAAGCTTCGTAAACTTTTTTTCTGATCGACCTACATAGAAGGAGAAATGGACATGTCAATTTAGTAATTCTAAAACAATTTAATGACTTTTCTTCCTGATGCATGTTACAAACTTCAGATCAAACTTATAAAACTGTAAGAGCTACATTTTTCATACACATATTAAAAAAGTGCTGCCTTTCCTACAGATCACAGCAAGTATGAGAAACTGCATTTGAAATAAATAATGACAAGTGTAAGGCAAAAATCATTCTTTAGCAGGTTCTTTTTCAGTCGTACAACAATAAAAGTTGTTTGCTACAATAAACATCAGTCACAGTTGAAAAAATTTACATTTTCTATTTCAAGACTTTTTTTTAAGCTAGTGGCGAAATGACTAAAGACAAAGATAACAGTCAGTTGTTTTTATTCTTTAAAATTTTCCAAAGCTACAGCAGTACAATAAAAAAATACGAATAATGATTTCCTAATATTTACAAGTAATTCTATTTCAAAATGAAAACTAATCACTTACTTTACATTACAAAAAGCCTAATTAAATTTTTTTTTGCTCTTTCAAACTCTTATATACACTGCAAATGAGAGAAAAAAAGAATCATTTTCTTATTCTCGTAGTAAGCCTAATATGATAATAGTGGTTTTATCATACAGTGAAGCTTTCTCCGCATCCACAGGTTCCTTTGACATTAGGATTGTTAAATACAAACTCACTACTTAATTTCGTTTCTACGTAGTCCATTTCAGTGCCTAGTAATGTCAACTGGGCCTTCTTATCTATGAAGATCCGAACACCTAAAATAAAAAAATGTTAACAATATTATTCAGTGCATTAAGCAAATATTCAAAAACAAGGATTTATCAAAAAGTAAATATTTTATTATTTATTATTATAGAAGATAAAATTCACTCTACATTTTTTTTAAAAATTACTTCATAAGCAATTAACATCCAACTTGTATAATATGAATTCTAGTCGTAGATAATGTTGTTAATATATATTAATGCTGCTAAGAAATGAGGTTTTAAACCTGCTGCTCAATACCATCTGTTTCTTATATTATAATGTTATAATTATAATGACATTTAAAATGCCTAACATTTTCTTTCTTCATTTCTGTATCTGAAATCTATAATCTTTGAATTTAAATTATTTAAGTAGGGTGACAGCTAATTATTGCATAAATACATAAATACAGGGTGCCCAAGAGGAAGGGTCAATATTTTGGGATGTGATAGTGTAGGTCATTTTAAGCAAAAAACTTCCTATGAACGAGTATCCTATTCCGAATGGTTTCTGAGCTAATTGAAATTTGGCACATAATTGTCACTGCGCCCATCGTTTTCCTTTTCTTCCACAGCACTGCACCAAGATTTCCAGACCTAATCCCCTTGGATTTGTGTTTATGGGGTTGGATGAAGTGTACAGACATTGAGTTGTTCACGAGACAAATTGCTGACTCACATAATGAATGCTTTTATGTTCTTGATGAACTCAATAACAATAATGACAAGCAATACATAATGTTCTCACAAAAGTTGAGAAATGCATTGATGTTGGTAGTGGAATTTTTGAAACTTTATTATAAACTGTAAGAAATGTGTAACTTGACCAAATACAAAGAGATACTTTTTCTTATATTTATCATTCATTTTGAAACTCTACTTTCAAAATTTCTCTATTTCAGAAACCATTCGGAATAGTACACTCGTTTATATGGTCTTTTTTGCTTAAAATGGGCAATACTATCACCTCCAAAAATATTGACCTTTCCTTCTGGGACACCCTGCATAGGGAGTCACAAATGGTGATCTACCTATACAGGATGTATCAGTTGGACCCGGTCCACCTGGTAACTTCTTCCTGGGAGCCATTTTCGGGAGCAGATTTTACATTTCACAAGAATAACAGCATCCTAACATTTGGCGAGCACCAGAATGCTTCACCTGTGTACAAACGTAGGCATGCACCCGATGTCATAATGAGCACCTCATGACACTGAACGCATGTTAGTGATCGTGCAATAATTCACAATGGAAGACAGGGAAAGTGGTGCGTTCCATTGACATCAAAGCAACGTCTGTCTGTCATTGAGTTTATTTATGAGTCGAAGGGCAACTTCTCTGCATAGCAAGACATTTATTTGATGATGAATGTGGTTTTTCTCCAAAACATGAAACAATGACTGCAATCAAGAAGAAATTTGAAGACACTGGTATTGTATCAACAAAACATGCTCCAAAAGGGTCGCATACCACAACCACTACTGAAGAGAACCGACATATCATTTCGAAGTGCTGGTGCAAAGTCCGAAAAAGTTAATACATATTGATCCGCTCATTTGATTGTTACTACTACAGGGAAAATGGACTGATACACCCTGTATATTACACTTGATACATTTTGCATTTATTCCTGTTTAAGACTCCCATAAAGTTTGCTGACTATGCTTGTTTTTCTAAAATAAAATGTTTCAAGAAAAGGACTAGTTAAACAAAATCTGTATCCCATTTGCGTTAATAGCCCCATAGTTCAAGTGTGCGATATTAGATAGCAACACCTTTGAGTCCTTCAAACAGACATACAGTTGTCTCAGTGGGTCAAATTCTTAGCCTTTCATTATTTTAATCCGTTCAGAAGTGTAAGGAGAGTCACTGCACAATAGGATATTTGTTATCTGAACATTACATTAACACAACAGCACCGTGATACTAAATGTGCTTCACAATGAGTAGTATTGTTCATTTCTTCAATAAAATTCTTAATTACTAAGAATTAAAGTAGAAGAAATAAAATTAACAAAATATAGTTAAAATACAACTTTAGCAGAATCTGGTACAATGCAAAAAAAAAGAGGAATAAATTGAAACAAACTTTTCAAAAAAAGTATACTGAAACAATGAATTATAAATTTCCCTTTTATTGGGTAAGAAGATCTATGATTTATTTCTATATTATTTATTTAGTATTTGCCAAAATCTTTCTGTTTTAAATACCTGAAGATGATACTTCTATGATTACCTCAGTGCTTAAAATCAATAAATAAATCTTACCATCTTGGATAACTTCTTCATCAAACTTCTCCTTCTTGTCGACATACTCTAACACATAACTAAGGCCATTGCAACCACGATGTCGCATTCCAACCTTCAGTCCCAACTTAAAAAAGAAAAACTTTGTCAAATTCATGTCACTAAATAGTTTTTTTAAGTTTTGTAGTACAAGAGCATTTTTAATTTACTACAACATACAATGTACTCAACTTATCATACTTTAATGCTGTCTGAATTTCTTATTTTGGAACATTTAGCAAGCCACAATTAGAAATCAACATTTCAGTATATTAATTTCTTAAATTTTAATTAAAAATTTTAATATTTTTCATTAAAAAAAGTTGAATATTTATTTTTGGCGGAATAAAGGTTTAAGAATGAAAACGTTTACTTATAAATTTCTTCAAAGCGTTATCTAAGATATTTGATTCATTCTAGGCACCATTACTGATAAGTTTATTGTGCTAAGCTATATGTATTGTGGAAACATATGTAGTCTAAGATAAACAAATCAACAATTAAAACATTCAGCAGTTGCTCAGCGCTTCATTAATAATTTGGAATCATATTTTCAATTGGAATTTTTTTACAAATATTAAGCAAAGATTCAAACAGATTAAAGTTAAAAATAAAAAAATCATTAGCAGCCTTTTAAATAGAAATAGGAATTCCTGATATCAGCAAATCATTGGATATTTCTTTATTATAATTTGAAATTAACAATTTGTATATGATGTACAGTAATATTGTGTATGTCAAATTTATTACTGCCACAACATTGCTCAATTTTAATGGCAATTATATTGCCATTATGCTATGAAAATTTGTTTTTAATCTGTGAATATGTACATCGTGTATGATATCCTGCTGATTATATATTTTATATTTACCATCAAAGGCGATATTAAAATCTGCATTATTAAAAAAAAAATCTGTGCTTGTGTCAGCCAATTGCCAGACATCAGGAGTATTGTTTGGTCAGCCCTGTTTGCAACAATGGAATAATGGAATTTCGCTCACGTTTTGCCAAGCAACAAATTTCCGACTGTTACAAGTGGATTTCAATATTGTATTGCATATTTTTTTTTTTAAATTTAAATTTTATTTTACTTGATGTAATTTAATAAGGAGGCTTAACGTGTATGTATTGAAATAAAGAGAAAGTGAAAATAAATAAAACACACTTTCTTACAAACATGTAGGAGAGAGAGAGAATTCAAAACGAAGGCAATAAACTGACAGTTTTGGTATACCGCAAGTATTTCTTCATCAGGGACGGCACAAACATATAAGATCACAACAACATAAGACAAGGTGGGACTGCATGGTGAAAGTGAGGGAAGTGAAAGGATTAAGCAAGTTTAGCAATAGTGATGGGTATTTTGCCCGCTTGTTATAGGGTTTTATGCCTTAAGCTGGATTATATGGAAGGATTCAGCTAGGAGTTGGTAGAATAGTTTATTGTGGTGGGAGAGGGGGTTTGGCAGTGGAGAAGTTGGGGATGTGTCCCATCTCTTTATAGTGCATAACAGTGTACGAACGTATGGGATCTGTGTTATGTTCTTTAATGCGTGTGGATAGGGATGTTTGGCCCACATAGCCAGAGGAGCATTGATTACATGGGATCCAGTATACAAGAGTTACTGAGTTGCTTTGTTTGTGTTATGTTTATGTTGGGTGATTTGAAGGCAGGGGCATGCTGGTATTGGTTGTGGAATTTTTTAAGGAAGCTTTCCAGGGGTGGATAGTAGGGGACGGAGATGTATTTGACAAGGGATTTGGGGACAGTATTTTTAGATTTTTTGTTCAGTTTGTGTGTGAGGATATTGAGGCGGTTGTGGAAAAGCTGGGAGGGGGCAGTTATGGAGATTGAGTATGGTGTAAATGGTCTTTAATTAAGTGTGTAAGGCTGGTTTAGTGGAGCAGGTTGTGATTGCTCTGCGTATTAGAAAATCTAGTGTGTTGATTTTGTATTTATGGGGTGTGTGGGAGTTATATTCTATGTACCTGTTTGAGCAGAAGGGTTTCCTATAGACAGTGGTTTGATTGGAGTTATTTTTGTAGGTGATAGATACATTGAGATAGTTGGTGTGTTTATTGGAGAGAGTTTCCAGTTCAAATTGTAGATGGGGATCTATGGAGTTTAGATGGTCTTGTATTTGTGTGATGTGTTGTGACGATGATGATATCGACATATCTTCCATATAACTTGATGTGTGGGCGGTGGATGGAGAACATTTGTTTTTCAATGTAGAGAACTATTCCATTTGAACACAGCACCTTCTGTAAAATTGCACATAATTGTCAAAGCATTATTACAAATAAATTGTAATAATTAGCAATGATTTTAAAAATGTATCAAAACCAAATTAAATTATAATGAAATACAAAAAATGCCTATCAGGAATTGAACCTGAGCCAGTGGATTACACTTCTCAAGCCTTAGACCACTTGACCATTTACGTTCAGCTCTAAATATTTCAACTATTTATGTATTTGAATTCAATTAAAATGTTTACTTGTTCATAGACCTTGGCCAGTGTCCACTCAGCACATGGGACATATTTTTTCGTGTTTCCAAGCCAAAAACTATGTCCCTGCCAATTTTAATTAAAACCCATTTTCCAGCAATGAAATCCTTCCCTTGTAAGTTTTATATTTGAAATCTTTTCCCAGTGGATCCTTGATGGGGAATAATCCTGAGAACATGACAAAATTTCTATAGAAAATGCAAAATTTGTATTATTGTAGCATTTGTATTTTTGTTTTGAAAATAAACATAGGTTTCTGTTGTTTTCAGGACTTTAAAAGAAAACAAGAAATTGTAAGAAATTACATTTTAAGAAAAGTAAGCTTCAAGTTCTTCAAACTTGTTTTAATTCAGATATTTTTCAAGGCCCCTTGAAAATAAACGTTAAGTAATTTCAAAGCTGTAAGTTTTAGTTCCTTCTTAACAGCATGTGCTACGAAAAGGAATACTAAAAATTAGTGGGATGAGGAGATTCAGAAAGCTGGAATGAAAATAAGCATTGGAAAAAGCAAGGTCATGGTAATGTCAAGGCACCTTAGTCAACAAAGTGGAAAGAAACAGTATTAGGCAAAATATACAGTAAGTGAAACATTCCATATCCCTATGCGATAATAGGGAGTGTCTGAAAGATCTACTTGGAATATAAACTGTTGAGTAACTGGTAATAGGGTCTGAATCAGTCGAGGCATTAATGGTTCTGAGCACAGAAGGAAATTTTTAGGCAACTATTACAAACGTTCATATGGTTTAGGATGAAAAGACGGACCGAGTCTTGTGTATGCGAAGGAGCGTTTTCAGCTTACGATTCAGAAACAGGCCCCAAGTGACAGTGTGGTTCTTGGCGTTATCCAAAATTTCTGATGTACAGGAAGTATGCTGACACAGCATAAAGGGTGCACGGGCGGCCACTAACCATATTAGAGAATCATGGCAGTCTATTGGAACAGGTGCTTACCTGTTGTACAACTGTGGCACGCAGGCTGTCTTCATGAAAACTTTCCTAGAAGAGAGAAAATTTGCAGGAATGGTATTAACTGTGTGTCCGCCATAACAGCGAGCATTTGGATTACAGGGACCGTGCACAGATGGCTGATTTTGATTACAGTGTCACTGGAGGCTATTGCAGTCCCAACTTTTGGGATGCAGCAGCCATATTTCCTTTGCAAAAATATAGCTTGTTGTTACTCTGCAACTTCTACAAATCTATTTCAAAGTAATTTATAGCCAAATCGATTCTCAAGAATGGCACTTGTTTTCGTTTACATACATTGGGAAAGATAGTTGGTAAATAACTCGGACTGAGTGGGTGCATTGACCTTTCATTTCCAATGAAGTGCTTGCTGTGTAATTTTGAAGTTTTAGTTGGTTCCCAGGTGGAACCATTTGGCCTATAAAACAATTTGAAAGAGATATACTGGTAATTACATAAAATTTTGTTTCTATAAAGATATAATTACACAAAAGTTAGATTATTTATAAATAAAAATAAAAAGCTCAAATGGTCTTGCAGGCAAAGAATAAAAGTGAACATTTTTTGCATTTTTATAAGTAGCCTACTATTACATCCAACAACGCAGCAATTAATGTTGCCTTTGCCCATTATTGAAATTTTTTGAAAGCATGGGCATGCAACCCTTCATAAGCAAGTTATTGTTAGAAGCTCTCCTTACAATATTTCCAATTTCTGCCACCACTAGCAGCACCAGTCACGTCACCTATACTGTACATGTCATGGATGGATAATGCTAAGTTAGGGTATTCCCATACTATGTAACTGATATTTAAGTATATTTACTATTCCCACTCCTGGTTTCTGTCTTTACTACTGTTTGTTTTGCCCAATACTGTATATGTAAAGGATCAGGAAAGGAAAGTAGTTGACAGTTTCAGGTTCAATATTGACAGGCATGTGCAGAAAGTGGAAGGTTTCTATCAGTCAAACATCTATTTTAGAATGAGGAAGTTCCAAGAAAAATATAAAGAAATTTTGTACAATATGATTCTGGTATGAATACTCACTTATGTTTCAAGTACATAGATTTTATCATGAGGAGAAGGAGAGCAATGGAACTGAAATTTGTTAAGAGCCATCACACATAATTTATGCAAGGATAGAATAACAAATGGAAGGATTAAGAGAAAGTATTTGCATAGAAAAGTTACAAGACTAGGATGGTTTGGACACACGAAAAGAATAGCTGAAGACCGACTCCCATAGCAGATTCAAGAACAGAAGATGGTGGGGGACTTGACCAAGAAAGAGTTTGGAATATATGATAAGAAATGATCAGTTATGGAAAGGTGCTGATCCAAAGGTGGTGTAGGAGGAGAGATGGTGGGGAAAATAGGACAGGATAGAGGTGGCTAATCCATGCTCCCCTACCCAGACTTCAACTGAATGAAAGACAGAAGAAAAAGTAAGTAGATTTTTGTTCCTGTTCCCAGGTGTAATTTATGTTTGTTCCTTCCATGCAGTTACGTTTCAACATCAGTCTGTTTAAACAAAGACCAGATTTCAGGTAGCAAAATCTTCTTCAAATTGGCTAACCTAAAATTTTCTTTAATGTTTTCTCTCTTCCTATTATCTGTTTTAATACTCTAGTATTTTTTTTTGTAAACGTAAACATGAACTAAAAATTTATCAAATATAAATTGTGTTTCTGTTTTATTTGCATTTATGGAATTTTCAACAATCTGGCCCTTGTGCCAATAAGTTGTTTCCCTGATTACAGAACATTAAATTTTGGTTTAAAATAATCAAATCTTTGAAATATGGCAACAGAGTTATGGATCAGAGATTATCATAGGAGTAAACTGTTTTAAGTTAGAATAAACTTATCAAAAATTATCTTCAAAGATGGTGCAAATTCCTTATGATCCTCGAAGTGTCGGAGGATATGTTTATAAAATTGTAGATAGATTAAGAGTAGCAGATAAATGCATGTCTAAACTATAAAAAGCTCTTCCTGATTCTGCAAATTTCAATTTCTGCTACTGTTCAGTGATTTGTTCATTATAAACATACTCTTTTTTTTTTTTTCCCCTTGGATACCCCCTCTTTTTTAGCTCCTTCTAAATATAGAAAAGGAAATAATTCGGCATTCAGTAAAGTTTTCAATATCTGCAGAAGGCATCTGTCTAACCTTAATTGATGAAAGAAAAGATGAAATAGATTTGTAATTATGAAGAGACAAGATTAGGTGAAACCGGAGATTACGGTACCAGGCTTTCGACAAGATGGCTGCCTTGGCACTACTTTTAAGATAATGAATTTTTAGTTTTTCAATTAACTAGTGAAAAACAGAAATAGATTTGCAGATAAGATTATTTAAAATTGGTTTTGCACAATCTTTTACTTGAAAAACTAATCCTCATCTGGCTAACTGCGATCTTGAGATAACAGTACACGCCATCATGTATCCCTGCGCGGATGTATCCTTACGAAGACTGCGATTGGTTGTACCATATTCTCCATTTTAGCCCATAAACACAAGATTATTCCACAAACATTATCAATAAAAAGCAAGGCCGGCAAAAATTGAAGGGCAAGAGAGGAATGGTTGAAGGGATTAACAATGAGTGTTTTATCCACTACAAGAGAATTTGGACTAGATTGGGCATATTTTTCATCATATTTGTGCCATTCCTTATTCCTGATGGTGGATTTCTCTTGAAAACTATCAAAGCTTATTTTACTTTCTCATTACCAAGTGTTTTGTAACTTTTCTTTCATTGTTTTTGCTATTTAAGTCCCATTTTCTTTACCTAACCCTGCCTCAAAAATATCGATTTAACAGGAATTTGTGGTATTTTTACTGAACATCTGCTATTAAGCTTTTGTCACCTATTTTTCTCACAACAAACCTTTAATTTTCCTTAATTATTTCAAACAAAAAACTTTCATTCACTTATTTGTATTTTCTTACATTTCCACTTATATAATGAAATGCTACCACGCATTTCTCTGTACAACTTTTCCATTGGGAAAAGGAAGTGGTGGTTTTTATGGAATTTACACCCCAGAGTTTGATTAAAATATTTTATGATAAAGTCCACTGCCAATTATTTGCCACCATATTCCAAAGAGTCGTCTTTCATTAATAATTACCATATCAGGCTTCTGTTTTAGAAGTTCCTTTACTCTGTTTACAGCTGCGGGAGTCTAGGAGAATAAAATAAAAAAATAAACAAACACACAAACAAACTTTATAAGCTTATTTTTTATAATATGCATTTTTTAAAATCTTACGCAAGTTTTAAATATCTTGCATATTTCCATGATGAAATATTAAAATTAAAAAGTTCGTAATTTAACATTATGAACTTTTTAATTTTTTTTTTAATCCACATAGTATATATAAGTAATTTAAATATTAAATTCAATATTTAGATTACTTATATATACTCTGTGGATTAAATTCAATGTAAGAAACAGAATGTTAAATGAATTTTTATTTCCCACTGATTACAAGTAGGCATTTGAATTACGCATATAGTAGCAAATCAATAACTGTAAAATAACCTAATAAAAGAGTTGATCTATATTTTTTTATATATTTAATAAATAATTCTCGTTTTATTACACTACATAAATATGCATTCATTTACCAATACTAAAGCTGCTCTAGCGGCGATGGGTTTTCTGCGAACAGCAGCCCTAATTGTAGTTGATATCGAAGCAGCCATCGAATCTTGTCTCAGAAAATTGCCATTAATTTTATACAAACTTTAATTTCGCAGCAGACGAATTATTTGAAATTTAAATGACATTTTTACAAAATTAATTCTCGGTGAAATTATCACTGTAACTCGGCGATTCCTGTAGAAAAGTATTTCATCGCGTCTGCTATCTACTTTCTGCTTTGGACCGTATCGAACTTGTGGCGCCGTCTGCGCTTGAGCAATCTTTAGTTTTCAGCCAATAGAGTTAGCCGAGACTTAAATTACGGCGCGAGTTGTGACGTCACAAATGGAATGTAAAAGTATACGTGATTAGCTTAACTCAAATACTCCGGAAACTGTGGAGCGTCTGCTGTTGGTAGTATATTTCCCGTTCCACTACAAAAAGTTCAACGCAGTTTACTTGAATGGTGTTTAGTGTCTATTTTAGGGAACTTTCAAAATGGGCAATTGGAAGCTAGAAGCCTTTAAGGTGCTTGGGTTTCAAACAAAATAAAATAATAAGTTTAGTATTTTGTGCCAAAAAAGAAAATCACGTTGTAGGATTCATTTTTTCTTCGAGTTGCAACATTCTTTTTTTGAGGGATTTTTATTTTGCTTCGTACGAGCAAAAAAAAAAAAAAAAACTTTCTTCGTTTTTTATTTCTTTTGTTTAATTTTGTCTATTTATGTGACTCAAGGGAAATCACTGAAAATCGATTAAAGAGATTTTTTACGTAGTTAATCTTTTTATGATTTTTTTAAATTTTTTAATCTAAGCCCATATTCATTGTATTTTCTCATAAAGAAAATCCCCTCTTTTATCATCCAAATATTTGTTGAAATTAACGATATAATGTCTCCAAATTGTTATTGAGGATCTCATTGTTACAGCTTAATTCTCCACACATGATCTTTACAAAACAGTGAATTGTTTTTCCGAGAAAATCAGTAATAATCCTAAACATTGTATTTTTTTTTCTAAGAATCAAACAATATATAGATAAACAGTAAAAAAATCTAACAATAAATCATCAGTGTAACATTACAGTATTTGTTAAACCTGTATATAAAACAGCCAATAATTGTATTGTTTCATCATTTTTGTTAATATTAATTATAATGAAAAAGTTCGGTATCTTAAAATCTTCAGCTTTTAGAAATGTAAATTTCAATAATGAACAATCCATATATTTAAAAAAATAAATTTTCCTCTTCTAAAATGGCATCAAAACAGAATATAAATGAAATTTGTTTTTAACTACGACTTCTCCAAAATATATTTCCATCTTTATTGCAATAATTCATTTGGTAAATTATTCAAATACTTCAGCCATCATTTGTAGGCAGAGAAATTAACTTCTGCTTTCCTCCTTACAAAGAATTCATTAATAAAATTCAAATTACTAACAAACAACTCGTAGAGTATAATATTTCATAATAATTTGTATGGAGGAAAGAGGAAAATTTCTCTGCCTCCAAAAGATGCCTGAAGAAATTAGGTAATTTACCAAATGAATTATTGCAATAAAGAAGTCGTAGTTATACAACTGCTATTTCGTGTTGTGATTGTGAACTTGTTTTTCTTTTATTTATAAATATTTGATATTATAATAGCCATAACCCACACATTTCTATTTAATAATTTTACAAAACATTATTACAGAGTGTTGCACAATTGTGTTTCTGTATAACAGAACTGTTGTATTGTTCCATTTGTGGTGTATAATTTAGCAGCCATTTATTGAAATAATGAAAATAACCATGGTAGCTGTGTTAAAAGATTTCACCTGTTGTCTCAAAAATCAGTGAATATATATATTCATACTTCATTCTACTTTGTCTATTTCTTTTTAATTTTCATATGATATACTGTACGCTGATATCCATTGCATCTATTTCAGTACGACCTGACATCCTCAACAACAAAGATTATTAACAGTAATTTATCAATATTTATTAGTAAAAAATTACTGTAAAAATGGTAATACTTCTTAAATTATATAGGCCAACCCATTATTGAAAAGACAGTGATTTTTATTTTAATATCTTTGATATAGAATTACGATTAAGTTCAGAGACCACTAAACTTAGTTTGGAGGAAAAAAATTCCTGAATTATTTTGTCTCGACTTATTTCATTATTATTTACTTTTCAAATGGCTTTTGAATTTTAAGTTTGCAACAAATAACCTACCATTCTATTTGACTAATAATATTGTTATTATGAATTGGACACATTTCCAAGTTTGTCGTTTGGATTTCAGCTTTAATTGAATTTTAAATCATACAGGAAACTCGTGAAAAAAATTCCGAAAATCTGCAAAAAAAATGAGGAATTGGTGGAGTGTCCTACTTTTCCTTGGATAGTCTTAGTCCTCTGAATTTTGTGGAACTCATTCTTACTTGATTAATCCATCTTCTTTCATATATATTTCTTGATCAGCCAAATTTATGATAGTTTGTTTGAATATGAAATTGAACCAATTCATGATGTTAAAAGGCTGCTTATTCTAAAATAAAATGGCTCCCAAAACCTTTTTGATTTGCTTTTATTCATATTACTGAATGCCAGTTTAATATTAACTTATAGAAGGGATATTAATAAAACAATAATCAAATTCATATATTAAATAATCTTCTCATCTTAGTAATCTTCAACTAAAACTTTAATCACTCATACTATTTCATTTTTTCTTATTGAAAAAAAGAAATATTATGAGTGATGGTGGGCCCGGTAGCCGAGTGGGTAAGGGCACTTGGTTGCGAGTTGGAGGTGGCGGGTTCAATTCCCGGCCTCGGTGGAGGACGCTTCTTTCTCCTCCAAACAGGCCCTAGGGTCTACCCAGCCCTCTATAGAATGGGTACCGGGTTTCTTTCCCGGGAGTTAAAGGCGGGCGAGCGACGGGCCGACCCCCCGTCCTCAACTTTGTCCCGTAGGTTCTGAACACTGAAGCCTACCCTCCAGTTGCATTGCGCGGTCCTCTGGGCCTGATCGCAACTTTAACTTTATTATGAGTGATTAAAGTTTTGGTTGAAGATTACTAAGTGAGAAGATTATTTATTATAGAAGGGATGTTATTTATAAAGAAAATAAGAAGAACAATATTATCCGTAGTTTCATTTATTATTCTGGTTTTTATATTTGCTTGAGAAATTGGCATTAAACCTCTGAAAATTTGTCCAAATGGAGGTTTATGTATTTTCTATTATCTTTACTGTTGTAACATGTGATGAATTATCAAAAACTTAGATCTTAATATAAGGCCATATTAAAAAATGATTTTGGAACCTAGAGTTATATTTAGCACAAGTCAATTTTTAAGCTTTGCTAACATTCTAACAACGGTGATTCAAAATTCTCTGTACAAACTTTAAAGATAAGTGAGGAATACAAAAACAAACCGTATTCATAGTGGAACATATGTTCGCAAATGCCACCTGAATGTGCTAGAGGGCTCTGTTTGGTTGGGCACATTAGTTAAGCAGTGTGAGCCATCGTCATTTGAGGCGTTGACTTTGTACTAGGGATGGACGGGATTGGATTTTTAGGTCGGGACGAAACGGGACGGGATTGTCCTTCCTCAATAAATGGGAAATAGTTGTTCGGGTTTTGAAACTTGATATGGACGACAATAATAATAACAAACAAAAACATTTTTATGTCTGTCGCTAGTCGAAATCACGAAGGCCGTCGTCTGTTGTTTATTGGTTTCACCGGTTGATCGCTAATGCCATGACGAAAACACTTTGTTGTTGATGTAATATTGGGAGATAGAAGGAAAATAAATAGTCCAGAGTATTTTTCAATGATTTATTGTAGACTTCAGTTGCCAGGATTAATAATCCCAGCATTATTAAGCCTTTTGTTAAATTTAAATAAATCGCGAAATCCCGAAGTAAAGCAAATCCCGCCCGATAAACGGGATTATAATTTTCCCAAAAATTTCCCGAAATATCGGGTCCCGTCTATCCCTACTTTGTACTAGTAAAATGTATCACTTCACTGATGTTGAGAGGGCAGATATGCACCTAGCCTATGGGACAGCGAATGGAAACTGATGAGCCACCACGCGATTGTATTGTGAACGGTTCCCCAACAGATATGTGCCCAATCATCAAACTCCCTTTACCACATTCGGGTGGCGTTTGCGGACATACGTCCCACTATGAATACAGTTTGTTTTTGTATTTCTGACCTACCTTTAAAGTTTGTACAGACAATTTTGAATTACCCTGTATATGATGGAATTGCATTTGTTGCAATATAATATTCCTTTTAGGTTGATGGGAAGAAAAGGCATATACCGTTATTGTTAGAAGAGTAAAAATCCACTTAAGTTTTTGAAAAACTTATGTTAAGTAGTTAAATTAATTGTTACTTAGGCAATACAATTTTGGTTGGAATTATATCAATTGATTTTAAATATTAAATAGTTGATTGGAAAGTATTTAATTTAGATGTTGAAGGAAGAAATGTTAGCAACTTATAAATATTCAACACAGGATGATGGACAGTAGTTGTAAGATAACTATTTCTAATAAGGGAAAAATGAAATCACTGCCAATGTAGATGTGGCGTGTTGCTTATCAGAAATCAATTTCTTTGTAGAGGCCAAGTGTCTTTTACTTTCCATTTGTTTTGTGGATGATGTTAAACATACAATAATCAAACTGTTAAATCTTCAGTTTGGGAATAAACAAAGATTAAACAAAAAATAAAAACTCAGAAAAACAAGACTTAGTGACAGAATTTTGCAATTTATTGAGTTTTCCAAGTTTTATTTCCAATGGAATATAGAAAACTTTATATCCAATCAACTTTTAGAAGGTTTTGTACTTCAATTTATATTTTTCAATTGGGATAAATATTTATTTTGATTTATTCTTGTACTTATTGTTTCAATAATTTAATGTTTGATACTTATTGGTTTATTATTGTTTCTGTTTTAAGATGTCCGTTTATATGATGTTTCCTGTTGGGCTGTTTTATTATTTTAATCAGCCGCAGTTCTTTGAAGAATGGGTTGTTAAAACCAAAGTAAGTAAAACAAGTAGAGTTTTTCTTTCTTCTTTCTTTTTGATGACTGAGAATGAGAAATCTATTCAACATGAACATTTCTCACCTTTGTTGTCTGTTTGAACTTGCATCACACTAAAAACGACTGATTGGTTGCCTTTAGGTTTTGTACATTGCTTATTTATGATCTGACTTAAAATATTAGCTTGAACAGTTTGGCCTCCATCCCCCCAATCCTAAAAAATAATCCCCTCCCTCGTCTCTGTACACTCACTCATTATGCAATGGATACCCGAACATGTTTGTGAAGTTAAAGTGATCCGCTATAGGGCCATGGGGTCGTGGGAGGTAAGGCTCCATGCATTTTGTGGCCAATGGGATTAAGTTGAGGTCGGTGGTCAACCTGATGCCCGCTCAACTTTAACCCCAGGGAAAGAAACCCCGGTACCCATTCAGCAGAGGGCTGGGTAGACTCTAGGCCCCATCTGATAGAGAATTCAGCATGGAAAAATCCCCAACCTCCACCAGGATCAGAGATCAAACCAGGCTCATCTAGGCATCTGTCAAGCGCTTTACCATTTGCGTATCTGAACATATACCAAATATTAAAGCTATGAGCTCTAATCCCTCAATATTTTTTATTGCAATAAAATTCACTTCTAAGTTAATGCATTTAAATTGAATGGATTTGAAATTAGAAGAACTTTTGCTTTGCAAAAAGAAAAGAAAGTGTAATATAAAATACAGAGATATGAGTTTTATAAAGCAATACAACAGTGAAATACTGGGCTCTAAAAAAAAGGTTGAGACTGAAGTTAGAATTCATATGAATAGAATCCATAAGATCACTAAATAAAATACATTTTAAAATTAAAGTTACCTTTTTTTTAAAAATACACCGATCAGTATCATAAGATTGTAGTTTCAGATTTAAACATATTTCTTTTATGGATCTTCAAATTAGTTTGATATACAGGGTGGCCAGGAAGTTCCCACTCCCCCTATTATGTTATTATTATATTAAGGGGTACAGGAACTTCCCAGCCACCCTGCTATTACAAATACAATCAGTAAGTAACTGTTGATAGTGAATCTCTTTATAACTCCTTTATTCTTATCACATTTAGATTGAGACTAAAACATAATCCAGATGTAAACATAAGAATTTATCTCTTATTGAGTCTAGACGCACTTTCTGATGATGATAGCTTTTGTTACAAATGTTTAAGAATGCGAAATTCGATGATAACTTGTTTTCTGTTAGACACATTAGTGTTTAAAGACACATCTTTATGGAATTAAAAACTTTTAAGATTTGAAGTAAAGAGACTATGGGAAGCGATTTCTTGGAAGAAAAAGTGGTTCATATATGTATTGGATGCACCCTACCAAGAGTCAAACTTTCCCATACAGATATAGTCAAGTGATATACAGGTCATTTACTATATAAAGAGAAGCATCATAATCTAAATACAGTAAAACCCCGTTATTACGCTCGTGAAGGGACCATGACCTACAAGCGTAATAAGCGGGATAGCGCTATAGACGGGAAATGATTTATGAGATGGGGAAAGATTTGGACATCATTTTACAGGAAACATACATGATTCTGCAATAGATATAGCGCAAATATGAGCTTATTTCCTATTAAAAAGATCTTTGATTGTGGTTTGCCGTGTGTATGTGCTACTGTTTATGAATTATGACATTTTCAATGCGGTTCAGGTAACTATTAACGTCAATTGATACACCAATAGGAGCAATACTAGTATATTTTCGGAGCACATTTAGTCCACACTTTACTTTTTTAAGTTTGCAACAACCCTTCGCTGCATCGGTAATTGCATCCCAGTTTTTCATTATTGTTCGCAGGCTGGATGAGGGAATTCCTAAAGATTCTGCGAAATCCTTCTGACTTCTGTAGAATTCTCGTCGTCCTTACGGAGAATTTGCAATTTTTCACATATAGAAAGGGATTTCCGCTTCGACATTTTGCACAACTGTATCACAGACCTGCACTTCACAGAGTTCAAAGATTCCGTCTTACCAGGGAAAAAAAAAAAAGAATCTTTACAGTGTTACATTTCTTTTCGATACAAAATTTCCTATATAAAAAAAGCGCTACAAGCGGGATTTGAAGCGTTATAAGAGGGTAAAAGTATACAGAGATATATAGAAAATTCTAGGGACCGTATTAAAGGAGCGTAAAGAACGGGATAGTGCTATAAGCGGGAGCGTTATATCGGGGTTTTACTGTATGTCCTTAATATAATAAGAACATAATAGGAGATATGGAAACTTCCGGCCACCCTCTATATTAAACATTCATCTATAATAATTGCTTCTAAGAATTTTACCAGTTATTATTTTTAATGTAATTGAACGATAGATAGGCATCATTCTAATGAAAATGTTCCGTCCAGAAGAAGTAAAGGCATTTGTTAACTATTGAAGTTGACCTGTGACATATGAAGATTTGAATCTAATAAATTAGTTGCACAAACAGTGATGCTGACATTTTTTGTTTGTAAAAACTTGTTCGTACTATTCAGTTACTCATTTCAAAGATAATTTTTTTAAGAATTTGGAATTAGCTGTGATATCACTGGGTGAAGCAGTGGCATTTCTACTTCAAAAATTCACAACTTATTGTTTAATTCATAAAGCATCAAATAAAGTGATTTATTGTTATATTGCATGGTTTATTATGTTTCGTCGATGAATTATTCAACATCAAGCGCTAAGACTATCTCTGATGAGAATTTTTTTTTTTTTTCCTGGAACTTATCCATAGGAATGCAGCAGAGCTATAATATACACTAAACTTTATTTGTCTCTGATCTATTTGACCATATAATCCCTCGGCTTGTCTCTCCATCAAAATAAAAAACAAAAAAGCAGTCAATAATCAACCTTTAGGACTATTGTCTAGGTTTGCCACATCTCCTGTATTATATGGGATGTCTCGTATTTACCTTCAAAATTGTATATCCTGTTTTATATTGTGACTGTACAATGTAATCATGGTATTGAACAAAGAGTAAAAAAAGTAATTAAAATTGTGAATTTTTAATTCTTAATTTAATAATTTAAGTGCATTAAAATAAATTAGTTATTATCTTACAAATTTTTCAGCATAAATTATTGTTTTTAAATTCACAAAACAAAAAACAAACAAAAGATATAATGTAAATCTAATTACTGAAAATTTTAAAAAATCTTGCTTAAGATAATCATTTGTTTGATTTCTCTGACTATTTGTTAGAACAGGTGAGAGTGATTTAAAAAAAAAAAGGAAAATAAGCCAAAAATCACATACTTTATAAATGGCGCTAAAATGTCCTTGATTTTATTAAATGTGAGGCGGAAACCTTACTATTATCAACAAGTTCCTTTTCATTCTGCATCTCAACATCTGACATTTGTAGTGTTTACAAGAAGCAGCTATTAATAAAAATTCATTTATAATTGACAGATTTTTCAGATAAGACCAATTAAATATTAATATATAATTAAATATTAATATATTTAATTCATTATAGTAACATAATACTTTAAATATGCTGTATTTAAATACTACTACTAATAATAATAATGATAATATATTTAATGTATTATTTAATATGTTACAGTACCATAATACAGTAAATATATTTAAATACTACTACTAATAATAATATATTTAATATATTATTCAGTAAGTAACTTTCATTATTGCTTTGTTTTTTCGTATGTCATCTTTGTTTCTTAACTCACTGTTTGTTGATATTCTGTTTTGTTTTGTTTTGTTTTTATAAAAAGTTGTTATTCTTTTAAGGAAGAAACTTGAAAAAGGGATACGTTATGATCCCCAAAATAATAAAATTTACACATTTTATTCATTATGAGTCTTAGCAGTTATATACGTATTGACTAGTTCTTCACTCTGTTTTTTTACATAATTTCTATGTTTTGCTGAAGATCTTTTTAATTATACATTATTTTTTTTCTGCTGATTATAGTCAAGTTTTGATAGAGAAAAACAAAAGACAATGAAAATTGCAAGACTAAAAATCTTCATAACAATAATTTTGATTCTCATATTAATGTTTTTAATAATAAATAATAATATTAATTTTCTTTCTTACAGAGAGACATCTACCCACCTGTTAATGAAAAGAATGTAAGTACGAATCTGTTTTGGTATTAGAAAATAATAAAAAAAATCTCTTAAAATAAAAATATGCTTTTTTATAATATTTATTTTATATATATATTTCTTTTATAGAAAAGAGACATTGAAGAATGTATTAGGACATTTCAGGAGAAAAAAGATAAAGAACTCTTCAGTTTGTTAAACAAGGAAGGAAAATAAATATAAGGCAATAATGTTAGCTGTTTTTTTATAAAAAAATGTATGTAACATAATTTATAATTATGATATGGTTTTAATAAAATAGGAGTAAGCTTTGCATTGAATGACTAGTTCATCCCACAAAACATGATTTTTTTTTAGTTCAGAATTGGTAAATGAACATCAAATATGGACTGAAAATAAAAACCGGGCTAAGTGCCACAACAATCGATTTCCATTTTATTGCTAAAATATGGTCTATGTATCTAGACCAGTGCTGTAAAAACCCGGCTATATGATATTCAGTCTGCAAGTACTCCAAACTTTAGCCAATTGTTAGACTTTCACTATAGCCAGTATTAATTTTCACAAAGGTTTTTGCACTTTTTCTCAGAACTTAGATTTTGGCATTTACCCCGGTTTTTGTTTTCAGTCCACAAATGATTCCATTTCCCAAATTAGAAAACAGCAGAAGGAAAATCAGTTCTCAAATATTTAAGAAAGAACATACAGGGTTATTCATAATTTCTTGACACATTTCAGAGGCTCACAGCTCAGTGGCGAAAAAGGGATGTTTGTCCCCGAGATATCAAATGGTAGACAAACTCACCAAGGTTTTTTCACAGTAGAAAGCTGTATCCCAGTTGCATCAGCTGCCACTAGGGCACAGGTGCAACCAAAAGGGCAGTTTCGCAATGTAAGAAGATGTTTTGTCTCTTAGAGTACATGGAAACGAGCTCAGTGGTGACATTACCTACAACGTGGTTCCGGGGATATCTGAACAATAAGTTGCCACAACATTGGATAGGGTACACAGCCAGGGATGATCAGGTCTTATTCCATTGGCCCCCAAGGTCACCAGATCTTTCTCCATCAGACTTCTTTCTTCAGGGAGTACGTGAAAGACAAAGTGCTCGTTCTCCCACTTCCTGCTGACCTCACTGAACAGCGACATCGCATCTATCATCAATGCAATTGCAACCATCGACAGTGTTGTGCTGCACCATGTATGGTCAGAATTGGATTACTGCCACATCTCGCAAGGTGAACACAGAACACTTATGAAATAAACTTGGTGAGGTTGTCTTTCATTTGGTATCTAGGGGCAAACATCTCTTTTTTTCGCCTCCAATCTGCAAGCCTCTGAAATGTGTGAAGGATAATGAAAAACCCTGCATTATTTGAAAATATTATTTTCAGGTGTGAGTTCTGATTAACTTTGTATTATTTTTTTTTTAGCTGAGATAGAGTTAGGCAGCAATAGCTGAATTGAAGATCTCTACTTCCACATCAACACAGGCATTAATAACATAGAATTTACCTTAGAATCCAGTATTTAACTGAGTTTTACATCACAATTACTGAACCCAGCTAATTCACATTGTGTAACTCGTCTTTGTTTTTTATCAGCAACAATCACCCGCTCACTGATGTTGGAGACATATTACATAGATGCCACATAATCTTAAATGCAATCTACTTTGATCATTTCATAGTTGTATATAAAGTGAATAAGAATGTTAAAATTAAGTTTAAAAAAAAAATAAAATCGAAGTGTAGTAGTTGCACACTTCAAAACTCTTCAAAAATTCGAAACTTTATGAATATTCTAGAAAAAATCATTACATTTTCTTCTAATTCTGCTTTCTCTTTTATTGGACTTGTTGAAGGTGTTAGTTTTGAATTTCAAATCTTCCAAAAATACCAAGACAACAATTTATTCTCATTTATCGGATGAAATAAGTTCGTGAGGTTGATCAAATAGCAAATCAAATCAAATATCACTTGTCACTAATAAATATTTAATAATTATGCAATTCAGAATGTAGATTTCATCAGATTAATATTACATTGTTTTTGCTAATACCTTCTCCACACTGACACATTTCTATGGTGATGAGGGTTGATTCTATTGTTTTATTTTTTCCCTGTGCCAGTTCTTTAAGTTCTGTGACTTCTCACGGCTACTAGAGCTTTTTATTGTGGATAAACATGCTAGAACTGCTTCTTATTCTTACATTATAGTGCATCTTATAGTAGGACTCCTTTCAGAAAGGAGGATTTTTTTGGGACCTACAGGAGCAGACACTCACCAGCGGCATGGTTCATCTTGTTTTTAATTCTAGAAGAAATGCAGATGATACCCAATAATAATGCGATTTTTCTTTATTCATGAAATTTTCTCCAAACTCAAGTGGTGCATTGAATGTTTCAATTAGGAGAAGGAGGGGCAAAGACTTAAATGCCTGTGCACAAGTAAGCAGCAATTGGAGTTTCTACAGCTTAGAACTGTGCGAGACATGCATCAGTACACATGCAAATTTATTACTGTTTTTTGACAAATAACTATACAACTCCCCACTGCTTCACTCGTATATGTAACTGGGTTAAAAAAAAAAAACGAATTACATTAAGTAAACTAAAACTTTAAAACTATGACTAAAAATAAATTAAAGTTTAAATTCTAAAACATACTCGTAATCCAATATTGAAATCCATATGTAAGTCGCAGTTGAGTTGACTATGCAATAATACTCCTGTTATCTTGCAATGAGCAATGCAAAATTCACTTGTTATGAAATTTCAGTGTTGAGGATGTACGCACACATAGAAAGGCAGTTTTTTAATAATACAGATAACAAAAATGTACGAGTCTTTGAAGGCACCCAAATCCAAGCTCAGTGAGAATTTAGGGAATAGCCCAGGTCTGTTTTTCCTTGCTTGAGCTATTCTGCATACAATTTAAACCAATATTCAGTAACTTTTGTTTCAGGTGACGGACCTTATTAAATTTATCAACACTGCATTTCCAAAAACATTTCAGGCTTTTATTTATCTTTGCTTCTCTCTCTCTCTCATCCATTACAGCTTCCAACCTCAGGCTGGGTCTGTCGGGAACATAAGCCTCTCCACCTAGTTCTTATCTCCCACCATCTTTCTGCTGTCACCCTGTTCCAAAGTCCTCCCCCCTCATTCGGACATATTCCTCCACTCCCTTAATCCATTTATCCCTTGGTCTTTTTTTCTGTATCCTCATCTCATGCATCCTCCTGGGAATCCTCTTCTCCTCCATTCTCTTTAAGTGCCCATACCACCTCAATCTAGATGCCTCAATCCTTTCCTGCAGGGGCTCCTCTTTCACTATCTCCCTAATCCTTTCATTCCTCACCCTATCTCTTCTAGTAACTCCTAACCTACCCCGCAGTAATTTCATCTCACAAGCCATCAATCTGCTTGCCTCTCTTTTCTTCATTATCCATTTATCTTTGCTTCTACATTTTAATAAAAACAAAATTAGTTACCTTTTGAATATCTGCCTGGGTAGTGCTTACAGAAAGGAAGTTTTATTTTCAATCAACTTCTTGTATGTCAGTTTGTACCAAAAAGAAATGGGGGGAAAAGTACTAGATAGCTGTAACCTTTATTTAAGATTCAGCTTTCTGGGTTAATTAGTTCATTTAGTATGATTACAACCCTCTTAACAGCAAAATGTAATGATAATTTTTGGTTAAGCTCCTGTGGTTCGAATTTCTAACAAAATCAATAGAGATATTACTCACATTGAGTAAAATCCACTTATCATTAACATATGAATTTCCTGAGATATATACAGTAGAGCCCCGATTATCCGCGGAATTGGGTGGCAAGGGTACCGCGGATAGTAAAAATCGCGGATAACCCAAAAAAAGACTAAAAATGAGGTGAAACACGAAAAAAAAATATTTCGGCATAAAAACTACGTTTTACTATACAAAAAATATAGTAATACAAATAAAATATGTATAGTACAGCAGAAACCTTTCTGCAGAGCAAGAGCCTGCCACTCATCCACAAATTCCGAGAAGGCCTATAGGATTACAATGCACAATAAACCTGTCAGGAATTTTCGATCTTCGCACTGTAGGGCCTATTGTATTTTCCCTGTTGTTGGCTTGGATTAAAATTGGTTTTTTTGAGGTTTGTAATTAAAAAATGTTTTCGCGGCACTTGTGGATAATCCGCACCGCGGATAATCGGGGCTCTACTGTAGTTGAGTTACTATTATGGCAACACATAATCCCATGAAAGATCTAAACCATAAACTTTCTGTAAATCACCTAAGTAGTGCAATGTTTCCTTTCTGCTTGAAACATTATCTGGTAGCATCTCTGATACCAGTAAAAAATCATAAAAGATGCATATCAACTGTAGGCATAAGTCACGCAATGCTCTCTTTTTTTTTTCCATTTCTACATAATTTGCTTTTAGTCTTCTGAGATTTCTAATCCCGCTTTGTCCGTCCGACTGTGGACAAGTATCATTAACATCTCATTAAATTATCATTAAGCACAACAATCACAATAATCGCAACAATTGCGCCTTTTACATTCGTAACAATCACATTTATAATAATAAGTAAATTGAAGCAATATCAATTATATTTTCTTAAACATATCAGAAGACATTGCGAAGCATTGTGATTGGTTCATTAATCGCTATCCCTACCTTATTTAATAGTTTACATTCTCATGTTTTTTATTAGAAAATACATTGGTATCTCTCGATTCTTGCCTATTTACGTCCAATTTATAGCAAATCAGTAGATATCTTGATGTTGATGTCCAGAATCTTCCATTCAAGTTTGAGGTTCTGACGATAATTGTTTTCCAATTATTATCTTAAACAAATGCTTGTTTATTTCAACTTAAAAATTTGTATTTCCCAAACATTTATGCTAATGATTACTTTGCAGAAGTAATGGAAAAGTTAAATTTATAATACAATGTTTTTTAGCAGCTTTCCCTTGAGATTGAAATTACAATATTAGAAGCCTACTTTCAAATAAAACACATCAGTGTTAAAAAAAATAAACATATTTTTAAAACTCGTTTAACGTGTTGTTATAATAATTAAAACTGCTAACGATTAAAAACACATATCCATTAATTAAAAGCATAAAACATATACAACAACGTTTCAAACCCTCATCTTGTTGTTATAGGGTCCTTTATCAAGTATTGCTCCCAAGTTAAAAATTGATCCTCCGTCGGTAAGAATGACCGTAGATTCGCCAAGGATATAGAGTCTCCCCCTGGTGTGGGTGACATTAATGACTATAAAGGAAATAGCTGTCTGCTAGTTATCAAAGGCGTTTTTTTAAAAAACGATTTCATGAAGTGGAAAAAAAAAAAAAAGCCGACAAGGGAGGGGCTGCTGTTATCCTAAACAAATGTGATTATATCTGCATGTGTGAGTCGTTTATTCACAATACTAAGGGATTTAGTCCCCTTGGATTATCTGAAAAGCAGATTATCAAAGAAATAAATGATAAAATTGAAAAAGCCTCCATACAGGGATTAATTCCCCCTCATAAAGCAAAGGAGATAATATCCCGTAATATGTCCCTACCCATGCTTAAAGGATTGCCAAAGACACATAAAGAGAAACAAAACTCCCTCTTTAAAATTAGGCCTATTATTGATTGTAAGAATAAGGCCATTATGTTCATCTCGAAAATTCTGGAAAAAAAGATTAAACTTCTTCCGTATCGTTCAAAGTTTTGTATTATGAATCGAGAGCCGTTTATAGAACACATTAGGTCCTGTCCTCTAGTGCCTAATACACGTATGGTGTCGTTAGATGTCATTAATTTGTACACATCTCTAACTCCCTCTCTTGTTATAAATGCCATACTCCATGCCATTGATAATGATAAGGAAATTATTCATGAGAGATTTTTCTTTAATTTCCATGAGACTGCTAGGTTAATCACTTTATTATTTCATATACAGATATTCTCCTTTAATGGCAGGTTTTATACCCAGACCTACGGGGTATTTATGGGTTTACCGTCTTCGGCAGTTATGGCCGAGTTCGTTATGGCGTTTATCGAGTTTCAGGCGTTTTCTATAAGTAATGTCATTAATAACGTGCATTACATTTGCAGATATGTTGATGATTCTTTCTTAATTATAAATAATCATTATGTAGACTCTATACTAGATGATTTTAATAGTATACACGCCAGTATACAGTACACTATGGAAGAAGAGAATAGGGGGATTCTTCCTTTTTTGGATGTTTTAGTGAAACAGTCCAAAATTGGGTATGAAACGACGGTATATAGGAAGCCTTCTGATGCTTTAATTTCAATACATTATTCTAGTTCGGTCCCAGAACATTATAAACGGAATTCCTTACTTATGGCCCTTGATAGAGCTGTAAAAACATGCTCTACGCCGACCTTACTACAACATGAAATTGAGTTCATTAAACATATTTTTAAGGATAATGGTTTCCCTGACATGTTTATATATAGATGTATAAAAAGGTTCTGGCAAAAAATGAAATATAAAGAAAGAAACCAAGAAGGTTATGATGTTAATCAATGGCATACTCCCGTTCCTACAACAAGATATAAAAAAGTACTACGTTATGTGCCAATTACGTTTGATGAGGTTTTATTTAAAAAACTGAAGCCATTATTGAGTAGGTCAGGTATTGGACTGGCATGCCGTCCTAGTAATACGATTGGAAATTTACTTAATCGTAAAGAAAAGCCCAAAAATAACAAGCAAGAGATTCTCAATAAACAGGGAATGATATATGGGATAAGGTGTCAAACGAACAATGGTCAAAAAAGAAATAACGCGTGTCTATATATCGGTCAGACAAAACGCTGTTTAAGTAAGCGGTTAAATGAGCACGATACTGCGGTTAAAAAAGAAAATTTAGCATATCATACAGCATCTCACTGTAAAGCGAATAACCATAAATTGAACATAAATAGTCCTATTATTTTTGGCACAAGAAATGATGAGTATTTGAGAAGATTCTATGAGTCTGGTATGATGAGGATTCAAAAAAGTTACAACCAAGACCTCTCTACCACCAATATCATAGAATATGGTCTGTAATATCCGGAAAAAAGGGGTTGAAAAAAAGGAGAAAAAAAAGGGAAGAAGAAGAGGGAAAAAAAAAAAAGTTTTTTTTTTTTTTTTCCACTTCATGAAATTGTTCTTTAAAAAAAGCGCCTTTGATAACTAGCAGACAGCTATTTCCTTTATAGTCATTAATATCACCCACACCAGGGGGAGACACTATATCCTTGGCGAATCTACGGTCATTCTTACCGACGACTCCAAACACGAAGGATCAATTTTTAACTTGGGAGCAATACTTGATAAAGGACCCTATAACAACAAGATGAGGGTTTGAAACGTTGTTGTATATGTTTTATGCTTTTAATTAATGGATATGTGTTTTTAATCGTTAGCAGTTTTAATAAACATATTTTATTTAAAAAAATTAATAACTTTAATTAATTACATTTATGAATTGGTTCCAGGATAACCATATAAATAGTTCAGTATAAAACATAAAAAAAGCAGCTTTTTTTATTTTCAGATGTTAAATAAATTATATCGTAGTTACTATTGTAAAATGTGATCAATCATTATTTTTTAATGCAGGAACATTTAGTATTTTTAAAAACAATTCTTTCAGCTGAATTGAAAATTCTGCAACATTTTCTGGAAGTTCTTCTTGATCTTTACCGAAGTGATGTTGTACGCTCATCAAGATCTGTAAAATAAATAAATAAAATCAGATTTTTTTGCCTAAGCTTACAAATCATTTTATTCAAATACATAAAAAAAAAAAAAAAAATGGGAAAAGAAATGAAACCTCCACAAATCTAAACTAAAAACATAAAAAAACATTAAAAATAAAGAAAAAGAAAATTCATGTACTGAGCTCTGCCAGCCTCGATGAATTTCTTATGTGCATGTAAATAAATAAAAAGCGCCTAAAAATATCTAAATACATTAAAAAGTGAGAGCAATATTCATAACTCGGTGCGTACCGGTCCTTGCAAGTCCTTATTTTTACATCGAGTCCTTAAAAGTCCTGATTTTTATGTCCCATTTTTTTTTTAGTTGTTGAAATAAAGAGATTTCGTTTTTTTTTTGGTTGTTGAACTCCTGCTCCGGGCCCCCAAAGGCGTTTAGAGGTCCTTATTTTTTGGTTTTTTTAGTCCTTAAAAGTCCTTGATTTTCTTCTAAGGAAATGTGTACGAACCCTGTAACTGATATCTCAAGACAGCCTGTTTCACATTAATACAATGGAGGTTTTATTTCTTTTCCCACTTTACCTCAATATACCTCCGTTATGAGACCTGCTTTGTTTATAGTGACTACTCTTAACTGATGATCACCATATTAGCGTGAAACAGACTATCTTTAGATGTCACTTACGAACATGGGTCTAACTTTTTAATGTGTTTAGACAAAAAAAAAAATCATTAGAAATGTCTCAAGTTTCCAGTAATAGCCATACTGCTTTTTTT
>JAFIDM010000179.1:8491081-8520934 GCA_023159025.1 Thereuonema tuberculata
GCTGGGGAAACCCAAGGTTTGAAACATACAAACATAATAATAATAAACTTTTACATTGTTGGTCTGGAACTTTCCGAAAGTAGATAGTATTGTGATAGTTGGATTTGAAAGAATGTGATTAGGGAAAAGAAGTGTAAAGTAAATCTCATCAAATAAACCAGAAAAAGATGGCTTGTTTTAATCCCAATGTTACTATAGGATTAAAAAGGTCTCCCTTCACTCCTTGTCCAATTACAAATTATCAGGAAGCAATTAAGAACATGCATCACTATTTGTCATTTAAAAGACAAGAATTTCAAAGCCTTTCAAGCACTGCCAACATAAAATTAACTAACTCTTTCATTTTAACCTGAAGTTTATATTGTATAACAATCAAGTGAACTTTAGATTGTCATTTTTAAGACTACATATCATTGTGAACTAATATATTAGAAGGCAATTCATGACATCACCTAATACATCACCTATACAGATATAGTTTCGAAATGCAAGTTAAACTTCTACAAAGCTTATAAGATACTTACATTTACTGTACTAACTTGAAAATATCAATTATTACTATTAAAAATGTTTATTCAATTGATAATATTTTTTTTCCTAACAAGTAAGGATTCTAGGATCCACTTTCTTTCCCTTAAATTCAAGCAATTTCAAAGGCATGGGAAAATAAGAATAAAAATTAATACTAGCTAGGTTTACCCACATTAAGCATAATAATAAAAATTCTATCTGTTTTTATTATTATGCTTGGTGTGGTAATGGTCTATTACCTTATTATTAAGACCGCACGTTAAATATGTTTAATCCAAATAAAAATTAATACTTTAAAAGTTTTCAAGTACCAGTAGTTTGATGAGTGACCTGCATGAATTGTTAAAAGCAAGATTGATACGTTTCCAACTTTTTAAATATAATATTCACTCTTGTAAACAAAGGAGCTTTTGTTAAAGATGTGAGATTCATGAAATTTCCAGAGACAATGGAGAATTATATTATTATAGAACACTAAATAAGTGACTTACCTGGATCCATTTCACACTGAAGATTAGTGCTTAGACTTTCACATGGTTCTGCAGCCATTATTTTCATCTGCTTTAGTTCTAAATTATAATGACCGCCTACAAGTCCTATTATTTCTGCATGTGAAATATGAGCATGCAAATCCATGACAACCATTGCATTGATTTCAATCTCCACGTGAAAAGGTTCCTAGGTAAAGAAATTATCATTAATTAGAAATCAATGAATCTAGTATATAAATAAATAAAAATTAACAAACAAATACTTGAATCAATTGTCTTCAAAATCAACCTTAGAAAATAGTAATACACAGATACACTCATGTAATCAATGCATTTTTCAAAAAAAGGGAATTTGATCAATGTAAGTAATTATCGAAGATTTAGAAATATTAATTCCTTCTTTTGTATTGTCATACTGATTTTAGGGATGAGGAAATTCCCTAACGAATGGAATCTGCTTAATTGCTTAGTAGGTTTTATGTAATTAATTTGTATAACTCCATTTTGTAATAACAGAAGATCTCAGTGTGGATGGTCCAAATTTCTTTAAATTCAGTTTCGAAACAGTCAGGAAGTTGCACAGATTTCCATAATGAGATGCCATCTTTTTCTAAGTTTTATTACAATTTAGGTTGTACAACATATTGTGACAAGCTTAGATGGCTTTTAAGAATTCAATATTCCCTTTAACACTGACGCGATTATATTCAAATTCCCACCAATCCATTTTGCCCAAATACTGTGATGCCATGCTGTGAGTAACACTTACGCTTTTTCATTTTTTACTTTCACCCTTCCTACATTCCTCTTCATTCCTTTTGTTCATAAAAATTCTTGAAAATCACAATAGCAGTCTTAACATTCATTTTTGATAAATACAGTATTCAATCATTGGTACTATTGGCTAAACGGTGGATGTATATCAGAATTAATGTAGTGAAATGGTAGGTGGTTCAACACTTTGTCAATTCTTCATTTTTGATGCAATGATTATTTTAAACTTAGAACTAGAATCTGTAGACCTTCAGCCCTTAAGGCACATGCCTGATTATCTAAAAGTGGTGTCTGATTGATGGCATTCGTCAATTTAAGTATATGTATATATGATAATGTTGATATTTTTTAATTAATATTAAGGAATTCTTGACTGCAGTAAGAAAAAAAAAAACACCCAAAGAAAAAAAATATTCTTGAATAAATAAATATATCTATATTATCATCATAATAATCAGAACAGAGATATATTAGTAAAAAATAAATAAAAGTATTAAATACATTGATAACATACACTTGAGAGCAGAAAAATTGCACAGTTGTATTTTTTTATTTTCCTCGCAATTCGCCATTTTTTTTTAATCAAAATAATGTCAATTTACAGATCGTTTCATCACCTATCCAATGATACCACTTAATTGTGTATTGTCCCTTCAAAATCAAGACAATAACAACAATAGAACAACATCCCAAATTGATAAAATCGATAAAAAATTGAATGAGGGCTGAAATTAAGGCTGTTGTTGTTGGGTGGGTTTTTAATGGCGCAAAAGCAGCTGTGGCTAAGCTGCACCAAGAAAGGTAAAAAGGAGAAGAAAGAGAAGAAAATGGAATGAAAACTAACTACCTAGATAAAAAGAACAAAACAAGAAAAGAACAGGTAGTGCCGAAAGGAAGATGATAATAAATCATCTATAGTGGAAATTAAGGCTAGAGGAGGGAATACCCATTATTAATAAAGATTGTTTTATAAATGTTTGTATTGAATTTTGTTTTAATCACCATTTCCCAGGCTGCAAGAAAACGAAGTTTTTCTGATAGGCTAGGAGATTTCTTCAAAAAGCAATCTGCTTAAGTGGTTTCACGATCTTTAAATTGACATTATTTTGATTCAAACAAATTGCGAATCACGAGAAAAGTAAAACAAAAAGTAAAAAAATGCAGCTGTGCGGTTTTTCTGCTCTCAAGTGTAGTTCAACTTTCAACTTCCAAAAAAAAAAAAAAAAAAAAAAATGATAATGATTGAGAGCAGGTATTTACAAGATAATATCTCAGAACAGCCATTTCATGCTTTACTGGCGATCAAATCAGCTGAGAGTAGTCATCAATAAATAGTGTGGTCTCAGCTGATGATCGTCAATAAAGTGTGAAGCGGCAATTCAGAGATGTCACCTTGTGAATATCTAGTCTCAACCATTGTTGTTTACACTATTTGAGGCTTATTGTGTTTCTTTTAATGCCTAAGGAAATTCATTTGAGGCTGGTACATTAATTTTCCTGTTTTATTTTTAAGGTGTGTTTAATTTTTGGAGGTGCCATATTCTTGTTCATGATTAAAAAAAAAATTAATTCGATAACGAATGCATTTTTCAATTTCATTCCCAGTTCATTTAAATCCATAGAAGAATTTTAACTTGCAATATGAATAATATTCATATTCAGTTTCCATAAGTTTTCGATCCTATTATTCATTTGTGATTCACTAAAAGTTACTTATCTAAACATTTTATAGAACCTACGTTTTCACATTGTTCGATTTTTTGTTTCAGTTATATCACTTTATTTCGTCAAAATGCTTTCCTTTGAATTTCTTCTTCTTAATTATGCGAATAAAGATACTCTCATACCTTTATAAATCCTCATAAATGATATTCCGCAACAATAATAATTCCACGATTCTTGTTTATATTTTCTTCCTTTTGTAACTTCTAGAAGAAGAAATACAAATCTTCAATTTGTGATGAAATATATAAAACTAGCAGCAAAGCCTGTCGGACGACAGGCATAAAAAAAAAAATCTGTAAAATCATTTTATTATCAATTGTCAACTACATCTCCTTATAAACTACATTTATAAGGAAGTAAATATCTCCTTATAAACTACATTTTTTGTAAAAACAGCATGAGGTCCTTCTATCAGATGTCCTTGATGTATTTGGTCAAGAATTTTGATTTTGACGTCGCAAGCACGATGTGCTCGAGATGTAGCAGCATATAACTGTCCATAACTAAAAACAGGCTCTGGTAAATAAATACCAACCATATCTAAAGTTTGTCCTTGTAAATAAATTTTACTAAAAGTAACAATGGAATAATTATTATTTTTGACCCATAACGCCGAAAGGCTACAAAACTCACCTTTGTAATCTAAATACTACGCTAACTTGTGAACGAAGCTTCTACGGCAAAAATGGTTTTGAGTTTCAAAATCAGCGTAAAAAACTGAGTAAGAATGTCAAATTTCATTAAAATGGGTGTAGTGGTAACAAAATTATTTGGTTTTGAACATATATTTTGTTAGAATTTCAGTTGTCTAGATTAGTTCCCAAGGATAAAATTTCATGGAAACAAAATGGAATGACACAATGAACTAATATTTCATCCAATTTGAATACCCTTGAATCAATGCTACCATTGAGAACCTTGGATCTATGTTAATAGCTTAATTATATCGAGTCACAGACAGACGAACTTAGCCAATTACATAAGTTCATAATAATAATAACACTTTTTAAACCAAAAAAACGTTATGTAATTTGAAGGGAAGGACAACGAATTCTGTAAATGAAGGAAACTGGAGAAACGGGTTTTCTTGCCTAACAACAAAATGGTAGCCACTACTACTTAACTTCCTACCTTTAGGCATGAGCAGGCCACCTAGTTGCTTTACGATCTGTGTCTCTAACATCTCCAACGAAGACAAATTGGATTGCAAATACCGAGGTTTATCCAACGCTCTGTAAAATTCTACCGCAAGAAATTAATGCATTTACATATAAACTTTCTTTGTGCGTAAAGGAATTTCAGAAATATATGTAATTCTGTCTGTAATTGCTGTCTGTGAATTTCAATCGACGCAATTCAGTTGGGCGCCATGTTTTTCGTCCTGGACATGACGTCATGAGTGACGTGTTCCAACGCTATGATCTGATTGGCATTCTATCGAGTTACGGACAGACAGACAGACAGACGAACTTAGCCAATTATATAAGGTAGATTACAGATGCACATATCAAATTGGAAGGCTTCTCGATAATATGAATCTACAATTTATGCTTCATCTAAGCTTAACAGTTCAAGATTCAAGGAATCCATCTTCTATTTTTCTAGATTTTATATTTCACATCCATCTTGTTTGTTTGCTTTATGTTGTCATCACAACCAATAACAATCCCTATGATATCATTGTCCTGTATTTCTTGATTTCTTTGTTAACACTTTAACTAATGTTTATTTATTCATTGTCAATGATATTTAAAATGAACAGCAATACAAATCACGTTTGTTGAACAACACTGATATTTGAAAATTATTTTAACGGAAGATAATCAGAACCTCTTCTAATCAGCATGGCAGACCAGTAGGGGATAGTGGTGATTTTGTCCATTTATAGACCCTCCATAAATGGACAAAATGAACACGGAAGATCAAAGAGCCAATCCAAAGCTCACCAACTTTTGGGAAAGCAGTCATTCGACAGAAGGCTAGGTGAATCCTAGAAATCCTCTGCAGGATTAATAACCAGAGTAAACCCTATTGTCAACCCTTTCTGCCACAGACAAGCCGAGATTCCAAGGCTGTTCACTTACAAATTTCTAAAATATAAGCGACATTACACCAAACCCATAACATTCTCTATTTAACCTCTAATATTAATATTAATGCTCAAATTACTAAACCATACCTTAAAGTCTTCAGAAAATTCAGCACAGGGAATTAATGTAAATGGATCGTTACTGATACGACTTTTTCCTTTTGATTGTGCGTAATTTTTGACGTTTTCGTTACTGCTTATAACTTCCTGTCCGTCGTCTTTGTGTTCGATTGTATATCCCTCACTATCACTTCCAAATTCTGAAAATAAAATCAAATAAATAAAAATTCAAAGTTATATAAAGCACCAATAGGGAACATTGTTATTCAGTAAAGTATGAGTAATTAAGCTAACTAACTGCTGAATTCTTCAATTCATTTGTGAAAATTATATTAAAATAAATGTATAAATCAATCAATATCTGAAATGTTTCCAAAAGTAGCAAACAAGTGGAACTTCTAGTCCCTTGTTAATAAAGTAAACTAGTTTCAGTTCCTTCAAAATAACAGAAACATCTGGAGACAAACACTTTGCAACAACATCGAAAAGATCACTGTTATCTTTATTGTTATTACTTTTTGTAATTTAATATAGAAATTATTTATGTAATTCATTCAAAATACAGTAGGGCACCCGCATCCATGAGGGAAAGGTGCCAAGCCCCTCCCCCCCAGCAGATGCCTAAAACGAAGGTTTAAAAGGCCTGAAAGTTTAATTTATAAATACGGCACAATGAGGTAATAGCACAATAGCCTGATAATAAAATAGAACAATAATAATAATAAAAGTTATGTGAATATAGTTTCTGTTGTCTGTCTCTCAAATATTTACTGTATTTAGTAGAATACGAAATCACCAAACACACCAAAATTTGTTAAAAAAGTTTATATAATAAAAATGTTTTAAAAATACATTACGGGAAAACCAAGTTTGAGAGCTTTCAGAATCTTTGCGATTCCCTTGTCAATCCAAGGGAAAGATCGCAAAGATTCCGAAAGCTCTCAACCTTGGTTTTTCCCGTAATGTATTTTTAAAACATTTTTATTATATAAACTTTTTTAACAAATTTTGGTGTGTTTGATGATTTCTTATTCTACTAAATGCAAATGCAAATGTTTAACACACGTTAAGCTTTTTTACCTAAATATTTACTGTACTGTATGACTGAATGCAATCAAATACCAGGCAGGTGAATGTGGCCTTGACGCTGGACAAAGGGATGGTTAACGTCCAGGACTGCACAAGATTTCATCATGTTAATCATAACGTAGCACAATTTAAATTATGAATGTTTACTGTATTTCTGGAATTTTCTATTTAATTTTTTCTGACCAAATTAAAATTCTATTTTCTATTTATTTATTTATTTATTTTTTTTTTTTTTTGAGTGAAACAGCAGATATGGGGTTTTTACTATCTATGCAAATCTTAACAAGACCTCTTTAAAATCTTCTTAAATCATTGCAAATTTATGGGGAGAAAAAGTCGATAAGAACTGCAAAATTCAAATTTTTTTCAATATTTACACAGAAAAGATATTTAGATAAAAAAATAGTTTCTTAATATAAAGTTTGTAGAAAAAGAAGTTGTTAAAAGGATTGAACTCAAAACACTGCAATTTATTTCTGCAGAGAATGATCATATGAAAAGTTAGTTAAAATGAGGATTATATTATGAAGCAGGTTTACAAGAAGAAAAAAAGGTAGTTAGCCTATAAAGTACATTTAAATGGATTTTTTTTCCCAAACTAGATTATTCGGTTTATGATAAACATTTTTTTTTTTTTGGGGGGGGGGATTATAATTAATTTAAAATGAATAGCCTAAGAACAAATTAACTTCTTTAAACAAATAAACATTACTGCAATGTCATAGTGGCTTATATGAAAAGTCAATTTCCTGAAATACTCACTCAGGGGTTTAGGTTTTCGAGGTCTCATTGATTCCTTCTTTTCCCAGTGCTTTGCTGCAATTTCATTGGGGTTTTTTTCTCGGTTTATTCTTGTGGATGTAAATGGAAGCTGGCGGTTATATTGTGCTTGCTCTGTAAATTATAAATACATAAAAATTAAATAGGTGCTATGGCTTTTACAACAATTAAATGTAGACTAGTTCACAACTTCACTTTAATTAGACAATAATATCCGAATATGAACTATATTCAATCTTATTAAGAGGAGCTGCTTTATTTTCCAACTCAATTATAAAAAGAAAGTAGCATTTCAATTTGAAATGTGTCAGATTTATGTGTTGCAGTATAAAATGATAAATAATAATGTTGACAATTAAAATGAGTCCAGACTAGTTGCGTCCTGCTGGCAGGACATCTTCAGTGTGAGAGAGTGTTCCACCTTTCTGGTCATTTAAAGAAATCATTAGAAGTATTCCACCAATTCTGCACATTGATCAATCGGAGCTTGGTGTGTGACACCAACTGTTGTGGATATGCAAATGAAGCCTCTTATAAACTGTGCACTTGCGAGCCTGGCGGCGATCGTTGCGGCATCCTTAGTGATGATCAAGTCCCAAACGCACATGGTGTTGTAAACATGCCCTGGACATTTGATTTTTATTATGTGTGTTATGATGAGAAATATGGCAAATAATTGAAAATAATTTATAATAATTAAACAGCAATATGATGAGAAAACTGTGATAAACTTATAATATACACACATTAAAGAATACTTCAATAATGTTGATGCCTCCTTATTTTGTAATACAACCAGCTTCTCTTTTCAGTACATAATGTTTTAATCTACAATCATTTAAAAGTTAAAGGTTCGCCACAACAGGCCAATGCAGGTCGAAGGGTTCAGGGAAGGTAAGGCTTCCGGCGTTTCTTGACCAACACGACTAGGTTGAGGTCGGGAGGTCAGCCCGACGCCCGCCTGCCTTTAACTTCCGGGAAAGAAACCCGGTTCCCATTCTACAGAGGGCTGGGTAGGCCTTAGGAACCATTTGGAGGAGAATGGAGCATGGAAAAATTCCCGCCCTCCAATATCGAACCCGCCACCCCCAACTGACAGCCAAGTAGCCTTACCCACTCAGCTACCGGGCCCACATCTACAATCAGTAAAAATAATTAAAAAAAACACCCACCCCCACACACAAAAAAACCAATTAAGCACCTTTCTAAAGCAAATACTGAAAGCAAATACCAACTAAAGCAAATACTGGAATACAAAGTGCAGTTTCCTGAGAAGACTCTTCAAACTGCTTTTATTGGTCATTTCTCTTCAAGGACATCACATATTTTCAATCTCATTTATCCATCATTCACATTCATTCAATATGAGTTAAAAAAAATGGCCACAATCAATAAAATAGTTTCAGGGAACAAGTCTTAACATTTTCATTAGATTAGTTACATTGTGATTGTTTTTTTCCAATAAGAAACCAATTAACAATTTAGTAAGTACTAGATGTTTCCCCTTGGAGCGTCTATTGGCTGATGGATGCATTGAAGATATAGGCTCCAATTTTTCAATGATTGTCGGGACTAGCTGAGATTGGGTGATCAGCCAAATGGTCACTTGGGAATGAATTCAGGTTCCCATTCTACATCAATCGGGGTGAATCCTAGCATCCAGGTGTCACGAATATTATTCGCGCCCAGGGCTTTGCTTGTATCCCTTTGCCTCTATTTCTTTCTGTATAATATTTCTAATTATATTTTTCTTTTCTTTTTTTGATTATTTCCAACTTTTCACATTCTCTCGCTGCATACCAAGCCCTGGCATCCATAAGTTTTTTAGTTGGTGCACCAACTCGGCACCAAAGAGTCTCCTATACAAAGGCAATCAGACCATAGAACCTATTACTTCAGAAACAAAAAGCTTCTTTCCATCTTTACCCCTGTTATAAACTGTTTCAAACTGCTCTCTTAACTGGGGGGAAATAAAAGAAATGGTCGCTCCTAGTGTCATAACAAAGAGTGCTGTGCTAGAGGCGATGGTGGGGAAAGAAAATGTCTCATCACCTCTTCAACGAATGTAGATGGTCCCTGAGAGGAAAGGAGGAGCCTGTGAGAAGGCGAGGTACAAGGAAGAAGGCCAAGGCTTACGCGACCAGCAGTTGGTTTGTCAGGGACCCTGCCCGCCTTCACCTTGCTCACAGTCAACCATTGACAGAAACCCGACGAGCATCTTGTGAGAAGGCCGGGAGCAGGTAAAATGACCTGTGTTCATGCGGCAAGCGGTACCCATCGTTGAAGTTGCCCGCCTTCACCTTTGCTTGGTGCTCACCCCGAAAGGGAGTTGGCGACAGTGTGCGTGCGAAAAGGCGAGCAACAAAGAAGACGTGGATTCACGCTGAAGTGTGATACTGCTAGTTTTTAACCTTGCCGCCTTTTCATCTTTGATTGCCGATATCTCAGAAGAAAAACGTTGGCGAATGCATGCAAGATCTGAGTGTAAGGACCCAGCTGTGTGTGAGGTAGCCCCGAAGAAAAGTTGGAGACATCTCCATTCCTCCTGGCGATTCCCAAGTGTCTCCAGTACCCAGCGAACTTCATCGGAACCGTCCCGGCCGTTCATCCCACCAGTGTTTGTCACTGTACCCTTGCAGCTCACGAGAAATCTGTTAATACAGGATTGATTTTCATGAACTCACTAAGTGACTATGCATATTTTCACTAAATGACTATGCAGTGACTCACATATTTTCTAATATTTTGCTTTATAATACAATCTTTCATTTAACCCTTTAACTGAGTTTTCCCCCAGCACTATCTTTTCTCTGAAAGGTACGGGCCATGAATGAATTCCCGCCACTTGGCTAGCTTTTCCATGGCACTTCCCTTTTTCCAACCAGTCTCCTCACACCCTCTTTACCCATCTCCTTCTTAACCCTGTGACCGTGATTTGCTTTGGGAAAGCATTCCATGGTGTGAGCCTAAAACCAACACATAACACAGGGAAAAAATAGCCTAGGAAATAATCATCTTTAACAGGGATTAAATACAACTCCTACTGTCCAGTGTCAATACAAGTGAAGCATTGGGCTCATAAATTAGCAAGTAAATTGGTAAAATATAAACAAAGTAAAACACTATTTGAATCCACACTGCCATTAAAAACAATTATTAAGTAAATGGGTCTTGTTAATTTTTACTATTATTATTAACCAATGCATATTTATTTACTGCCAATTTTCAGTGATTAAATTCTATGAACTAGTTGCATTTCTTTGGCTCTATATATAGTTTTAGAATAAAAATAAAGGTACTGTTGTTCTGTTGTATAGTACCGAGCCATAAATATTTTAGAACTCCACTACGAAGGGTTACTTAGTGAGGCAAAATATTTATGTTCTTATTTCAATGGAAGTCAAGTTTTTCCAGATTCTAGAAAATATTTAGACCATTTTTTTAAGCAATGTCCATTTATATTGATATACATAGTGTATTAACACCCATGTGTAAAACATGTGGCACCCTAAGGATTAAAAAAGCAATTTGTACATAGGCAGTATATACAGAGTGATTCAAAATTCATAGGACAAACTTTAAGGGGTGGTAGGGCACACTAAAACAAACATTTTTTGTCAAACAATGTATGGCCGCAACTGATGTGTTTACATTCTACGACAGATTGAGGAACATCCCGACACAAGCACCAGAGCTGTTGGACATAGCATAGATGTGAGCCAAACCACCGTATGGACAATTTTGCACCAGGAGCAATTATATCAATTCCATTTACAGAGAATTCACACATTAAAAGCTGAGGATTATCCTTGGCGCATAGACTTCTGCTGCTGGATTATGCAGCATAGTGCAGTGCATCGGATTTTCTGGTATGATGTGCTCTTCACAGATGAAGCATTCTTTACAAGTGAGGGAATGTTTAATGTGCACAATATGGGCAAATGCAAATCCACATGCTACACGGCCACATGCTTACCAACAACGATTCTCTCTTAATCTTCGTCAACAATCTAACAGCACGTTAACTGCGACAACGTGACAGTTGCAGACATACATTGTTTGACAAAAAATTTTCGTTTTAGAGTGCCCTACCATCCCTTAAAGTTTGTCCTACGAATTTAGAATCACCCTGTATATTTATTTTTTTTAAAAAGAATACATTAATAATCTTATCTTATATTCAGATAATTATATAATTATAATTATAATCAGAGAATTTATGGAGCATTTATTATGAAAAAAAAAAGCATGAAAGCCCAGCCGGTATCCTTGGAAGTTTGGCGCCTGTGTGCAGTACATACATCACACCCTATATCGCAACAGCTCTGTACATAGATGTGAGTTTTATTCAGAATCCTGTGGGCATCATAACTCAAACAAATAATGTGAGGGTATACATGAAACTTCATATTCCAAAGTTTAGTATAATGGTTTAGGTATTAGATTTTTTTTTCTTAAACCTATTTTATGGACCACTTTATTTAAGGGTCATTACATAAGCTTTTCTGTAGTCAACTATAATGCAATGATAACTGTAAATTTAGCATTTAAAACTGTTATGGATACTAGATTAGATTTTGATGTGTGCTAGCCAAATGTAAGGGTTATCTAAACATTGTACAAAAAGAGCAACTGAAAGACTAAAAATAGTACGTAGAAAAATAAATGTTATTTTATATTGAAAAACTTACCACATCCAAAGTTGATGGCGCCAATTAATTCTAAGTAGGAATGTATTCTACCAATGCAATTTACATCTCCACAATTCTTCAAACCTGGCCTGACAGATGTTTTATTCAAATAGTGAGGTTTGCATTTCTCCCAAGAGTCAAGAATATAGTTTCGTATTTTTAAATATCTCTCGGGTGTCTTTGGTGGCTTTCCTTCAAAGAAATCATGATGAATCAGTTTTTCATTTTCTGTTATGACTTCCTTATCTAACTTGATCTCTTCAACGGGGATCGGCAAGTCAAAATTTTCCAAACACATTTTGTTTTCTTCGGGATGGTGATCTGATTCTACTGTTAGTAGTGTGGTGCTGGAATCATTTGCTTCTGATTCAAAGCCTGAATTCAGTATCTCATCACAATCCGAAGACATTTTACTTTTCGTCCTTGTATCATTACAAAGCCCAAATTCAGTTTCACTTTCACACAAAAGGTTCACATTGTAATTATCGTCGATTAAATCGTACAAATGTGTCAGTTCTGAATTGCAGACTGAATAGTTTTCTTCGACAGTTTCACTGTTAGCGAGTAAAGAAAATGTTTGGTTATCAGTTGACAAAATAGCATTTGCTGCTTCCATTTTATCATCGGGAATGTCCGGTTTGACCGAGAACTTATTTTTTTCATTAAAATTTACATAATCCTGTTTTGTTGCCTCTCTTTCATCACAATTTTCAAGCCTATCACTGCTTTCCTGATTCTGACAACCTAAATTATTTGTGTCTGTTTTTAACTCGTTGCTGTCAACATCACATTCGTCCTCTATATCAACCTCGTCTTCCGAACTATCTGAAGAACAAGCTTTCCGAAGATGAACGATTTCACCTTCACTGACATTTGGGAGAGGCAGGTTGTTTTGAACGCTCTGATTACTTTGTTCTGATGAAGACATGTTTACTACAGACGAGTTATCAATTTCTTGAATAGATAAATCTGATGCAGTGAAGGCTACAGATTCAGTCACTACCAAAGGCAGGCTTGGAATTCTTGGCTCTTCTAATACTACTGAATTGGAATTTGGACCCTCCAACTTAATTCTCTTCTTTTCTGGCCTCTTATCCTGAAAACAAAAAAACAACAACTTAACAACTGTAATTTTATAAAGCAATTAAATAACAACAAAATATAAAGCATTCAAATAGAACTTAGTAACATCAATACTAACAAAACTGAAGAAATTCTGGTAATTACGCCATGTTGGGAATCATCATTTAAACTCTCAAGAGTAGCATGGCAGTAGAATATTCTGCCTTTTCTTCTCTATTTACTCCACTGGTTTTTCTCTCGAGAGAACAGTGACGATTTCGATCATTGGATACAAAAGACTTCATCCCACTACCTTCATTATATAGATTAATTTTCAGACATTTTTAGTGACTGTGCTGATGTAACAATAACATTACCATTCACATTACAATAGTATCTGTATTAGTAAATGCAAAAATTCCCTTTCTTAGTTATTCGTGAATGCCCTCAACAATAGTTTTTGTTAATACCAGTCTTTAATCTGGAAATCCAGGACTCTTAACCAAATATCCAGGAAAGCTGAACTGACTGGGAAATAAGGTTTGAGTTTATGAACTGTTATCGCAAAATTCAATGTTAAGGTCAAGGGATTTCAGAAGCGAAATGGTGGATGCAGAATTTGAATTTGAGACGAAAGGGTACAGTATACAAATTATAGAGGTGTGAAAATAAAGAACAGATTTTTCTCCTTATATGTTAATGTATGCTTTAAGAGTGAGGAGGAGTCAATTAAATGCTTGAGATTGTTAGAAATTATTCAGAAGCAGTACATTTTACATTTTGTATGATAAACAAGGGAAAACTGTGGAGTAGAAATGTCACTCTCCCAATGCCGATCTTCAAATCAGTGATAGAATAACACGTGAAATGGAAGCGTAATAGATTTCCACTGTGGATTCATCATAGCTTTCTTCAGTGATAGCGCTATCTGTAAGCAATAGGAGTTCGTGTTATTTGGAGGTTCACCAACAGATACTGAATAATAATAATAATAAAATTGATCCACTTTTGAGCATTCCACCTCTTTACTTACTTTACATGGAAACTTTCAAATCGTCTTTGACAGAAGAATCCCCTGTTAAGAAGACGAACAATATTAGATATACATTTTCTTCCAAATAGCCGAGATCCAAGCACTTCTTTCCAAACTGAAATTTCAGTTGCCAAAAAGTCTTCCTATGTTGTAGTACATTATAAAGCTTGATAAAGTGGGACAGAATTAAAGAAACGTTAATAATTTGCAGCTTATAATGGAGTTATGGTTTTAATTTATGACTTAATTTACGGAAATCTCGCTGAGCGACTTTATTTACGTAAAATGTTTGTAGATTTAAATATGATTAAGAAAATGCTCTGATTTTTTTTTCAAACTATATGAATACCTTCACTATGTACCTTTAACCAATTTTTTAATTCCTTGTAATTATATATCCGGTAACTGTGGACCCAGAGTATCCCCCACCCACCATCGAGGAGGTAAATAATCAGATTAAAAAACTTAAGAATGGCAAGAGTCCAGGAGAGGATGGGATTCCCGCTGAACTTCTCAAGGCTGGAGACGCGGCCCTCTGCTACAGAATTCACAAGCTTATTGAGATGATATGGACAAAACAGACTATTCCAGAGGAATGGAAAGTTGCGGTGGTGTGCCCCATTCATAAAAAGAAAGATAGGTCGGTCTGTGACAACTATAGGGGCATAGCACTACTCAACATATGCTACAAGATCTTCTCTAGCTGCTTACTTGAGCGAATCAAACCCCTGACTACAGGAATAATTGGAGAATACCAAGGAGGTTTCCAAGCAGGGCGTTCAACCACGGACCAGATTTTTATCTTAAAACTGATCTGTGAAAAGATGTACGAATACGATCAAGAGCTGCATCTCCTCTTTGTTGATTTCAAGAAAGCCTACGATAGTATTCATAGACCGAGCTTGATTAAAACTATGATAGAGTTTGGCATCCCAAAGAATTTGGTGAGACTGGTTGAGCTATGCGTAAACGACACAAAAGCTAAGGTTAAGATAGGTAATAAAAAGACAGAAAGTTTTCAAGTAGAGACAGGATTAAGACAAGGAGATGGTTTATCACCTATCCTGTTCAATTTGGCACTCGAAAAGGTAATGAGAGAGTTCAACAAAGAGAACCTTCAGGGTGTTCAAATCGACAATGAAAATATTGCCTACCTGGCCTATGCTGATGACATTGCCTTATTGGCATGCACACAAGAGGAATTGAAAAGAAGTATTCAGACCCTGGAATTGGTAGCATCGAGATTTGGACTACAAATTAGTATTGAGAAGACTGAGTACATGATCGTTGGAAGAAAACTCCAGAGTTCCCAAGACCTAACAGTTAATGGCACCAGGTTTAAACATGTAAAAGAGTTCAAATATCTTGGATCAATTTTCACTGATGTAACATCAATTGAAACTGAGATAAAGGCAAGACTGTGTGCAGGAAACAGGTGTTTTTACTCTCTGGACCCGGTTTTAAAATCCAGAAGTTTATCTCAGCAGCTAAAACTAAGACTGTACAAAACATTAATTATGCCAGTGGTTCTTTATGGTTCTCAGACCTGGAGCACTCGAAAACAAGACCTTGTTCGATTACTGACATTTGAGAGAAAAGTCCTTAGGAAAATTTATGGACCAATCCAGGATGAAGCTACGGGAGAATGGAGAAGACGACACAACGCCGAACTTTATGAGCTTTACAAGGAGCCCAATATTGTGGGGGTGATGAAAAGTAAGAGACTTCAATGGGCAGGGCATGTAGTGAGGATGGAAGAAACAAGGTGGCCCAAAATTGTATTGGATTGGACCCCAACGGGCAAAAGACCAGTGGGAAGACCTAGGAAGAGATGGATGGATGGATTGAGGGAAGACTTCTTGCGACTGGGACTTTCGGAGAGCTGGAGACTGGTAGCTGAAAATAGAGACAGATGGAGAGCCTTGGTTGTTACATCGCGCGGTCCCCTGGGCCTGATCGCGTAAAGTAAAGTAAAGTAATTATATGCTACCGCTGTTCTAACAATATTTAATTTAACGTGTTTTTATTTAATCTCCTTTTGTTTGGCTTCATACCTGCATAGAAAAATAATCTTTCCAATAATAAAAAATATATACAAAATTAAAGTTAAATATATATTGGTCAGATTATGTTGTCGGAACTTAATTACAAGAAAAGAAAAGGTGTCAATAATTTTTTTCTAATTTGCACCTACCATAAACATACAATAAAAAAACATGAACGATACTCTTCATACCTGAATTGCCATTTTGGTCTTTTTAATGGTCAAATTTAACATTCTTGGCCTTTTTCAAATGCATTTGGCCAGGAGTTTTTATTTACATGTTATTTACTGAAGTTCTAATGCCATACTTCCTCTTCAATTCACATCTTAACATATTTGCAAAAATAAATACTTCATCTACGCTTCATATTATATAAAAACATATTTTAATTCCGAATTTTCTGAAGAACTTTTTCTTTCTTCCTTTTTCAAGTTTGTTGGTTATAATAATATACATTCAGGTGATATCATACACGTACACTTCTTAGATATGGTTGGTAACAAACATTTTCTTCCCTTTAAATGCTACAAACATTATTATTACGGTTACAATTGTTTGATTTCTACAATTAAATGTTACAAAACCCTTATTATTTCAATACAATTGTTTTAGTTACTAACATTATTTATTTCAATAATCATCATTTTTTAAATTCATCAATTATTATGCCTTTTTTGCTTTTGTTCATGCAATTTCCTACCATTTCATTAGCCAAATATACAAAAACTTTCTCAATCTCTAATCCTTTACTTCTATTAAAATTTATATTTCTGGTGTTTCTTATAATTAGACTTTCAAGTAACTTCCTTGCTTTGGAATCTTTTTCTATTCATTCTGTCTGTCATTCTGTCTTTGCTGGGGAAACCTAAGGTTTGAAACTTTTACATAATAATTATTATTATTATTTACAGGATAGCCCATAAACTACGAGCCTTAACTTTTTAATCTTTGCAATAGACACTTCCAAACCAAAGAATGCATTGCTTCAACAAAACACTTAGTTTATAAGCAATCTAATCTCATTAGTTAAATATAAAGTAAAATATTTACCTCAAGCACTGTTTTTAAGTGAGTCTTCAAATATTGCCTTGCAAAATTTTTCACTTGTAAAGTAGAACGACTCCCTATATATTGAGAAATTTTGGTCCATTTTCTACCATGAATTTCCTGAAAAAGAAATGAAATTGAATTAAATAAAATTCCAAACATTGCAAATTGAATATCCTTTGATAGACAAAGACTGTCACAAAATGGCCCAAGCCTAAAAACCAGTGCAAAGCAAGCAGGTGATCACATAGTTTTAGGTAAAGCATCATCCCACGAAACCAAAAGGAATACTGTGTTGCCCTTGCCTTAGATACTGAAGTTAATACTGAGAAAGATAGATAATTCTTCCTATAGGCTGGCAATTTCCATGTAGTTGAAAGGCAAGGAACTTGAGAAGTTGAATGTATCCCATAAAGAAATGCAAAGGTTAAAAGACTTACTGATGTTCATTCGATATATCTCATAATGTTTTATGATTACATTCTTTCAACGAAAGGAAATTATAAGAAGGATAGAACATCTTTTTAATCTGTTTGTTTGTTTTGTAGATTTACTCTTAATAAAAAAACAAAAAAGCTTTAAAATATTTGATAGGTTTGCTGGCAGAATTAGAATAAATTATAGATAAAACATATATTCATTACGAATTAAATTCATTTACAATAAGTAACACAGTAATGTGATTCAATCTCGGTCACTGAGTGAACAGCTAGTTTTAAATATATTTTATGAGCGGAATTTTTGATTAAAACAATAGTTATGAGCTTCACTGGTATGATGAGCAAATCTCTAGGCCTTTGTAACTAACATATCTTAGTGAGCATCTAGTTAATGTAGTATTGAGTGTGGTTATACAAATTTGCTTTAAAAACTACTAAGTTATGAACCAATATCAACATCAAATTCCAATTTTATCTGGGTAAACTGAGAGAAATTTTCTTATAAATTTGAAACAAGCATTAAAAAGAATTAATTAGATATTTGTATTAAAAACAACACACAAATTAATTTTAAAAGCATTTAACAAAATACCTAGCAGTGTTCTTAGCAGTGTTGAAGAGGGGTGTCCGCGTAGGAACTCAAAAGGTTCCATATGCTAGGAATTTTATTAAATGTTTTTAAAATTAATTTGTGTGTTGCTTTTAATACAACAACTGTTTTTCACACGTTAAAAAATTTATAATTAATTAGATAACTGTTACATTGAATTAGACTGGGAAACAGAAATAAAAAGGTACGTTTCAAAGATAGATTGTGTATATTTGAAATTCATTTCTTCATTTTTCAAGAAGAGTACAAATAAAAGTAGCGAATATACCTAGATTAATTTCTACAAGAACTTTTATAATTAGAAATTCTGCTTTACAAAGTCTGTAAAAAAAAGCCTGCTTACCAAACCTTTAATAAATAATTCTTTCTCAGTTGATGACCATGGTTTCTTATGTGTCGATGGAATCCCTTCTTTTTGTCTGATTTCTTTGTTCAAAAATCCTTCTTTACTCTTCACTTCTTTTCTTATAAATCCACCCACATAATGTTCCCTGTATAAACATATAAACATACTTCTTAACATCATAACAGGATGTAAAAATACATGTAAATTTTGTTTTTTATTTTATAAAGATTTAATCAATATTTGATTATCCCCTTGAAAGCACTTACCACTTACTTTTAAAATAGTTTTTCATTTTATACATGCACAAATGTCAAACAACAACTGAACAAAAGCAAAGTTCAATGTGCTGCCACTTTGGAATCAATTAAAAGAAAAATTACATTTGAAGAACAAACAAAATAAATATGAAAGTTAAAAAAAGAATTGAGATGAATATTATCCATAATATTAATAATAATTAATATTAATAATTAATTATTGAGATGAAATTTAAAATTGATTTTAAATATGTTAAGTGTCCTACTACAGGCCTATGCTGACCTTGGGGTTGTGGGAGGTAAGGCTCCTGGCGTTCCATGATCAACGGGATTAAGTTGAGGTTGGGTGATCAGCCCGACACCAACCAGCCTTTAACTCCGGAAAAAAAAAAACTGGTACTCATTCAACAGAGGGCTGGGTAGACCCTAGGACTCATTTGGAGATGAACAAAGCGTGGAAAAATCCCCGCTCTCCACTGAGGATCGAACTCGCAGCCATGCGCCTTTACCCACTTGGCGACCGAGCCCACATCTTAAATATGTACCAACTAAAAATTAACATTTAAAGTGAAAAGTGAGTATGCATATCATTAAAATGATAAGATTTATAACATTATCATTTTAAATAACAATCTACTACATGATGAAGGCCTCCTCAGGGTTTATTTTTAGTTCTTTCAATCAAAACTTTTCTTTTTCCAGTCAAAGCTATCAATTTCATTCTCCCATCTACTATAAGGAAGATAATTTCTGGTTCTCCTCTAATTTCTCACAATCTCACTATAAGCCACAGTTCTATCAAAAAAAAAAATTATAAATAAGATATAGTAAATAAGAAAGTTTTTCCCATAATAATTATTATACCTGTAATTGGGGGAGAGGAGAGAATGTGTTTCAAGATATTGCTTAACATCTTTGGGTAAAGAATCCTTTAATATTAAACAAATTAATAGGGAAAGGGAGAAATAAATTCTATGATATCTCTGAAGTCTTAAGTTTCTGATAATTTTTTCCCAATATCAGTTAAATAGCAAAACCTATGGGCAGAAGAAAATTATTTATAATTTAGACAGTTTTAAGATTTTTACTTCCTATCAATTAAATGTTAATTTAAATTTATTTCTTAATGAAATCATTTTACTTCTGTTTTTTGATTGTAGACTAGGTCTAAAGCTACATGTATTAAATGGCACTTTTATGCGAATGCTTATATTGTTGAAATTATTATTATTATTTTGTTTTTGATAATTCATTATTGATAATATCGTGCGTCATTTTGACATTTTGTTAGGCAACTGCAGAGTGATTCAAGCTAATTTCAAATATATGTTGTCTATTGATGAAATGATAGAGACTAAGTTGATGATTAGTGACAATGATTTGCACTAAGTTCAAGCGATAAGAGCAACATGACAAGATATCAGAGCAACATATAATGACGATTGTTTATTCACTCTTTGACGAAATAACAGCTGCATCTCAGGAATACTGCAATCAACATGGAAACTAATCAAACATTCGGTGTGGCCAGATATATGAATGCTGTCTCATCATATGAAGGAGTGCAGTTGACTGTAGGATTTACAGTTGGACCTCTATTTTGCAAATTTCTCAATTTCGCGAACTTTTCTTTGGAACCAAGAACATTTTGCTAATTTCTTTGTAAAATAATCTCCAAATAGCGAAGTGCATTTTCTATTTAACAAACTTTTTCGTGGTATCTATTTTTTTCTCCTTGAAATGTTTTTATTATTAATATTCCCTTAGAGGAAATGAAAGAAATGTGGATACAGCTGAAGGAAAAAGAAGAAATTAACGATGATTATCTTTCAGTTGATTTTGAAGTTGAGACCTCGGAAACACTAACTGAATCGGATATTTTGGACAGTGTGAAAAATAAAAACAATACAGCTATGAATTGCGATGAAGATGATGAAAATGGAAATGATCATGATGCAGAAATAAAAAAAACCTTCCTATGATGAAATGCTAAAATCATTTGAAACAATCCGATGCGGATTACAATTTGAAGAAAATACTGAAGGGGTATTTGGTGCATTGCAAAGATGCGAGACGTACAATGAGCGAAAACACTTTTTCAAAATAAAAAAAAACTCAAGACAAAATTAACAGACTTTATCAGTAAAATTTAAGTTCGCATGTGGTAATGTATGTTTTATGTCATTAAAATCATTACTTTTTTTAATAATATTTACTGTTTATGTATTTTAAATCTGTTTTATGTAGTTTAAAGTAATTTTAAAAGGTGAATCTCTATTTAACGAATTTTCCATATAATGAACTTTTTGGGGGGATTTAGCGATTTCGTTAAATAAGGTCCGACTGTACTATATTGATAACTGTATTATGTTAGGTCAAGCATATTTTGATGGCATCTTTGAATAAATGAGCAAGTATGAGGCCTTTACGAATACATATATACTGACCTTTGAGAAGCTGATTGCTCTTGCTGATGTCCTGTGATACCTATTTGCAAGATAGATGCACACATTAAGAAGGATCTAAGTGATTATCACATTAGACTATAGAATCTTTTGAAAAGATGCCTTTAGAGATAAGGCCCTATCTATGGATAACCCTACAACACTAAATACCATTTCCTGATAAACAGCTCAAGCAGAATTCCAGTTACATCTATCAGAACTGCACTTCATTGTAGACTGCATCTAAACTATATTGCCAGGACGGGTAGCACAATAGTGTGGGATTAAAAATATAACAGTTATTAATGAAAAATGCTTAACCACTTCTGTTAATCAATGAGCTTAATTTATAAAACCTATTTTTATTTTCAAGGAAATAAATTTCACAAAAATAAAGTAACCTGTTGCAGCATAAGTTAAAAGTTAAACTGTTCCGCAACAGGCCATGCAGGCTCTGGGGAGTGCGAGAGGTTTAGGCATCCAGCGATTCTTGACCGATGGGACTTGTTGGAGGTAGGATGATCAGTCCAACACTCGCCCGCGTTTAACCCCCGAGTAAGAAACCCGGTTCCCATTTGACAGAGGGCTGGGTGAACCCTTGGGTCCACCTGGAAAAGATATAACCATGGAAAAACACTGACCACTTCCAGGAAATGAACCAGAGCGCCTCCAGTCCGAAGTCCAGCACCTAAACCACTGGACTCAAACCTGTTGCAGCATAGCTGATATAAACAGCAATCGTACCAAAAAAGAAAACTACTGTGAATTGTAAGATAGAATAAAGTTCATCATTATTGACTGTAAATCAATAAATGGCCTTAAATTAATTTATTTTAATATATTTTATCAAAGTAAATAACCTAAATAACCAGAATAAAATTACCTTTCTTCTTGTAACATTTTTTCAATGGCTATTTTACTCTTTTCATCAATATTCTGATCTAAATACCAGTTCTGAAAATAAGAATGCAAATGATAACAATTAGTGAAGTAAAGAAGAATCAAAAATAAATAAAATTTTAAAACAGGCTTCCAAATTATATATTCAATAACTCATATAAATCTATCTTTCTTTATTTTAATATTTGAGCATTTATTGAACAAAAAATAAAACATCTAATATATATGATGCCATACAGGAATAATTCCCATATTAAAAAAAAAAAGGGGGGGGGGGAATATATATACTGCTTGAAAAACAATTTGACTAAGATGATTATCAATAAACCAGAGCATTCTATAAGTAAATGCATAAAAATAAAATAACATACGAATATATATTTGACAAAATATATAAATAATGGATGTTCTGGTAAATACCGGCTATTTAAGAGAAGAAATGAAAGCATTTTAATGATATTTTATATATTTTTCGAATAAGGTTTAACAAACCTTGCATCGTCCCAAAGGGAAATGCTTTCCTAGTTTATTTTTATTTTTGTTAAAATATGTCAGCTGATCCTTTTTAAGTCACTTTCCTAATAAAAGAAGGTCCATCAGTCAGTCAGTCTCTGTGTGTAAGTTCCCTCTAATAACCTTTGAACTGCTGAATAGATCTTCTCGAAATTTGGCATGCATATTTATGAATAAGAGACAACTGAACTTTTATTTTTGATTTTTTTTTTCTCTTTGTGTCCTTGTCAAGATATTAACATGAGAAGGTGATAAAAAATTCCTACAAAAAAAGATTCAGAAGCAAAAACAATGCTATATAATAATGAATATTAATATGTTAATCAGTCCATTAATTTTCAGCCAGTTTGATATGATTAATTATCAAATTAGGAAAGCAATTAAGGTTTAATTATTATTTTTTTTTGGGAGGAGGAAAAAGTTTTGTTTACCTTCAGAGATATTAGATTTGAAAAAGAAACGGAGATTTTTCCATCATTTCCATGATTAAAAATAACTTTCTAGGATATTTTAAGGAACTTATGTTTTTGATTGAATTAGCCAGTTTTTATGTCGTTTTTTTTAAGTCATAAGTGTATGATATATCTACGTTTTTTTAATCACAAAAATCGGGGCCTTAGTTATTAAAGTAATGACTTAAGATAAGGTGATCAATCGTCCTCCTTTAGGGAGAATAATTTTGTAAGTTCTGTCCTCCCTCATGTCCTCCTTTTCGATATTTGAAGACTTATCTGTAAATCTATTGCGATTCATGCGATAAAAAATATTCATTCAATGAAAAAATACTCATTTAAATAATAATTAAAAGTAAGGTGACCAGATTTTAATATTGGTAAAGCAGGACACCATTGACCGGGGGGGGGGGGGTCCTTGATTAAAAATTGGGTCTATATGGAGCAACAAAAATTTTCTTAGAACGCAAAAATAGTATTGTAATATATTTATTTAAATTTCAACATAAGTACAATTTACAAATATAATAAATAAATAAAAAAATATGTATAGTATTATTTTATTCATTGGCATATTTCTCATTTGAGTGAATTTTTTTTTTAGTAGATTGCTGTCGTTGTTTAAAAAGGTCGTAGCTTGTCGTGCATTCTTTCCAAAAATCGGGACTTTTTTAAAACGCTGCGGGACGCGGGACAAATTGTTAAAAAGCGGGACGTCTGGTCATCTTATTAAAAGGCATGTAAGCATAATTACAATGTAAAATGCATAATGTTTTTATTATGCATTTATCATATTATAGTGTATTATTGTTGCAATGAATATTATAAAATAATAATAAAAAACATTTCTTGCCCTCCTTCTCATTGAAAGAAAGTTGGTCACCTTACTTAAAATCATATTGGAATGGAACTCAGAAGCGTTTCTTACCTGTGGTTGTTCGAGAAGCCAAGGATGATGATGGAATTCTGAAAGAAAATCCGATCCTTGTGAAGACAATTCAGAAGAATCTAACGACAATTCCGAAGCAGTCAAAACACTAGAAGAAAATCAGCAATGAAAAGAGATTTCGTTGACGTGAACAATCAAAACACAGTTAAACATATTCAAAGAAAAAAATTGACATCACAGAAAATACAATTTTTTTATAAACATTTCAACGTTATTATAATAATTTGCAGATTTCAAATCGGAATAGATGTTAGTAGATAATGTTAAAAACACATACATACTGAAAATATTTACATTTTAATAGACATTGTTATTGAGATGAAGGTTTCATTTTCCATCATCCCGGAATCTCAATATTATAAAAACAATTGCAATCGAAGCGTTTTAAAAAATATATAGTCTTTTCACCATTTACTACAAGTAATTAAAATATCATTTTGAATATTATAACATCAGAACATAATAAATTTACAGATTTTTTTTATTTTAATAAAGTTTTATCTGAATATTTTGTTTGCATTACAATAACAAACAGTTAAACATTTTTCTATTGAAAACAAACACGGTTAAAAATAAATAAAAAAAGGCTTCACATCGGTTTCATTACAGAACAAGTGTGATGAGTATATAGATAAATGAGTAAATCTATAATGATGTTATTTAAAAGGTAAACTTAAATAATAATCAACCATTTCATATTCAATTTTACGGGAACAGCAACAAGGAGTTCATATAAGGTTTCCTGCGGGAACCGTTCCTAACACTTAGCGCGCTTCGATTCTTTTTTAAGTAATAGTTTAGCAAGTTTACTATTCGTGTAACCATTCAGTATGAATTATAGTGCATGTGGCATGTGATGTACCTTCCGCTGTTACTCTCATATTCCCCTAAAATATCCACTTCGTCCTCGTCGGCCATCTTGACAAAGCTTCCAGCAACACTCACCAGCTGGAGCCACTGACGTTTTTGCGGGAAAAATGGAGTCAAATTTGGAAGTAGAGGATGTAGTTTACGATGAAATCCAAGGAGACATAGCCTATATTCACGAAGATATAACACTTCAAGAGACGGAGATTCTCGAAGATGATAAAAGCCCAGAGAAGACCGAGAAAGCAACACGACTACCTCTGACGCGAATTAAAACTATTATGAAAATGGATCCGGACGTTTCCCTTGCTAGCCAAGAAGCAGTGTTTTTAATAACAAAAGCTACTGTAAGAACACTTAAAACAGCTTCGAAATTGTATTTATTTTAAATACTTTTCTGTCAGCTTTTAATAGTATTAATGGGATTGTCTCATTGCAGTCTGTTGAACTCAAATGAGATAATTCTTTTTCCTTAATAGAGGGTGGCACTCAAACAATCGCTTGCATTCACTCTTATGGGTTTGAAAATACAGTAAAACCTCGATTTAACGCTCCCGCTTATAGCACTATCCCGTTCTTTACGCTCTTTTTATACGGTCCCTGGAATTTTCTATGTAACTCTGTATACTTTTACCCTCTTATAACGCTTCAAATCCCGCTTGTAGCGCTTTTTTATATCGGAAATTTTGTATCGAAAAGAAATGTAACACTGTAAAGATTCTTTTTTTTTCCCTGGTAGGAGGAAATCTTTGAACTCTGTGAAGTGCGGGTCTGTGATACAGTAGTATCAACAGCGAATGTCAAAGCGAAAATCTCTTTCTATAAGTGAAAAATTGCAAATTCTCCATAAGTACGACGAGAATTCTGCAGAAGTCAGAAGGATTTCGCAGAATCTCTAGGAATTCCCTCGTCCAGTCTGAGAACAATAATAAAAAATAGGGATGCAATTATCGATGCAGCGAAGGGTGGTTGCAGACGTAAAAAAAGTAAAGTGTGCACTAAATCTACTCCGAAAAAATATTAGTATTGCTCCTAGTGGTTTATCAATTGACATTAATAGTTACCTGAACTGCATTGAAAATGTCATAATTCATAACAGTAGCACACACACACACACACGGCAAACCACAATCAAAGATCTTTTTAATAAGAAATAAGCTCATACTTGCAGTATATCTATTGCAGAATTATGTATGTTTCCTGTAAAATGGTGTCCAAATCTTTCCCCATCAAATAAATCATTTCCCGTCTATAGCGCTATCCCGCTTGTTACGCTTGTAGGTCATGGTCCCTTGACGAGCGTAATAAAGGGGTTTTACTGTGTTACTGTGAGTTTTTTCTTTTTTTCTATTTGATATTAGTAATTTTCAGTTAAACTTTAGATTACGGTACCCGTAATGGCCGCACGATATTTGCACTATTCTGAAGATTGCGGATAATGTGATAGCAACAATTAACTAGTAAAAAGTAGAATGCTTATTTCAAAATGGTTTTGCACGATCTTTTACTAGAAAAACTAACTCACATCTGGCTAACTGCGATCTTGAGAAAATAATATACACCAAGTCACCATGGCGTGCAGCCATTGGGGGGTTCCGTAATCTAAAGTTTAATCGTAATTGTCATTATTCCCATGAATATTTGACAGTGTGTGAGAATAATCTTAGACAAAAGTACACGTTCTTGGTATATTGCTTATGTAGAAATATTTGGCATTCGATTTCTGTATGTTTATGACACCTGTTTTACTTCATTGAATTATCAAAGCATCGAAGGAAATGCGTAACTAAATTGTATTTGAAAGGATATTGGAATTTAGTAATTCCAATGATGGCAAAGACTCAGCACAAGCATAATCATAATTGGCAGCAAGACCAGCATTCTGAAAAGCGAATGACTTTTGGTTATATTGTGTGAAGGATCATTTTAAAAAACATTAAAGTTGGTGCAAAGAGAAGCGAATCAATTCTCACCAGAAAAACTGACGAGAAGTGAAAACAGGGACAGACTGAGAATTTTTTTTCCTCATCAGGTTCTGGGATAACAGTACTTATTATCTCTAAAATCAAAGAGTGCCAGCTGACCGATTAGGCTCAAACAACACCGGCCCACTGGGCTTTGCCTCGTGATTCCTAGGGTTATTCCGTCATTTGCATGCAGATTCTGAAATCTTGTATAGTGACAATAGAAATCTAGCAAGTGATTAAAAAGATATTTAATTGCAGTGAATAAGTTGATCGTATTTTTCTGATTACAGGTTGATTCAAAATATTTACACAAGTATCCCAAAAACGTATATTCACACTTTAGTTGTTAATAAATGCTATGTTTATTTTCTTAGATTTAATTTGATAATGTTATAATTAAAGAGGAAATATTACAACAAAGATTAGATATAAAAGCATTATATGTTTTGTGTTTAAATTGTTGCATTATCTCAAGTGTTTAAAATGTCTTCCATTGAAATGGGCAAGAAACTGAGATGCAAAAGTCAATTAACAAAGCTCTTGTAATGACACAACAATTCTCTTCGATTTCCTGCCATAAATCCATGTGTTGAAGCTTAAACTTGTCTTTGATGTTCCCCCATAACTAATAACAGTTTGTTAAATCAGATTAACGTTTAGGGTACTCTAATCTCTTCATCCATTTCATCTCTCTGGAAATGGGTTGTCAGCACTCATAAAATACAGTATATATTTTGGAAATATAGTCTTTGAATTTTGTCAACTTTAAAAAAGCAATACATACTGTACTTAATCTTACAATTCCTGTTTTACCAGCTTATCACATATTTCTTTTGTGAATATAGGAATCATTGCATCATCTTTTCTTAATACCTGAGGCGAGTTCTTTGAGATCATGGCTTGTCTACATTTTGCACAGTACCAAAAGTGTCAAGTTTATCCTGAATACGTGAAATTGTAATTCACATTGCAGGTTTTGGTTGAAATTCATGAAATACGAATTGCTAAGTCTATATCACTTGATGTCAAAATGGAAATTTGTATGGTATTATGGTCGGGAGATCCTAAAGGATGTTGGACCTCCTGTTGGTGAATGTTTTTATGGGGACCATAACGGTCTTCATCTACCTTCACGAACCCCTATCTCCTTGGTTTCCCTCAACTTAAAATATGGTGAGAAGGCGGCTTTTTGTACTATAAAAAAAAGTTGATTTAGCAGGATTTGAACCGGCATGTTGTTGCTTTACTATTTGGCCACACACTGCTATACTAATTGAATATGTATTCAGAAAGTTCACATAAGCATTAAACAAGAGTGTATTTTTCCTTTTGTGAATGAATCATGAAGTGCTCTGGAACATAATGAGAGGTGAAGATTGTTAAATAAGAATTTATTGAAATGACTGCCTTCTATTTCGCAGGAAGTGACAGCATGGCAGGAATACTTTGTCGGAATCGTAACATTCCTGCATCGATTATAGTTATGGCTGTAAGAAGATTGGCAACTAGCTCTTCGATAGTTTGTGGTGGAACCATGTAGACAAGTTCCTTCAGATGGCCCCAAAGGAAGAAGTCGAAAGGATTAAGGTCAGGCCACTCAACAGGAGGCCTTGGAGGCCACTTAATAAGGCCTGCAAGTCCAATCCATCTATCGGAATATATCCTGTTCAGCCACTGATATACTTGCATCATGAAATGTGGCAGTGCACCGTTGTGTTGAAACCCCATATCATGTTGTATATCCAACGATATGTCTTCTAAAAGATCTAGTAGCGCTGTCTGAAGGAAGGTTGTGTTGATTTCCTCATTTAGGCAGTCCGGCAGAAGATATGGGCCAATGGTGACATCCCTAACGATTCCAGCCCATTGAACTTGATGGCGTCCTTCATGAGTGAGACGGGGATTGTAATGTGACCAATAATGAGCATTCGGTATGCTCAATACACTGTCTCTTGTGATCTGTGCATAGGACCTTTCCGAGAAAGCTCGTGTCAGTCTGGTGCTGCTGAAGAAGCCATTCACGACTATCATAATCTCCAGGCTGCAGTCCCTGAACCTGGATATAATAAGGATGAAGACCATCTTTGGGAAGAATAGAATGGATGGTTCTCATGTTCAGATGACATTGTTGTGCAATCCTACGAATACTTGTGTTTGGATTATCTAGCAGTAGATTAAGCAGAGCTTCAGCAGTGTCTAGCACCCGCATTGTGCTAGCGGCTACTGTCTGCTGATGGATGGGGGTCGACGTTTCCAGTCTCTCATTCATCTGTGAAGCCACCAAATTAAACATTGACATCAGGATAGCGTCTTGCAGGGTATCTTAGCGCTTATTCTTGGGCTGCAGTGTATGCATTTTCATGGCATGCGCCCAACACTGAATGCATATCACAGTATTCCTGTAGTGTGTATTCCATTCCGTTTGTTAGGGCCAACTAACAAACTAAGACAGGATATAGGATATGTTGAACACTTTAAAACATTCTGAAGTCTAGGTGCATATTTTCAGTGTTATATTCACTTCACTCCTCCCATAAAGTTTAATCTGTAGCTACATGGAGAGGATTAGGAGATCATCGCTTAATGTCTCACGTTTTAGTCTTTTCACACAATGCGACCATGGTGGCACGGCCAGGCCGTTCTATAGATTTCAGTGGAGCCTTTCACATGTGATCGCTTGGTTGCTTCTGG
>JAFIDM010000179.1:8538605-8550037 GCA_023159025.1 Thereuonema tuberculata
ACGTTAATAATATCAATAGTAAGATATTATCTTACTATTGATATAATTAACATTTTATTATTCTTTAATAAGCAGATATATTGTAATAATTTCAATTGTTATTTTATTTTCCTTTACAACTGGTATGGTTGTATTGCTCGTTAATGCTATGTCCAATTTGTTATGTATTTTTATATTTTCTTTTCTATTATTGGCTTGATAAAGAAGTCGCCATAAAGACTTCAAAAATTTGTCTTTGTAATATTATTTGGTGAAGAAAAGTTATTTAATTAATATATATGTTACAAGGTCTTTATAGAATATAAAATTTTAAGATTGATTCTAATAGATTTAATATGAATTTAAAGGAACCTTAATTAGATTTTTATAGTTATTTTTTTTTTAATAGATAATAAGACTAGAAATAACTAAGCATCATTACGTAAACAATTAAGAATCAAATTTAATAAGGCAAAACTTATTTTCAAGGAGGCTGTACATCAATTAGCATAGGTTAAAAGAATATTTATATTCAAAATATTTTCTTTAATTTTGTTTTTAAATTTGTTGTTAACCTGTGATTTTGTGAAACCAATATATGAATTAAAATTTGAATTTGTGATAATTATTACATAAGAATGTTATTGCAAATCCTAATAAAAGAAAAAAAAAACAAACAAAAAATCATCATTTAACAAATAGATGTGTTCAAATCCTGCTCTTGTAGAATAACTCAAAGAGTAAGAATTTTGTCATCCAATTCAGTGCTTCTTTTTAATAAATCTTACGCATTCTTCTTTTCCAGGATAACTTGGGTTTTTAATATCAGCTACTTTACTACAGACAAAGTTATTATTAAAGTTTAGGCTCCCAAACTTGAAGTTGTCATCAGCTGATGATTGTTGCTTATTATTGAAATTCTGATATGGAATATGAATAGCCCTATATTTCCTGCTTTCAATATAGCTAATACTGCAGACATTGTTTTAGTATAGAATAGATGTTGGATTTAACATGTGTCAATCGATAAATGGATAACACCATAGAATGTCTGTTAATAAACTAAAAAATATAGCTTCATGTTTTTAGGCCGAGCTTTATGTCTTCACTGAAACTTCTAGATCAGACCTATTCAGAATGGATGTTTGAGATGAATGGAACACTTCCAATCATCACACCTTAAAGTATCTCACCACCCTCACACATCTATTAAAACTACTGCTCCCTACCGCTTTTGGTCTCCATTCCATCATAGGTCGCCTTCTATTTAATTCTGGTATTAGCATAGAAGAGATAAGACTAAGGCTCCAGAAACGTGTTCTATATTTTTATATTTATTATTAAACAAAAAAATATACACAAGAATCCATTCAATACTCAATTTTAAATAACACAAAATTTTCAAATTGCAGGTTTTTGGAGAAAATATTAAATTTCTTTCTTAACAGCTAATATTATAAGAATAACAAGCCTGCAAACGAGTGTAAAGATAAAAAAACACATTAAAAGTTCATAGCTTTCGCCTCAGTAGGACGAGGCATCTTCAGTGGATGTCGTCCTACTGAGGTAAAAGCTATGGACTTTTAATGTGTTTTTATCTTTATGCTAGTGAGCAGGCTTGTTTTTCTCTCAAGTTTTTACATGTGCTCAAATATATAAGTAGTTAATATTTTAGTTAGACAACTAATCATCTGTAATACCAAGGCATTCTCAGAAATAATTCAAAAATTGTATTGGGGAACATGTTAGTGTTATGAATGTCTTTTTTTAGTGATATGCACTATCTGTAATGATTCATTCATCATTTCCATTAACCCTGTACATTAATATCTTGGCTAAGATTTACTATTTTGTAGCAACCCTGTGCAGTTTGTCTCATCACAGTGTAGTTAGTTATTTAGTTGACCATGGGATTTGTTCATGTTGGGACAAAGCACTCAAATTAAAGAGAAGCTGCTATTTTGGGGGAAATATATTTGTGGAATAGGTTATTTGGAGCTTCCATTGTGTTGTACTAAATAGTAAAGTTGTTCCGATATCTTACTTTCCGCACTGTGCATTTACATTTTAAATTGTAAAGAAACCGCATTCATACTTATTAACAGAAATCTTGTAGCAAGGTAATAAGTAGTGAAAATGAAATACAGGCATTCCCTGTTTATGAAGTTACAAATTTTCAGAGAAACAAACAAACCTGTCCGTAAATCCAAATTTTAAACACCGTGCAGGTAGATTGAGAAGTTTAACCAATGTCCACCATCAATAGATGGCTGTAGTTGCTTAATGTAATCCTAAAAACACAATGCAGTTATGGGCATTATGGTATTATTTATGATATCTACACATATAAGAGGGTATTCAACCTTTAAAGATATTCCCACTCCCCGTTTCTCGGACTGAGAAATCCTCGTAACCAACCTTCATCCGTAAACAATACCAGTACCAGTAAGTACAACAATAGGAATACTTTATCATTAGATAATACTTATTTTTATTATTGCTATTTATACATTAAAATAATGTTCAAGGCTGGTGAAATATACTGTCTAATATTAGTAGGATAACAAACCTGTTTTACAATGCTATGTCCAGTATTCAGTATTTGAAAGACTAATGTCAGAGTTACGAACATTTCGACTTACAAACAAACCTCAGGAAATAGGAGAAAGACTGTATTCCTTATTACGAAGAAACAAGATTAAAAAAGAGTAATCAAATTGCCAATTTCTAAAGAAAAAAATGGTAAATTCAAACATTATTTTGAGTGCCAAATGCACTTTGTACGGCAAGAGGAAAATAAAATAAATAAAAAGAAAGAGGCAGTACTTCATAAAAGCATTTTTTTTTATTCCTGTTATTAGTATTTATAGACAAAATTTACAATACTTGCCAGGTGAAATTGACATAAATTTTCACTTAAATTCAACATTGTAAATTAAATTTTCAAAACTGTATATGTGTGTATATATATAAAAAACAAAATAAACTTTGATTCAAACAACATATTTAAAAGAAATCTTTGATTAGTCCTTTATTACATTCAATAGATATACTCTTAAGCCTAATGAAGAAATGTGTTCTAGCATAACTCGACTGACAAAGTTAAGAGGGACTGGAAATAATATTTATATACATGTAACCCCCGAACAACACGAGTTTCGAAGAACCTTCCCCAAATTACACGGTTTCAAACTACACGATTTTCGAGTAATTCTTTTGAAAAAGAATAAAATACATATATTATTTGATATAAAATTACAGTAGTTAAAAATTTAAGAGTAATATTCTCATCAATTACGCCAGCGATTAATGAAGTTTTAATCTTTTTAATACTTTTAGTGTTTTAGAATTATATTTTTCCCCAATTAATTTGACTGAATAATTTATATTTTATATAGTTTTCCAATCTTAAACCAAAATTTTTATTCAATTTATTGATTTGAAAGATTTTTAACCAATTGTATCTAGTTATTTTTTCATTATTTTGAAATGGAATCCCATTTTTTGTAGTCTCAAACAACACGGAAACAATCAATCGTGTTCTTCGGGGTTAGGTGTATTTCACAAACTATCAAGTTTCAAGTATCTATTGAAATTAACCTTGTTCTTAAATCTGCATTTTAGTGCTTATAAAGTAAGATGTTAACCCAAATTTATACTGTATGTTCAGAAGTTTGGAGGAAATATAACAAACAAACAAAAAACTGTGGATAATCCTACGGGAAGCATATCTTTTCAGATCCAACTGCTTTGAGTGGACAAAATACAGTCATATTTGGTAGTCATTTTCGAGAACATAAGAGACTACTTGTCAGTGAAAGGATGTAGTATAATTAGAAATTAGCACAAGAAATCATGATAAGGGGGAATTGAGATTTACCATTTAAATATACGGATGGCAATCAACGTCACTGATCACTTGTCACATGACATCGAGCAGTTCTTTCGAGAATCAACTGTCATTTTTGTTTGTTTGCAGCACCATATTTTCCTTTTATAACTTCTGCACTTTTTTTTGTGTGTGTATATGTGTGTGCATTAGTAACATCTCTTCTCCAAGTTCTGGAAAGCATTCCCATCAAATATGGCAGAATTTCACCTATAGTCTTCCCAAGATGCATCTGATTCTGGGACGATTTAAGTAGGTTGCAAGTGTATCATAAGGAAATACAACCTTAACTACTTTTCACTGATTTATCAATTTCACTTATACAATAGAATTATACTAGAACACAAGTACAAAATTATTAATTCTGATTATCAAATTTTATAAAGAAAAATTACCTATAAATCAAGAGAACACTGATTAGCTGTGCAGAAAAAAAACAAAAAAGAATCAGGTATTTGGGAAGGAAACCAGAGGATGATGGGAAATTACCCTTCAAAACAGCATCACACAATGGAGTAATATAAAGTGTTTATATGAACCCAAAAATTAAATTAAAAAATTGCAATAATCTAAAGGCACATCAGCAAATATTTTCCTGATTCTTAGCAGAGATACAAGAAAAAAAAAACAACCAATTACGAAAAAATTCTGAAAACTGGGCTTGAACAAACATCATTTTTATCTACCTACCTAAATATTATCAAAAATATTTATTTAATTTTTATGAACTGATTTACTATTATAAATGGGTTCTCTAAAATTAAAAAGGCAATTACCCTTAATGGCTTTCGTGCAGTATAAAATAAATACCCTTTTAGAACGTATTCGAAATATTTCTTCTATTTCTAACTAGCGACTCACTTGGTTGTCATTTTTTTTTTTTAATTAGAGAAGTCAACAGTTAGCAATAGAAACCAAACAAATTAATTCTAACGTTTGTCTTTTGCTTATTGATACTGGTTCTAAAAAACATTAAGAACTAATAGAATGAAAACATGTTACAGCTTAAAAATTACAGAATTACACAAACATATGCAGTCAGTCCAAAGGGATCCTACCTTCAATTAGGTTTCATTCTTTTTAAATATTTGTAAGCTTCTTTTTTCATGTATTTTAAAGATAAGTGTACCAATAATGTGTTGTGATCTGAAAAAAAAAGAATAAGATTTTTTTACATTCGGCAAATACCTGTAGTTTTGTTTAGGCATCAATCAAGTTTGTCATTGATTTAACTGGAAAAATCCCCGGATTAAATGTTTTTATGACAACCCTAACAGGTCATCGTCCCAATTTAAATTCGCTTTTATTTTTATTATTAGAAAAAAAGCAGGATTCCTTTGAACTTCGTTTTTCCAAATTTTCAAACTTAATCTGGATTTCTCAAAAAAGATTTAAAAATCCACTCGCTGGGGAGTGACTGGAGAATAAATGAAAAACGTTGTTTAAAAATGCACTGGTCGCAGTTTTCTTCCCGTCCTTGTTGCAAAAGAAAAAGTTAAAATGTATTTTCTCACTAGAGCTTTCATTTCTTCTTTTTATTTCTCTTCTTTTTGTTATAATCAGACTTTGATTTCATTCCAGTGCCGTTCGATGCTTCGTTAACTGTTTTACTATTGAAGAAAGAGCTTAAAAAGTCCTCAAATTCTGGCTCACTAAAAAGAAAGACAAAGATTTATTAGTCAATGGAAGTTAGCATTAGAGCAATCCGTAATAATACAGGGCGTCTCAAAATAATGTACTAACATTTCGATAGTTAGTATATCATAGTGTTAGTACATTTTTTTGAGACACCTTATACATAATTCATAATAATATTAGCTCTTAGAACAGGTGCACATTTTTACTGAGACTACTTCAACCTTAATTAATATTTACATAACATATAAATTCAGATATTTATATTTAATTTATTCAATTTAAAGTATTAGTTGCTCTAGAAATATTTATTCAACTGCCAATTTTTTTCGAGGAGTTTTCAAGAACTCAACAATTTTTTTTTCTTTAGCTAAGCATTTTCAAGACCATGAATATAAGAAGCAAAAAAATCAAGTTGCTGTGTTTGACTATCAATAAAAACTTTGGAATTTTTTATCTCCACTTCACAATATATCTGGAAACAAATTCCTCTTTATATGATAAATCTTCAAATACATGCTATATTCTGGTCCAATTGCTCGACAATAGATTTCTCAACAAATCCTTTTCCTAATAGATAAATTTTTCAACAATTGATTACCTGACAAATCACACACGAGTAAGATTTTATATACCTAAACAGCTTGGATCTGCATACGAACATACGTACACACCGTTTTTAAATTTGATCAATTTTTTTTTTAATTAATAATATTTTTATTTAAATGCAGTTATATGATTTAGGTAGACTGTTAATAACTATCATGGAGATGAAATTAAAAAACTTTTTTTTCTTATATTTTTTATATTTAAAATAAAGGATTATTTACAATTGCAGTACAACATAAAAGTAAGTACATAGGAAATTATATTATTAATCAAAATTATTTAAAATATCATCTCTTTTTCTTTCTCAGGATATTTCAAATAATCATATTGTTAATTTAAAAAAAATAGATTAAATTTAAAAATAAGTGTGTATGTATGTGTATATGAATGTACGTCCAAGCTGTTTAGGCATATAAAATCTTACTCATATGTGATTTGTAGGGCAATTGGACACCATCCATTCAGCAGAACATGTGTTTTCAAGATTCTCTCTGATACAGAGTATGGATCTACACACAATATTTTGATGAAAGGATATAATGAAAATGTTTTGAATTCAAAATCTATTATTACCTTGGAATTTTAGCTGATGAACTTGGAGGTTTGGTTTTATTGCCAGACACTATTCTATACTGAACGTTATGTGTATTTGCTTGAAGATGCTTTAAATTATTAGCCTAAAAGAAAAAGAAAATCAAGTATAACTAAAGCAACAGCAAAACTTTTTCCCTTTCTTCAAAAACTTTTAAAATACGATTTTCAAATGAATGGATATAAAAAAAGGAATTACAGTAATATTACAGTAGTTTTCACAAAAGATGTATTTCTTCTGACTTTCTGCAGATATAATAGGACCGATGTAAATGTTTATTTATTGGTTTTGACATTTTTTTTTAATGTCAGAGCAATTTAGGTTAAGCTGTGCCAGAATTAAGGTATGAAATTGAGAACAAATCAGGAAGGAAAACATACACAGGAATAAACGAAACATCCAAGCCTCTGCTGGGATTCGAACATATCATTCAGCTTGACAATCCTTATCTTGACCATTCAGCTGTGCTCGAACAGCAAGCACATGTTAGAATTCAGATTAATACAAGAATCCCTTACCTCTCCTATAACTAAGATTGATACAAAAAGAAGTAAATTCTGTATCTATGAATTGAGGGGCCCAGTGGAAAAGAGGCAAATGCCACCAAATGAAAATTTTGCAGGAAAGCAAGTTTTAGAAAAAGTAATTGCCTGTGGAGAGTTGGTATCTACTTGTAAATATTTAAACTTATAGTGAAAGTAGATGGCGACTGAAGATGATGGTTAATAAAATAGATACTAGACGGCAGGATCTACTCAACAATAGCAAAAAATCAAAATCTTTATAGAGGTGGCATGTGCCCCTTTTCCACTGGGCCCCTCAATTGTTTGAAATTCACAGAAAAAAAGCATAACTGGATCCCCCCTCCCATATTATATTGAGGAGAAGATGAGGCCTTTTGACAATTACTATGAATACCCTTATCAAGGCTGGCAAAATAAAATGGAGAGAAAGAAATCAGATTTAGGAGAGATAAAGAGAGCAAAAGAAAAATGCAAGCAGAGGTCAGAGAAGCACGAGAAGGACAACAACAAAGGAGAAAGCAATGATGACAATAAGGCCTGCTTGCTAGTGGAAGATAGCACTAATGTCGAATCAGACTGTCTCTCTCCACTTCTTTTAGCCAGTCTTAAGAGAGACATTAATAGTAATGTTGAAATGACTTTTTCACTAAAATGTGGGGATAAAGCCCAAGTCCCATTTTTCGATTAAAGGAATTATCCCACAATAATGGCCAGCAGATGCTGAAAACTTTCAACTCAACAGCCTAGGTCTGGAAATCAAACACACAATAAAGTTTGCAGAGGGTTTTATTATTGGGTTTGTGAAATGTGGAAACTTCTGAACAAGTGTAGGGTATTTTAAACGATTTGGATGCTTTTAGTATAGGTCTTAGTTTTATTTTTATAACAGCCTGAAATAAGAACCGAACGAAATATTATATTTACTTTCTAAACAAATTTATAAGCTTTATAAAATTAATTCTGATTATGCACTGATTAAAAAAAAAAAAAAAAAAAAAACTTCTAAGAATTTAAGAAAATAAACTTCTCATGCAAGTTAATCTTTAGCCAGTTCCCTTTACCACACTAAAATGATTAATACATTTTAATAAGTTATATAAATGTTTTTTTTAACTACTTACCTGACAGGCAGCCCATTCTGTTATATCAAAAACAGCACTATCCATACAAGCATAGTAATGCCAAAGAAAACCAAATATACTACTTTCAGCCCAAATATCTCCCTAAATAAATAAATAAATAAATAAATAACCAGTAAAAGGTGTGGACTTAATTTTTCAAGAGAAATTTGAGGTTTTCTTACTTATAAAATTTAGCAAACAATTTGAAAACAATAAAATAAATATTGAGAGATCAGATATTTTGTCTTTGGATAATAAAGGCTTTGGATAAATCGCCATCACTTAAGAGTAGCAACATCCTAAAATAAAGATATTCCAGAAAATAATAATGTAATTATTAAGTTCATCTAATTATAGCTAAACTTCAATTCTTTTAAGTGAATTCAGAAGAGAATTTTTTTTAGAATAAAGTTTTTTAGGAGGCCATTAGCACATGTAGCTTTGCAACAGTGATCTGAGTCCATCGACCATTCACTAGAACAGTGCTTCTCAAGTTTTTTCACTTCACAGCACACTTTTATATTGGCAGCAATTCAGCAGCAAACCAATTTATTCATTGTTTTTATTGTTTTATCAACAGAATTTATAATGAATTTAAACACACTTTTTTTAAAATGATCTGATAAAGTAAATTAATGCTTTGGAGTATGGAGTCATTGTTAGAAGGAAACAAGAGTATAGTTCTTATTCTGTTATTGTAGATTTGATGCCTAGAATTTACTCCAAATTAGAGTATTTGGCTAATTATGAATGAAAATAGTCACAGATGCACTATCAGAATTTTCTTGTGGCACATCAGTTGAGAAGTTCTGCACTAGAAGATACCTCATTCAAGTATTTCAGAATAACATTAACATACTTTTGGATCTGGTTATATTTACTACAATGGTCAAACAAACATTGACAATGAAAAACGTCAATAAAAAACCTGAACAGTTTATTACATCTCTTTCTAAAAATGGATTCTATATAGTAAGAGTTACGTAGCCGAAAAAATGTGCACAAATGTAAAATCTGAATTTGTCTTTATTATTATTATTATTATTATTATTATTATTATTTAGCAAGACTTCAGAGCGGCATTGTTTTGGCTATTATTGGTTTATTAAATGGGTAATCCACAGACTGACAGATCAATTTATTTGTTTCATTTGTCATTAGTTTTTGATGTTGTGTAAGCCCAAATTACTTTGTTTTCCCACTTATGAAAATATGCCCACATTTACATCTTGCTTAGCGCTTCTTCAAAGCAGGCAGGAGAAACACTTCACTAAGGATAGGATGGTTCATGCAGTTGCCAAAAGATTGTTTGTATTTTTCTGGAGGAACAGATCATTCTACAGAGATCTTGGAAGATTCCATTTCTGGTATTTGGTTGTCACCAAAATTCAAAGTTGTTGAATTATTGCCAAGTAAAACATTTTTTTTCAGCAAAAAAGAAATATTGAAATACAAACCAGCCACCTCTGAATACTTTTGATTTTCATTATCTCTCTATATATTTTACAAAAAGCCTGTTTGATAAGTAAATGAGCGTCAACACAATCAAAATATGCTCTTACTTAACAGGAATATCGTCATTGCAAATTTAAAATCTCCCATGTGTAAAAAGCAACTCTCTAAGAAAAACGCTATTTCATGCGTGCATGACGTGATATTTCAGTCTCTAAGATTTAGCCAAAGACAGCTTTGAGTGATCACATAGGAGGTTTTTTTTTTTATTATTATGGCGAGACATATTAGGAAAAACAAAATGGTTATTAAAAACTCTCATATGTTCATAAGGCACATAGATAATTTTGATGAACAATTTAATGTTGACGGTCACTTAGGATATTTTACAAATGGGATATACCACAGCGAAATATAAAGATCTGCACATAAGAGATTTTTTGTTCGGTACCTAATCGAAAACGCCATTCAAATATCTGCAAAATTAATTTACAACAAAAATGACACACAGGAGATTTTAAATTTGCAACGACGATATGTTTAACATTATATATATAAAAGTTGATTTGATAATTTTAAATAAATTGCAATGTAGTATTATTTGACGTAAATAATTAATTACAACAACTAAAATTTAAAAATAAAAATTGTTAAACCCAACACAAGGATTTATTGTTTTTGGTTATTGTAACTTGCATTTCAATTTTTTTTTTTTTTTTTTTTTTTGAAACCTACTTCTTATGGTCAATAATATTACAAAAAAAATAAAATAATAATGATTGCTTATATTTTACTTTACACAACCAGATCAATGTGATCTGTCTTATCCCTTTGACAAGTCAGCACAAAATAATGTTCTGTTGTAAAATATATTGATTTGAGGGCGGAAAAATATTCATGTTAAATAAGCTAACATAGTAACATGGCTGTTTATATACACAATAGAAAACATTTTTAACCTTATTTTCAATCGCTGGAAATATATGTACTAAAACAAGTGGAATAAACAAATGTAAGACAAAATATATATATTTTACTTGTTAAGAATTATCTTGAATGTGGAATATTTCAACAGAATTTTTGTTTTAAATATTGCTGATTAAATTAGGTTGAAGTAACAGAAATACGGTAATTAACATAAGAAAGTGAAGGTTTAAACAACAAAATAATCTCTTTTAATACAATCTACTATTAATGGAAATAAATAAATAAAGAAATCACCTCTCTAGCAGCATGATTAATTTTACAAGTAGCGCAATATCTTGCGCAGTAGCATGGCCTTTCAGTTCTAATCCTTTTATGCCGATTATTACAATTTGTACATTTTATTGTGTTGGCAGCCTCTTCCATTTTCTCATGAAGTTTATTTAAAAGGTCCGTAAATTCATGCTAAAAAAGTAAATTTATAAAATATTATAAATATTTTATTAATTTTTTTATTAATTAAATAAAAAATAAAACTTGTCTAATAGAACTATCAACTATTTTTTTAAACTATAAACCTTAATTTTAAAAATTCCTACATCATAATTTTTCCCAAATAGTTAAATAAATACCTACATTTCCTACATAACTAATAAATAATATTGAAGAATTTTAGGCCAAAAGAATTTTATTTTTAACTGTGATGT
>JAFIDM010000179.1:8555037-8590074 GCA_023159025.1 Thereuonema tuberculata
CCTAAACATCATCAGCTGGATTCGCCAAGCATCTAACGGCTCAGTGATCTAAAGACATATAAAAAAAAACCAAAATCCAACAAAACAATGGCCCTCTATATTAAATACAACAATATACAGTCAGACCTCGATATTAGGTCACTTTTCTAAAGTACCGGGCTCATTGAATAGGAATTCTTTGATATGGATTATCGGATGTATGGTCAGATCTTAAATACCGTAATCGCATATAAGAGCACTTTTGTCTGTGATTTCAGTGCCACACTGATTCAATTCCAAGAATTTTTCCGTGGGTAAGATCTTTTATCGGCGTCATTTCTCCGAATGACAGAGGGGACAGCTTTTTCACAAAGAACTTCATCCCTCAAATTCTAGGAAAAAAGATGATGAAGACGATATTCCTTTACCTGTGTTAATACAAGATCTCAGAAATCGCGGCTGTGCTATAGAAAGGGAAAGTGAATATCTGAGAATTGATGATTTGAAATTGCTACCACTTCTCAAGCTTGGATTTCCGAAATTGTTTCGCAAGTTTTAGATTCCAATGCATTAGAAAGTGAGGATAACGACAGTGATACTAAAAGTGAAGGGGTAACACAAGCAGAAGCACTCAGAGCATTAAATTTTCAGAAACTACAAAACTTAGAATACATTGTACAGAAGATGAAACCAAAATCGCGACAGTCCTGTATTATGGATTATTTTAAGTAAGGTCAATTGTACATCCGTACTTTGCTTGAGCATACTAGTACTATTTGTATACAACTTTATTGCGAATCAAAATTTTTAAAAAATAATTTCTTTCTGATTCCATTAATTTTAATTGCTTCAGCTAAATTAAAAAATTATAACCTAAAAAATGATATTTTTGTACGTATTAAATTTTACAAAGAATTATACTGTATTTATATAATGCTTATTTATTGACAAATGCGTATGAATCGGTTATAAGGTCATCCCGCTTATAAGGTCACTTTCGTGAGGTCCCAAAGGGTGACATTATATCGAGGTCTGACTGTATAATTCTTTTTCTGCAATTTCATTCTTTATCAGCTAAGCATCTGCTAGCAGGGATTGATTGACTGGCCTTCTTTATTCTTAATTTATATATTGTCATTTTTAAAATGGAGGGCCATTGTTTTGTTGAATTTTGTTTTCTTTATATGTTTCTTGAGATCACCGAGATACTGAGTAAGATCTGCTCAAATCCAGCTGACAGTTAGGAAACCTGAAAAAGCTATCCTTGATTCATGGTATCAAAAATACTAAAGACAGCTCATTGAATCCTTACTAAAGTGCATTTATGTTTTGTAATTGTGATGTTATTAAAGCTATTATTATTTTCATCCTGTATTTTTTATTTTTTCCCCTCTTTTTTAACAGCAAATGGGTGATCCATAGAAAATTGCAATGAATAATTCACTGTTCTACAAAAAAAAGATGAAATTTGTTTTTCTGGGGGTTTCATTGTTGATTCTTATGGAACATACCTCCTAAATTCAAATCTGTAATTAGTTTTTCTGGGTCAGGCATAGTTTTCACGTTATAGGCAATTTCATTTTTTCTTCTATTTTCATTTCTACGCTGTGTATTTATATAGACAAAACAAGTAAGCATTACTATTCTAGCCACTTTCATAATTATTTACAAACTATTTATATAGTAAAAAAAGAAAAACAAATACTGACCTATACATTATCATCTAGTGTGTGAAATTAAATATTTGAAATAAAAAAAAAATATGCAAAATCATATTTTCTCTAAGAATATTGACGATCATTTTTTTCTCCTGTGAACAATTTTGCACTCTCGAATAGTGTTCCAGAAGTAGTCGGCTAGCATTGCAGGCATCCATTTCCCTTCATAACGTTTTTCCAAGAACATTATGTCTTGATGGAACCTTTCACGATGTTCGTCGGAAACATCACTACAGCTGTCAGGAAAATCGTGTAGAAGTGAATCTAGAAAATGCACTTTTAAAGACATGTTGCACCCTAAATCCCTATATGCATTTATCATTTCTTGCACCAATTCTTCGTAGTTGTTAGCTCTTTTTCTTCCCAGAAAGTTTTGGGTTACATTCTTGAAACAGACCCATGCTTTTTTTTTCTTTTGGTTCAAGGCATTCTTCAAAATCTGAGTCTTTTTAAAGTTCTTTAATTTGGGGGCCCACAAACACGCCTTCCTTTATTTTTGCTGAAGAAAGATGAGGAAACTTTTTTGAAACGTACATAAACCCTTTTCCAGATTGATTCATGGCCTTTACAAGCTGTTTAATAGGCCTAGCTTGATGTGAAGAGGTGGCAGTTTTAGATTGTTATACACTACAGATAGATATGTAATAAGTTAAAATATCAATGTAATATAGTTAAAATATCATTTAAATTGGACATATATCCTCGTATAACTAAAAAACTATGCCTGATAGCGAATTTCTAATTTCAGATTTGAATTTCTCACATGAAAACTCTTTGGAAACACACATTTCCATATCAGAAAAATGACCCTTGTAGAACAGTGTAATTTTAGTCCATGCTCTTTATTTGCCAATATGCGAGTTAATTATTATGATTTATTTCTGCTTTGAGTGTTATGCATTGATATTTCATTGCAAGGGGCTACATTTTTTAATGTTGTCAATAATTATATTTTAAAATCAGCAATTTTGTTTTTCCACTTCTTAATATATCAAGACTTAAAACAAACAAACAAACAAACAAAAATAAATAAATAAATAATAATCTTACTGGTTCTCCTATCAATTCAAATGCATGTGCAAGAGTTTTAAAAGCTTCTTCAGCTCCAGGTATACGGTTCTAATGAATAAAAATAAAGAATTATATCAAACTTTGTTGATAGTTGCTGCGATTTATATTTCAATTGACAAAAGTAGTGACTTAACTAATACCTTTTAATAACATGATTGGAAACAAGTTTTACTTTCTCAATTTTTATATGGTATCAGCTCAATTTGTACTATTAAAATATTTGAAAATACACTGAAATAATAGTAATTAATATAGTAAGTTTCAATACCTTATCTGGATGGACTAAAACAGCTTGCCGTCTATAATATTTCTTAATATCATCATCTGTAGCAGAAGGGGTAACACCTAGAATACTGCAGAAATAAATTATAAATTCAGTGTTGTACTAATTAAAATATCCAATGTAATATCATACCTTAAAAGATACAAGTTAAATTACTTTAACTTTCTTATTTTTTTGGGATCCAAAACATGGATTATGAGAACGAAAGTAGTAAGATACAAACAGATAAAAGAAAATTTCTTTGAAGGTTTTAAAAGATGAAAGAAACTGGAGAAGACATGTCTAATATCAGAAGCAAAATGAAATGTAACACCATGAATATTTAGTAACAAAGCCAAATTATTAATTAATAATTTAAATATAATAATAATAATAATAATAATAATGTTTTAACATTGGAATTACTATATTTCCTTTACTGGTGCCAAAGTAAAAAAGGCTGAGGAACCACTGTAATAGAAAAAGCAACAATGTGCAATTATATTTGTGATGTTACTGGCAACAAAAATTTGGATCTCATGACAGCATAGCTGAGAGATAGAATATATTATAATGGTGAAAAGTTTAATAAGACAAAGGTATTGGTGCAACCTTAGCAAATTCAGACCTCAGAATAATAAGGTTCTAACTGCATACTGATAAAAAGAGAAAGAGAGGATGTTATGATAGCCTTGTATTTTATCAAATTTTAACTCACCGATGAAACTTATCACTAATTACCTTCCCAGAAATTTGTTAAGACGAACACACACTTTTTTTAATAAAGTATGCATTAACCGCAAAGAAATTTTTAATGCCATGACTTTATACATGTTAGATTATTAATTTATTGTATGTGTGAATGAGATGAATATTCTCATTTTTATATGTTTCCTTATCTATGTTCAGGTCAGTGTAGAGAGAATTTCCCATAAAACTTATCATCACAGAGTAAAAACACACATAAAACTTGTGGAAGTTTCTTGCAAGTGCCATTTGTGATTTCTATTTTTTGTTTGTTTGTTTCCATTTTCTGTATTATTTAGAATAGCTAAAATAATTAGATATCTTGAATAAAAAAATGTAAAAATAGGAAAGACAAGGACGTAATACTATCCGATATTCCTATTCTTAGTTTCAAATAATAATTTCAGCTGTAAGACAAAAATATGTATGTAGGCCACAGCATATTCAAGAGACCTTAAGTAGTTTACATCAATATAAACAAGTTTATATCACCTTAAGTTTTTCATCAACTTTGTAAGCAAATTTGGAGTGCTATGAATTCTTGAATGGGATATCCATCTTTCCTCATAGACATACTCCGGATTTTGGAATAGCAGGGGTTTACAGAAAAATTATCAACTTTCCAACCAAAAGAAAAAAAAAAAAAAGAGGCCCAAAGTCCTAGATTTCTTTCATTTTCGAATGCATTGGGAAGGGGGGGGGGTTAACCCCCACCAACTCTCCCCTCGGTAGATCAATGTCTCCCCTTTTTCAATTGCATTTTTATTACAAAACTGAACTAACCTGTATGGATCTTTTCCTTTGCAGGCTAACAACCTTTTCATTGCTTCTTCTCCTACAAAGAGACAGAGTAAAAAAAAAGTAACAGTTTAGACATTAATTAATGTATTCATTATGATTTTTAATATTTTATTTTCAGTTACAACTAAATAGTTTGAAACTGAAAGAATACTGTATCACAAAAAAACATGGAAAAGGATGAATTTATAAATAAATAAAACTAATCATTAATTCCAAATTCCAGACAAAAAATTAATTTTAAAGGCTAATAAATTACACGAATAATGAGATATTTTTAGCAGTGTAGACGCTAAACTTTAATCAATTTTCAAATAATAAAACATTTCTTTTAATTCAAGCAATTTAAAAAAGGCATAAAATGGGAAAAAAAAGTAATAAATTTTTTAAAAATAATATTTAAACTATAAGCAACATAACATTTTGGTAAGTTCACAGCGTAAATCAAATATGATGAATGAAAGTTGAAAGCCAAACCTGTGACAGGAAGTGATATATTTTTCTCTCTCTGGAATTCTAATTTTGCAGAAGACTTCGTTAATCCAAATTTGTTAAATAATTTTGAAATTCCAAGTTTCTTCATTACTTTTTTAAAAAAATTCTTCCCATGTTTCAGCAATTTAAGTCCGTTCTCCTGAACCCATGACCATCCTTCTTGCAACCTAATCATTTTAAGAGAAAATGGAGAAAGTTATTAGCCGAGATTAGATTTGTAAAGAAATATATAGTAAAGGTAATTATAATTTATGAATAATTTCTTGCTCGTGATTACCAAACATATATGAATACAAAATTTATTATATTTAATGAGACTTTTCTGTAAAAGATGCTATGAAGTAATTGTATGGCAGAAAACAATAAGGAATAAATCAACAAATTTATTGATGTGATAAAATGGTAAGTAGAATTCAAGAAAAAGAATTGAAGATAAAGAAAATAGTTCCTAATTAAATAATTAATTTTGAATAATTCTGTGATAAAATAATTTGAACCAGTCAAAGACAAAAAAGTCTTAAGCTACGCGAACACCATGCAACTTTTCAGCAACTTTAGTCGGCCGACTTCGAGTTGGCCAACTTTTGTCAACCGCGAACATCATGCAACTCACAAATGAGTCTGCCGTGATAGAAGGAATCCCATACTGCAATTCGTTTCCCACAGCCGATGTGGAAAATCTGAAAAAATCAAGGTTTTGAAACCCCTCTGACAAATTCTGTTGCATACAATTACTGCATTTCAGTATAAACTTCATTTATGTATGAAAGAAACTCGCAATACTCTGCTATTAATTGTTTACGCGCTTGTCTTCGAATCGAATCGGCGAATATCATTTTGGTCACCATATCTTCCATGGGCGTGACGTCACGACTGACGTGTTCCAACGCTGCCCTGTGATTGGGTAATTTTCAGCGACTTCAATGCAACTTTTTGAGTTGCTGGTGTAGGAACAACTCGAGTCGGATGACAAAAGTTGCTGCCAAGTTGCTGAAAAATGGGCTCAAGACTGTCTATATCAACTCGTGACGTCAAAATCAGCCGACTAAGTTGCTGAAAAGTTGCATGGTGTTCGCGGGGCTTTATGTGTTGTATCTTCAAGAGAAGCTAGAACAGTATAGTAGTTGTTGTTGTGATAACTAGCCAAACAGGACAAAGAGATTAAGAGGGGGTCAGTCTGACATTTGAATCAGTATATCCAAAAACAATGCCAGTTCTGTGATAATCCTAATAATAATAATAATGCTTTTTAATCATTGTTCAGATTTTATCAACAATTAGAATATTCCTCCAAAATAGACAAGATAAAATGAAATACAAATGAATGAATGTTCCTTTGTTTGTTTATCCCTTCTATACCATTCATTAGATTGCGATGAAACTTTGGTGAGTTGTTGTGCGCATGCACAAGGTTTCTGAATTAGTAGAACCATTTTACAATTTCTGGCGCGCTTCCCAACAGGGACAATCACTACAAGTGTGTGAATTAATTTGGAAAATCCATGCTTCACACTTGTATGTGGCCTGCTCATGCGTCGGAAAACCTTCTGATTCAGCTAGTATATATATAAAAGTGTTCATATATAAAGATCTATGATAAAAATAACACAAAAAACTATTTATTCTACAAAGTTGAAACTTTAGACTTGTTTAGGTTTTTTAAAAACTGATTCCTATTGGTTTTCATAAATAAAGGTAAAAGTGCAGGGGACCAAAAACTGGCACAAAAATTAGTTATTATATTCTGCATAGAAATCTGAAATTTAAATGATGTGACAGAATATGAGCTTTTACTAATTTTGGTTCAAACTGGGCCCACAAATTAACAATTAATATTAATGGCATTAAAGTATCGTTTCTAGCAATAAATAATTAATTATTTAGAAGAGTTTAGAAACAAATAATATGACAGGATGAAATTTACATCCTGTAACTGTTTCTCAGTTATCAGATTAGCTTTATTGAAGATACAATTAAAGACCTATAACAAAGAAGTGTTTCTGAAGTTTAGAGTTTATGTTACAGCTGTTACCATTACTAAAATGGCTAATTTTGATATTTACTTACATTTGGCCAAATAATTTTAAACTCATCACAGATACATCTGCGATAAGGTGGAAAAGCCAACCAAGCAATGACAGCATTACTGCTCCCCAGCTTTGTAGGTAAGTTGATACAACTTCTATTAGACGATGTGCTGAAAAAAAAACAAAAAACAAAAAAAAAACAATTTTGAGTTCAAAAGAAAATTTGATATAACTATTCAGTAAGTTGCTTTTTAAGCAATTATCTTCAACAATTAAGCAAAAAAAAAAATAAATAAATAAATAAATAAAGAATCTAGGCAACAGGAATAGAAAATTTCGTTTTATAACAATGCCAAAATACACATTTCCGGTTTTCAATAGAAATATGAAGTTTGTGTGTGTGTGTGTGTGTGTGTGTGTGTCAACTTAGGAAAGTATTTGCGGCCTTAATGATTGAAAACAAAAATACTGTTGTATATTCAATAACATATTTAAAGAGACTTAACCGATATTCAATTTTACATTTTTATGTTTGTTGACCAACAAACAAGGGCTTCTTCTGGTGAAAGCAAAACCACTGTAGGAGCTTGCCGATTTTGCTTTAAAAATATTCAAGATTTGAAGATTTAAAATGACTATTTAAAAATGATTAAGTTTGGTATAGCAGATGGATTTTAAAGGAATTTACTATGGTTCTAGTATAAAGTAACGATTAAACTTTGTACCATAGCTTATAGCTCAAACAACAATATCCTGTTACATTTAAACAGTCAATGGAAACTCTGTTCAGCCTTATTAACCCTTAATTTGGCAAGGTACCAATAAATAATAATAAAAAAACTTACTGTAATTTTTTGAAGTATTTGGATAATAAATTATCATTTCTATATCAATTTATAATTTTAAAATTAATTTTTTTTTTTGATTTTGCAGTTGTATCCTGTGAGATACATTGGCAATGTACGGAATCTATGAAATATTTTTTAAATTTTTTTATCACACCCATACACAAATCAATATCAATACAACAACAAATTTCTTATTTGTAAGTATTCAGAAATTCCTGTCAGTTGGGTGGAATAGAAATCAGTCTGCTCCACAACAGATTCTATCATTTCTTAATGAAAAATATTTGAAAATATTGCAATGGTGTCTTTATTTCATTGGGGACAGCATAAAAAGCATTATATGTTGATGCTTGATGTATAAATTTTCTTTTACACCATTTGAATTTGATTCTTGTCAATTTCTTTTTGTTTTAAAACCATGCAAGAGATAAATCATCTTCATCACTATTCTCATTCTGACGTTTTCTATTGGGAAGCTGAACTTGAAAATTTTTTCCTGAGAGGTTGAAGCTACTGGAAGTGTAATTCCATTCTGAGTTTCTTTATATCTGTTTGCTGCATTCAGCTTATAAATTTTCAACATAGAAACTATCAACATCTGAGATTGCATTTTCTGGGGATATGACTGTAATGTAATCCTCATTACTTTTTTTTATATAAATACTCGATGATTTGAAATATAGTAATTATAAAGAAAATACATTTAAGATCACATAGTATATAAATTATAACTTTTTTACTTTCTTTCAATTTTTAACTAATTTACATAGATATCGAATAGTATCAGAAAAATTTCATACATATATATTAATTTATATTTATATATTTTTGTTCTATATTATATATAATGTTTATTACATTTAAAACACAAATTTATATTGTTTTATATATATATATATATATATATATATATATAAATTTTGTTATTATGCTATAGATTCTTGCAAGAATGCTAGGACTTAAAATTTGCTAGTCTCCCAAAAGTTTACCTCAAATTGGCAATGTATCTCATAAGATATATATAAGTTTCTCCTAGCATTACAAGTTTTGTAAAAGAAGTTATCATATAAATCTTACATAATGTTATTCTTCCCAGTTGTATATTATTCGAAAGCACAAAATTATAAAAAAAATTGAGGTGTCAGAAGTAAGAAATAAATCTTAATCGCCGTCAATGAAGACCCGTTCTGCTCGTCATCCGCCATGTTGCTTGTTGTTCCAGCGAAAACTTTTATTTCCACTGCCAACAAATATCCGTTAGATAACACAACTTGTTAACTGCGAAGAAAACTTGTTTCTCCAAAGATATATTGCGAAAAAAAAATTAAAAGCGAGCATAATATGTTAGGAAAAAAATGGGAAAAGTTTAGTATCCCCAGAGATACAGTGCCAAATTAAGGGTTAAGTTTTTGTTTTACTGAATCAATTTCAAGGCTAATTTGAATAGGTTACAAAACTTGTAGAATGCTCTCGATGTACATATATTTGGGGAAAGTCTTATGATGAACTTCAGGCTGTTTATTTGGTATTAATATCTCTCTATATTTTTAAGTAAAGTACAGGGGCACAGTTTCAATGGAAATTGACACAAGCATCCAATTAATAAAAAAGAGATATGGAATTTTTTCTCTTTTATATTCTGAAATATAAGATTTATCTCTGATATTAATGATTAAGGTTTCGAGATGGGACGAATCTTTGAATGATTTCAAAAAGAGTTGCAATACAGATAATATCAGATCACAACATTTGCAAAACAAAAGATAACTTTGGCACTAATACTAAAGTAGAAAAGTTTGTATAGTTGAAATGTAAGGACTACTATGCTTAGGGTCTCGACTTTTTCTAAACTCATTCAAGCATTATGTTTCAAAATTACTTGAAATTGCGTAAGAACTGAGAAAGCAATCGTTGCGTGGATGCAGCAGCTGAGTGGATAACCGCGCTTCGCTGTGGATTGGAGGTGATGGGCTCGATCCCCGACCCTCTGTTGAATGGGTATAGTGTTTCTTTCCTGGGAGTTAAAGGTGGGCGAGCTTCAGGCTGACCACCCGACCTCAACTTAGTCCTGTTGGTCACGAAACGCCGGGAACCTTACCTCCCACGACCACAAGGGCCACATAGGTCTGTTGTGGGACACTTTAACAATGGTTGCAATGAAGTTTATTATTACTGCATTGCGTTGAAAAACTACACTATTTTGATGTGTAAAAATACAATAAGGCAGTTAGTGCCATAAATCTGTTTTTCGCATCATTCCATTTAATATTCTTTGTCAGGTTTCTTTTATTTAAAAGTAAAACTCAAAACTAACTTCAAATCTATTACACCTCAAAAAATTACACAACCTGTAAAATTATAATGGTAATAAGTAGGACTCTCATTTTTACAAAAAAAAAAAAACCCATGAAGAACAAAAGACTGGCTGACCGGCATTGTTTAAAAAACAAAGTAAAAAGACTCTCTTAAACATGCCCTTATTTATCAAAACATACTTTAAAAACAGTCAAATATGTACTTGTAAGCAAATAAAAAGGAATTGTTAAATGTGTTCATCCATTTACGGAATTGAAGCTTAGGAAAAAATATGACAGGTCATTAAAATCTGTGCCTTAGTAAACAGATAGTATCAGAACCCTTAGCATTTAGAAGTTAATTTTAAGAACTTGCAACAGAACACTCAAAAGATTTCCTTCACATGAAGTTCCTATTGATAAACTTCATGATATACAAAGAAATGAACTGTATTATACCGTCATTGTGAATTTGTAATGTTGCACAGCATAATGGTCAATTCATAATGACATTAGTTAAAGATGAGGACACATGCTTTTAGGAAAGCTAACTACACCTTATTAAATTTTTAGTTTTAAACAACATAAAAAATATTAAATAAATAAATAAATAATAACCTAGGATTTTATTTATTTTTATTTATTTCCTCAACAATTGTTAAGAAACAAGCAAATTTCTTTTTGTCAAGAATCATTCAAGTATTAATACGACTTTTTCTTCAAAATTTCACACACCTCCAAAGACATTCAAAGCAAAAAGAATACTTACTTCTTCCCAAATCTAAAATTGGCTTCGACTCTCGTTTCTTTCTACCATACGCCTTTCTAGGAATGTCTTTGCTTGACTTTTCAAATTTACATCCTGTTCCGCTGTTTCTGTTAGAATTTCTGTGATTCAATTTGGTCCCAGGTGGTTCCGTGAAAGACATCCTCTTGGGAGCATCGCATGGCGATGATTTTGCGTCATCGCTTCCGACTTTAATATTTTTAACTTTATCAAAGTCCGACTGCCAACTCGTTCCTAAATTGTTATTAATGTGCAGAGTACGCTTTGGATTCGGGGTTTTGGAGGAAGACTGTAAATTATTGGCCTTGTCGTTGTTTAACACAAAAGAAGTCCACTGAAAATCTGATTTCTGTCCTGAATGAGATGATGAAGATTCTGATGTGGATTTACTCTCGGCTTTTCTTATTTTAGAAGGAGACTTAGAAAATGTCTCTGAAGACTTTTTTCCTGATGGCTCTGAAGACGACTTTTTGGGAAAGTCTTTATGTCTGGCAAGAGTTATTTCCTCCAAACCACTACTGAAGTCTGTACAATCATTTGAAAGACAACTAACTCCACACCATTCCTGAAAACCATCGGTATCCCCATTTTTCAAATCGTATTGAACTTTAGCATCAAGATCCTGTGTTTTATCACAAAAATCTGAAAATTTTAGGTGATCGTCGTTATCTAACCACTGATACTGTTTAGCACGACCCCTAACAGATTGGGTATTGTCTTTACGCTTTTTGCGTGGCGATTTGTAACAGTTATTGAAACATTTCTCCTGAACGGGAGATGTACTTCCTAAGACAGTATCCGAGTCGTTTAATCTAGGACTAGGGGGCTTCACTAAAACGTCGGAATACTTGAGCTTATTAGAACATTTCTCAGTGACTGTTTGTTGAGATTCGTGAGGTGCATAAGGAAAGTTTTCAAAGGAAGAAGACAAATTGTCAGTTGACTGGGTTTCCCCAGTTGGATGGACCTGAAATGGATTGCAGATTGGTGACCAACCATTAAAGGCACTTGGAAAACTGTTGTCAGGCCCTTCTCCTTCTGAATTACTTTCCATCGGCTGTGTAGGCACAATCCTATCGTTATTGGTGCTGTAATAACTGAAAGGCGAACCCAATTCATACGTATGCTGCAAGGGAGGAGACAATCCAAAGTCCATTTCACCGGACTGCAAAGAAATGCCAGAATTGATACCATAAGGTGGGTAAAAAGCATCGTACAAAAAGCTGGATTCCGTTGAACTAAGCCACGAAGAGTCCTCGGGCAAAAATCCATAATGAATGTACGGCTCAAAGTGCTCATTCTTCTCCTGCTGAACCTCAGGCAATAACAAGGGAATATGAATCGCACTATTTGTCTGCTCTGTTTTGAAAGGGATCTCATCTTTGTTATTCATGCTTAACCTAAAGAAAACAAAAACAAACAAAGATATTAATATTTACATAGTTTATAAATTTACAAAAAGCTTAAAGAAAATAAAAAAGCTATTTCAAACTTGCACAAACCCAATATGTCAACAGAAAACTAAGGATTATGACCAGTAAGTCCTTAACTTCCTATTTGGATATTAAATCTATGCATAATTAAAAATTCTAATAGCAATTTCAATATTAATCTACATTAGATAGCCAACCACAATCTATCTAAAAATGAGCACTTAAAATAAGTCTTAAAATTATTTAAATTCTCTACCGTTAATACCTTTTAAAATTAATTCTCTACCGTGAATTAATTTTAATGTTTTCAAAAGTAACGATCTTCCTTTGAGACACGATGAGAGCAGTCATTCTGGATTAAAAAAAAAACACATCCTACCACTTTGGAATAGTTTAGGAAATATGGTTGTTAGAATCTAAAAAATACCATGATATGTTTCTAATGAATGTTAGAAAAGAAAGCAAAGGACTGCTAAAATTTTTATTTTTCAAGGCTCAATTAATACACTGTACATTCAATTTTCATGTGTGGAGCTATTGATATTTCTATTGGCCATCTAGGTCTCCAGATCTCAACCCATACATTTTGTGGAGAGAATGGGGGAAAATAAATTACAAACCATGGACTTTTTTATGTGCAGAGTTATATTTTGCTGCAGCCTCCATTACAAAAAAATAAAAGACAATCAAATCAGATGAACAGCAATAGTACTAATAGGGCATAAAAGTGCAATTCACTTTTTTTTAACTCAAATCTATGGCTATTAAAACCTCCTTAAGAGTGCCTTTCCCCTTGAAATGTTGGGTGCTATGAAGATGCAATGCCCTAAACTCAATTAATCTTCATTTTTAAATGGGTGGAATAAAAGGTCACCCGTCGTCTTTTCACTTCTCAGATGAGACGCAGAAATATAGTTTTGTTATTTTAATTCAAATCAATATGCAAATGACTTAATTAAGTTGGGTTGTGTTTGTCTACCAGCCGAAAGAAACAGAACAGCTTTGGACCGAAATATCTTCAGACACTGCATCTCATACATGGCAAGACAGAAACCATGAAAATAAGGATTGTTATAGGTTTTAACCAAGGCTGTAGAGTCGGGAAGTAATTCTTGAGTTATTGGAATTAAGAGTCGGTAAAAATGTACCATACTGACTCCTACTCCTAATAAATTTAAATTTTAATACAAATATGTTAAAATTTCCTATTTTAAGATAATTTCATTAACATGTTGTTTTTCTTTTAGGATATATTTTTAATTTCAAAACATAACATATTTTATGATATTTATATTAATAAAAGCATCATCCCATGAATAAAATTCACAACGGCAAAAAAAGTATCAACAAAATCAGCTGTTTTTGAACACTTTACAATAACAACCGATGGCAAACATTATGTATGTCAATGTATTAGAGAAGATGACAATTGTGAAAAGCACGTAATGCCTTTATTTATTTTATTTCCTATATTGATATGTAATAAAGGAGTTGGAATCAAAGGTTTTATGTACAGACTCCACAGCTCTGGTTATAACAGTCCCTATATTTTCCCAACCCTAATGTTTATTAGTTAACATTACACATAACCACATACCATTTAGACATTCTAATAGAATAATGGATTCCAATCTTTAATATCATGGTTACATTTGGAACAGAAAAAATAAAACAAAACTGAAATCTTTATTTTACATTAAAAGCCTTTGAAAACTTATTTTTAAGACTGAAGAACAAGAAATTCTTATTAATATTTTATAAATCAATACAGAAGCCTTAAAAACTATTTTGTTACTTGACACATTAACTATGCAAAAAACGCATTTGATAGTGAATTGATAGATATTCAAAATGTGAATTCAGTCTGTCTATTACTTCAATAACACAATAAAAGAACATAGAAATATACTTTTATAAATAATCAAATCCCAAAAATATGTACACATTTTTATGGCCATTAATCCACCCAATTGAGATATCCTCTACATTTTATATGTTTCAAATTGCATAAAACTTAGCTTTGCTTGCAGTAAATATCCTCAGCTAACGAATTGCTCGTACAATTGTTTCTTGCAGGTTGCCAAGATACGAGAGTACCTGTGTCTGGTCTTGTCAAATCAGAATGACCGAACCGTATTCTTTGACGAAAAGTCACATCCTACTATGGGAACATAAAACCAAACTTCAAATTTATCATGAAGTACAGGACAATCAGTTGCTTACATCATATAGGGTGGCAAAGTTATTATGAACCTTACTCCTAGGCTTTCTGGATCTTTAAAGTGTTGTGTATCAATCCCTAAAACTAGTTAGATTCAAAATACATGTAAAGGCTATTGCTCAATATGCTGTTAGCAGATGCTCAAATCCTTATCCTGCATTAAGAACAGCGACAATCTCCAGCACCAGCTCATCACTACATCTATGTTGGTACAGTCAAGATGGGCCTTGGTGATGATAAACGATATCAGTTTTGTTTTTCTCCTTCCCATTTTCTGGAGTATGTTGTTATCAGATTGTAATTTATGTTTACAATAGCCTGGTACAATGTAAGTATTATCCCAAAACCACAGTTGCATAAAATGCAGTATAGGACAAGATAAGGTAAGACAATTCAAATGGGAAATAAAGTTTGGATGACAAGGATAACAGATTAATAAGATTTAAGAATGATATCATTACTCTGAACTATCAATCACAATTACTGACTCCAATTTCTAAAAATAACAGAAGAATAAACTTAAAGAGAAACTAAGAAAAATAGAATTTGAGCTAAGCAGCAGTTGATTCAATGAAGGAATTTTTCTTTAAGGAACTATTTAAGTGTCTTTATCTCTGTCTGGGCAAATGCAGTTGCTTGGTCCTAAAATCACACACTTGGAACAGAATCAAAAGCAAGCTTTAAGTAGAAAATTTTTTAACATTTTACCCATTATTTAATAGGCTTCCTAAATATCATATTTTTAATAAATTCAAGGTGTAAAACCTTTTAATTGAAGAAAAAATTTTCTTCTAAATTTTATTAATAATAATAGATAATAAAAACTATCCCAACAATTTAAAAATTTCAAAAATTGTTCCTATTTATAAAGGAAATGATATACTAAATTATAAAAATTACTGACCAATTTCAATTCAGTCGATAAATAAAATTATTGAAAACTATATTTACCTAAAAATTAATAATTATCTAAATAAATTTTAAGTATAATCTTAAATAAAAAGCTTCAATGTCATATACTAATTTAAACTTATTATAATTATAATATTAATAAAAATACAACTTCAATGCTTCCAAATTAACACACTTCAAAGGAGTGAGAAATTGACATTTTGATGAATAGCGTGTAAATGTCAATATAAGCTGAAATATTTATGTATGTATGTTGGTAGAAATTAAACAAGGAAATATAGAAAAAAAAAAGTTTTATAATATTGTTGTTACATAAGCAAATCCATTCTTATGTGCTTCAAGACTGTAATGATTTCCTTTTTGCTATTTTACTAAATTAGTAATCTAGCACAATTTAGATTACACAAGTCGAACACGCATGGGGAGGGATGCATGTTTGACCCGTGGCTAAATTCTTTATAATTTTTTATTCATAATAATATTCTTTCTTGATTCCTATCTACAGTGAACTTTCACCACAACCTATAATGTCAAATTTTCTGATTTAATCATAATAAACACTTTATCAAAAATTCTGGAAAACACTTAAAGCTGGAAATAAGGAAAGCTTTATTTCTTAATCTTTGTTTTATTCTTTCAACATAAGGATCCATCGTATTGTTGTTAATTTTCCTCCCACTCTGGTAGAGGTTTACATGTATTTAAATACAAGGATGTAAGATTTAAACTAAACTAAAAATAAATTATTAATCGTATTATAAGATATTCAATCAATTAGTCTTGATTATTTTGTGAATTTACATGTTTTATAATTAAAAAAAAAAAATATTAAATGACTTTTTTTTTCAAGGAATCAGGATTGGTTTGAATAGCACCGATTTCATTTCATATTACAATTCAAATAAGATTTGATTGCTAAGTGTTTCATAGACTATTAGGATTTCCATAATTTTTCTGTGAAAATTATTTCAGTTTTTATTACTAAATTGTAATTCGACCAGAATTCACGACAACATTACAAGAACAATTCACTTTTTATATTTACTTTTTTTGCTAACTTCCTGTTTCAAACATCCTGGTTTTAGTTGCAGGCAATACTGTATTCTTTCCTTTTCTGAAGGGTATTTCTTAACTCGGTTTCAAACTGGAATATTTCTTCTGCTATTTGCAAAACTTAGTGCGACTGGCAAATGAAGAAAGACAGAAATTTCCAATCTTCTTCAGTCAACAAAATTTGCAGAATACACTTTTCAACTTGATAGGAGATAGAAATTTTATCAATTACCACTTACGTATAAACAGGAAAAAACTCAAAATATCTTTTGAAATATTAAACTGTGACTCAAAATAGTTTTCAAATGGCGATGATAAGATTATATTAACTTTTTATTATCTTGCCAAAAGCCAGTATTTTGATTCTTTCACTATCAAATCCTTTAATATTTTCTGCAGATTTATATTCTTTTGAATTGTCTGCAAAGGAGGGGGCTAACAAAACTACATACAGCAAATTAAAATAAATGTATATAAACAGGGGTTACAAATATATGTAAAAAAAGACAAAAAATCAAAATAAGAAATTTACATATTTAATTTAAAATATTTTAATGAAAAGGTTATTATTAGAAGAAACAAGCTACAGTATTTCTAGAAGCCTACCCTACTATCGCAGATCCTAACTAATACTGATTTATGTAAGTAAAGGAACAGGTGAAGGAGGAAGCTAGGATAAGGTCTTAGAAGATTTTTCCAAACATACATGTAATATTTTTAACACAAGAAGGATTTCCACAGTCACCTATTTTTTTCTTTATATAACATTACATCAGTATTTCTCTTGGAAAAATACATGCTTCTCAAACTTGATAACTTGTTGTCTTCAATTTTTCTGGCTGTTATCTTTTACTCTTAATCTTCATAAACAAAACTGAACAATTTGAGGCACTTTAGATTTACTCAATGCCTGAAATTTGTCTGACGCCTGAGCTTCTGAAAGTCTTGGACTTATCTACAACTATATATTTACATTCTGATAAATATATCAACTTTACAGCTGATCAACAGTTTTATTCCGACCATTTTTCAGGAAACTTAAACAATGCAATTTATGCTTTTTTTTTTTATTGAAAATAAAAAAAGGACCCAGAATTCAGAATTGTTAAGATTGTAGTTGTGTTTAGCGAAAATAAAACACTACAGGCTCATTCCTAAAGAATAGGATGTATACCTTTAAGTGAATTTGAACTATTTAGAATTATACACTTATTAAAAAATCAAAGGGCTGAAATAATAATTCAACATTATTTTTATAAATAACCTCTAATGAAGAGCAGGGGCTGGCGACAAAATCACAGCAAGTTTCAGCCATCTGATTCATGTAAAAAAAAAAAAAAAAATCTAATATGCATCAAATATTATTATGCATCTTTACATTAATTTCAGACAGGGTTGGGAGCTGATAAGACATAAAAATTTTCTATTCTGCTTTCTATTCACAATATTGCCAGTTCCTGTGCTAAAATAATACTATTTCCAAACTTTTAAAATAATATTAAAAAATTTGTTTAACTAATTGTTGTAATATTCAGGATTCTATATATATATACTTATCAGCTGCAATCAAACAGAATTTTCCTCTACAATATTAATATAAAAAAACAAAAACAAATAATACCTAGTTACTCATTATCTCATGCTTCAATAAATAAATGTGCAATAAAAATGAAACAGGACTTCACAAATTGAAATAGTTAAAACAATTAACTATTTCAATTTGTCGTCATTGTTGTAAATTAATAATCACTTCCTGATTAAAATTACTCAGCAAAATAATATACAAAGTAAAAACAACGACCTTTTTTTTTTTTTTTTTAACGAGATGCATTTTAGTTATTCTGGTTTAACGATATGTATTTTTGATTTATAAATTAATGAGATTTAAGGCAAGCTTTCAATAAACTTAAATATTATAGTGCAACATCTCAATAATCACAATTTTGAGAATTTTTTGAACTAGAAAAGTTAATACGTAGTTATAAGTAAATGCAAACCAAATGGGTCGAATAAAACCTAGACAGGACTGGTTAAAGTAATGACAATAAACAACAACATAAAACAATCAGCAAACGAGCAGTTGCCGTGAATATACGTGAAAGAAATAAATCAACTGACAGTGAATTAATTGCTCGCACTGATATGGCCGAAACATGACACGAATACTGACTCGTAATCAGAAACTCGCATCATTTTCATCTCATGACAAGCTCTCAAGTGCTCTCTTTAATTTAAACGATGTATCATCTCTTGATAAAGTTGACGTGTCCCACACATAAAATTGACCTTAATATCCCATTTTAACTGCACAATAAATTCCAAATCGTAAATTCAAGTTTATTCGGACACTTTAAGAGCAATATGAGGAGGATTGGCCAAGATATTTTTCTCGATGTATTAAACTGAAAATATACGTTTAGTTAAAAAAATATAAAGGGAAGTAAATTACTACCATATTCATAAGCACAAGTTCAATTACATCCTATATCAGGGAGCTCAAAATTCACTGTAATCATTTTCACAACATCCGATTAGCAATATGCCAAATATCTAATCATATACACGTTTCCTGAACTTCGGCAGCCATTTTGTTACATAAACCGTACCCATAATGCAATTGATCTCCTTACTTTATGGCACGACATTCAGTACAGTATTGAAGTTATTTCGATATTTCAAAAAGGAACTGTTATAAACAATTTTTAAGTAAGCGTTTATTATAAATTGACAGGCGTAGTTTTAAGATATCCTAATTTAAGTATGGTTTGCCAATCTGTCCCTATCATTTTTCTAACCCGGTTCGTGGGTAAGAGGAGTCTTTAATTGTATACAGTAAACATAACCACGTTTATCCGGGCTTGGCGGGACAGAGACCGATTCGGATAATCCAGAATTTTGCACGATTTCTCGCATTAAATCAAACACCAGATGTAAATCAAACACTACAATGAAATGTATTTCTATTTTGAAATTCTGAAAATACTTTTTAAATATAAAAAGAAGTATTTTCCTCTTATATTTTAAATTGCAGCTTGAAATGAAAAAAGAAAATATAGATATAGTACTATAAATAGAAAAAGAAACAGAGTTGATAAAAATTAAATGTTGATTTCTATTTTTAAAATGAATGAACGTTTCTTTGCCGCTGGATTCGGAGGCTTTTCAAAATCATCGGTCTGTTGATGATGAATCGCATTGTTTTTGTAGAGCGGATATACAAACTCATGGATTTCAGCTGACAATACATTATTATGCTTGAAATATTTTATTATTATACACATTATTGTTTCCTGTGTTGTATTTAATTACGGACTTTTACATTCGGTTTTTCTCCGTTTAATGGGACTAAAAAATAAATCGGTAAGACAACACAAGACAAAACAGTGAAGGATAACAAAAATAGCAAGGTAAAAATAAGATAAATATAAAAAGAAGGAAAAAATATAAATAAATAAAGCAAAGGAAACGCAGCACTTGAATAAAAGGAGAAATTGCCTTTCTGATTAGATTATGGGAAGGAATTGGGAACGGCCGTTTCGTCCTTCTACGGACTCATCAGCCCAATCCCCGTCTTCCCTTAACAAAATCAGAAAGGCAAGATCTTGTTAGTAAAAGTCACCGCCAACCCGGCCGTGACCCCACCAGGAAGAAACATAGTTAAGGTAAAAAGAAAGTGACAGTGCAAAAAGAAAATGCACGAAAGCAGATTACAGAATTTGAATAAGAAAAAAAAAAGCCAATTTACTTACCAATTTTTAGCTATTTGTCTTTTGTTTTGCACCCAGTTGAGTGAAATTGAAACTTTTGCGTTTACAATTGGCATTAATACAGCTGTTGCATGTGTGTCGGGGATCATAAGCTAGGACCATTGTATCGTTCTGAAAGTCAAAAGATCACATTATAATTTAGTAAATAATAATATGGCATCTTCAGAAACTAAAAAAAATAAAAAATAATAACCAGTTAATTCATAATAAAAAAAGCAAATTATTTGTGTGTCAGCTTCTTGCTGAAAATAAATTTATTAAGTGCATTAAAAAAGGAAAAAACTATATTAATTTATTAAATAATCTCAATAAACGAGACCTTGATTAAGTGAAATTTAATGCAACAACTACGGTCATCGCTTCGTCAGGAAATAACTCCTTTCTGATGCTTGCAGTTCGATGAAATTCTCTGCTGTGGCGAGTGTGGTTTGCCATTTATGGTCATAAAGTAATCACTACGTTATATCAGGACTTCAATGTCACCATTGAATACACATTTGAATTATTGAAAGTTGTTTTCTGTCGTCGTGTGTTTTTACCTGCAATTCAGAAAAAAAAATCAGAAAAATATGACATTAAATTATTTGCAATTATTACATTAATATAGCTAGGTGGCGATTAATACGAATTCGAATGATGCGGAATTCGAATTAGTGAGAATTACGCATATTCTTCGAGGTGTGAATAAAGCGCTCTAATAAATGTACATTAGTGTATGTGTGTAGATTTAAAGAAAGAAAAGACAGTTCAGTGGAAGCTGCTGAAATAAAATTTGACAACAACAAGACGTTTTCGACTTTGCTTTGAATCATACTATTATTAGGCAAAAATTGTACGCATGTACGGATGTTTGTGTTTTTGTCATCCCAACAGCGCTACAGACACAATATTTAAGCTAGAAACAAAATACAAGGTGGCGCCACCAACATTTCTTTGTCTGGATCGACATTATTTTAGGGCAGAGGGTTAAGTCATGAACTACTACACACGTATTGTTTTATTAATTACACGTATTAATTAATTAATCTCCCATCTTATTGACTCTTCAAGCATATTTCGAAACTAACCTCTAAATATGGACAATTACATGCTTGCAAGTGTTACCATATCAAAATACATATATTGTTTTATTGCTTAGTCATCATTCAAATTATATGTGGGCTGTTGCGGAAGTCATGGCTTTTAAAAAATGAGCTTAGAACATCGTTTTCAATCTTGTGTTTTGAAAAATGTCGTGGTATTTAAAAAATGTGGAATCTGTTTTACTTCCGTGAATATTTCACGGGTTGCCTCTAGTTTTAAATAAACTTTAATCAGAAATAAAACTTTTTCTTTAATCAGAAATAAAACTTTTTCTTTCCTTTGTTGTTTTATTACGTTAAAAAAAAAAAACAAGTTAAAATCTTATGTTTAAGATTTTTCACTGTATATGCCCATTGCACTGGAATCAATAACTATTTTACATGTAATTATAACTTCAAATAATGCGACCACTTTACTGGATTCATTATTCGCACTAATCGAATAATGTAATATTTTTTTTTTTTTTTTATAAATGCCCGGGCTCGTAGCTTGATCAGCTTTCTTTAGGCCACAACTAGGGGTGAGATATGATGCCTTTAACCGACGAATCGTTGCCCAGGGTACACCAAGGGAGGCAGCATCAAGTGATACCCGCTGCAACGGACAGAAGAAGAAAGAAACAACCATGCCACGACCGGGCTTCGAACCCGGGTACCGGCACACTGGCCGCAACGGCAGAGCGCCGCACGGCCACGCCAGCACGTCATAATGTAATATAAACAACATATTCCGCTGTTCTGCAATAGATGGCGCTTAGAAGCTTGTCTCAAAAATGAATATTTTTTTTTTATCTTTCTTGACAATAATAATTAAGGATTTCAAAACAGATTTTTCAATAAAACCCAGCTGATAAATCAATCCCACAACTTCTAATGAAAACATGTTTGAATTTAATTTTTGTATAAGTGGACAAATTTTATAAAATTTAGGGAATCGAGAGCCTTCATAATATAATAAACTTCAGTCTATTTTTTCTTCAGAAACAGATTCGTGTCAGTAATATAAAAAATGTTTTTACAAATAGTTAACTATATACAGTGCTTCTCAACCAATCAGCAGCGAAAAATTGATCAACACCTAAAAAGTATGGTACCTTAGGATTGCTGTTTTAAAGAATTTAAGTTGCTTTTCAGCTCCTGAAAGAGTAAAAACGATGATTTTTTGTAAATGTTTAAAAAAACTAGCTTCCTTAATCTAAATTGTTGTTCAATAATCCTTTTTTTTTCATTCTTAAATATTCTATGTTAAGGTTTTACATGTAATTAACCATTACCAAGCATGCCAAAACTTTATATATTATATTTTTATATATTAATGCCAAGTCGAAAATCCTTCCCGATTGGTCAGTTAATCTGCTCTGTAATTGGCTGAGCAGGGAGGCCAATCGTCTCCGCGTCTAGCTCCTCTCCAGTGACCGACCGAATAGGGAGCTCCGAACAAGCCAGTGACCGACCAGAGAGAGAGCTCCAAAGAATCCATCCGATATGTATATAAGTTGTAAATAATTGTAAATAAAGTGTGTGTGCCTTAGACTAAACCACGACGGTAGTCTGTCATTTTTTGACCATACAATAATATTGGTACCATGCCAATACTGAAGTGGTTTGGTTCCTCTTCCTTGACGAGTTAAAAGGAAGTCTTTTATTAGTATTTCCTTATTTACAAAACAACACAGTTTTATCCTCTAGTAAACCGAATTTATAGCTTGTTTGTTTTTCTATTATGTAACCATCTATTAGTAACATTATATTTTGATTAGAATATATAGAATACAAATACAGCGACCTGACATATCGATCACCGTTGAATAATTCTCGCTGCCAAAAGAAAGTAAGAACATAGTCGAAACCTCTGTCCAGGCCTTGCACGCAGGATGTACAGAAGGCTGCAAACACTTGCCAAACATGAAAGCCGAATGGCCAACCGAAGCACCCTGAAAAAAAACATGAAATCAAGTTATCTGTCAGCAGAGATTGAATCGATTTGTTGGTAGAATTTAATGTTGTATTTGATAAAATTATTTCTATGTTGTTTCGTTTCGTGAGGTGCGAATGAAGGACAGACCGACCAAATAGCAAATGTTAATAAATAAACTTTACTGCAATGAGTTTGTTTCTATTTTTCTTTTTTAATTTTCATTACTTTCCTGATCATTTACAATCAGTTAATTTCTTTGACTTTTAGACAGGTTACGGACTATTTATGTAAATAAAAACTTATATTACATTTATAATATATGAATCTTCAATATGATTCATACATTAAATATATAGATATATTGCATATAAATTGTTTATATAGTACTATTTTTACGATCTAATAGTTTTAAAAAGCGTAAGTCATATCGAAATAATTTTTTATTACATACTTAATTTTAGAAGTCATCTAAGTAATTTTTTGCCTTTCTTTTTATGACTGTTGAATTTGATCAAACAAAAGCTCTTTAAACAATAGGCATTCATGTAAAATCTTTTGCTAGAACAACTGAATGAAATTTTCCCCAGCTTTGCGTTCGTCTATTTCTCTATCACTTATCTTATGGACTACTTACAACTGGACGTTTGGTGTACGAGTATTCCCGCGATATCTAAACACTATGCAATAGTGTTTCTTAAACACCAATCGTAACCCTTTGACGTCGCTGACAGTGTGTTGGAAGTCGCTTAGATTCTGATTACAAACAGATTTTAAACATATGTGCAAAATGAGAAGTAAAATCTCAAATTTATTCTTAAAATGAGAGGTGAGGCGCCATGTTCGAGATCGTCGAGATGCAATCAGCATCTCACATCAAATTTTGGGCCCAGGTAAACAAATGCAGTAACGCCCCCTCCTCCCATGCTATGGTCAATAACTCCCTTTCAAACATGCCACACACAGTTATTAGCATTATTTTAAAGTAAATTAATTAATTCGGAGTTCTAACAACCTAATATACTCAAATGTAGTTCAGTATTAAAATTTTTATTCGTAGATTGGTAAGCAAAGGGATATAAAAAGTGGACATTGCTTGAAATACAGCCCGTTATAAATACAGTAAACTCCCGATTATCCGCGGAATTGGGTGGCGCGGCAGCCACGGATAAGCGAATTCCGCGGATAATCCGAAATAGGACGAAAAAGGACAAAAACCAATACAAAAATGCTTTTAACATGTTTTATTTACATTAAAATGGCAGTACATACATTATAAACAATTATTTTATTTTATTTTACTTTATTTTCTTACTTTTTAACAAAAAAAAAATCGGTTAATTGTCTTTGTTTTTTTCGTGTCGGAACACGAAAACCCCATACTTGACGCTAAATATGCCTCTTTTATTATTTACCATATTCTAGATTTAAAAAATGTTTGTTAATTCCGTAATTTATTGTACAGTAAAAAAAAAAAAATGGAAATAGGAGGGGTCCGCGGATAATCCTCAAAGCGGATAATCGGGAGTTTACTGTATAATTAAGCTGCCACTATAATTCGTGATTATATTTTAAGAAACTATCCTTGAATCGCCATCTTTAATCTTCTATCAAAGATTTAAAAGCATACCTGGATATCATTCTGGGGATATGCAGCAAAGATATATGAAAAATCCAGAGCCAATTCAGTAAACTGTATATTTCAGCCATAAGTAACATTGCTAATACTATGTATGAATACATTTCTATGAAATGTTCTATATGTTTCATATTTTATTTGAATAAATTATAAAGAACACAAATGTTAACCGAACTTCAGGAATTAGAAACAATTTTGAACTTAACAAACAAGATATACGTGTAATCACAACAATTCATCTGATACATCAAGTTTTTTACAATGAAATAGTATCATAACCAATAAAAAACATTAATCACTGGTGTTTTGACTCTCCTGCTTTGAGATTATTGAATTGATATTTATAGAAAATACTTTTTTATCTAAATTTTAACAAAGTAGTATTTTTAGCTTTAAATTTCCATTTATTCCCGTGTGAAGACATTTTTTTTAATTTTCTGAACAGCTCAGCAAGTGGTTATGTCTCAAGTTAGGTTTAAAAGGCTGATCTGTTTACATTTTCTCGTCTACATTGTACTTGATAGAAAGCTTACGAAAGCTCCAATTGTAAGGTTAATCAATTCTTGTCATCACTGAAACTTAGCCTTTCCTCGATTTACAAGATATATAACGATTATGTTCTGCGAAACCTCGCATAAACTGAAATCGCATAGTAGAACCCCGGAAATCCGAAGTAATTGGGGCTGTGGTCTGTTCGGATTATCCGAAAAAAACATATTTGTACTCTACATGGTAGGCGTATACAATACACAGTTACAGCTATGGTATTAGCTCCCACTTGGCAACGTAGCGTAACAGAAGAATGAGGGTCGTTCGACCTTGTAGGGGACGAGGAAAGGACAGCGCAGCGATTGCTTGCACTGTGAAAAGACAGTAGAACAACACGCAGCTGCCATGCCGATTGACGTGATGCTTATGCGACGCTGGCGCAATATCGCATCATCTTGCGCCAGAAGAATATTACTGATTTTTCTAGTTAAGTGAAAGTTACTGTGTTTTCATATAAACGTGAGCGTTACATAATTAAAAAGAACGTATTGTTAAACAGTTCATTAAAATTCAGATACGTAAATTAAAATACTGTAGTGATGTTGCATTCTGCTAAATACTATCTTAAAAACTGTTATTTTAATAATATGTACAGTGCTATGATTAAATACTGTACTTCCTGTACATTGCAAGTGAGATTTAATTTTTTTCCTGCATCATAGATTCTGTTCGGATTATCCGAAATTTCGGATTTGCGGGGTTCGGATTACCGGGATTCTACTGTATATGGATTTCTTAATATACAGTGAAGAGGGGTTACGTTAAATAACATATAATGTAATGTCTCCAATGCAGTGTGATCATACGAAATCAATACTCGTATAATGTAAAATGAATACAAACTTTTCTAGAAAGATTATTTTAAGCATTTGAAGAGATTATTTTTAATTAAAAAAATCTAATTTTACGAACATAAATAAACCAGTATTTCAAGCATTTTGTACCAGTTTACCAGATGGCTCCAAATGATGATATTGTGCTTGAAGGTATACATGTTCACATATCGGTAGAGATGTGTCGAGCAGGAGTCAATAAATCAATGGAAGATACTTCTACTTTGAACCCAGAATTCCCACAAATCAATAAGATTCCACAAAAACATCCAAAGAATATTTTCTTACAAACAAACAACCACAAGACATGCCACGCAATTCTGATTTTTCCCACCAACTATGGTAGCCTGCACATTCCGGTGGGAAAGCAATTAGTGAGGGAACGTCCAATCACTTTGCGCGCTACATCATAGAATCACATTTTCTTGCATATAAGGAACAGCTAACAGCATACAAGAGAAATCTCGCAGATAGAACTCACTTAATCGGGAACGAATATATTTGACTGATCTAACATGAGGATTTCAACAACATTAAGATGATTTTCTAAAAGATCCTATGCAATCTTAATAGATATAAAGATTTCTTAAGCTGTTTTTCATTCCAAAGGTTTTTCACATTGTTTATCTAAGATTTTTTTTCTTTGTTAAATCCATGGTACAGTAAAACCTCTCAAATCCGGCCTAATGTGGCGCCCGTAGGTCGGATTACAGAAAAGCCGGACTACCGAGAGTGTTCCTAAAATAACTCAATAGCTCAATTTTTGTGAAGACATAATGCCAGGTTTAATTAATTTAACCCCATTTTCATAATTTTGCATTACAATGTTTATTAAAAACAATACAAATGTGCTTTTTCCGACACCAAGCTCTAGTGATATTCGTTCTGCAGATTTCTCTGCATCCAATCTCCTTAACGCATTAAGCTTCTGTTCCAAAGTGACAAAGTTTTTCTTTCTTTTTTCACTCATAATGAATACGCGCGGATAGGGAAACAAAATAAGGAAACGAATTTAGTTATTAAAAAAAAAAAAAAATACTTAGGACCAGGCCGGATTACCGTGGGGGCCGGATTACCGAGGTTCGGATTTGAGAAGTTTTACTGTAATTGGCATTTAGTCTTCCATCTAATCAATAGACAATAACTATAGACTATAAATCACTGTCCTGGTTACATGATAGGAGACTCATTCCAAAGCCCACCATTAAGCACAATTGGGATTTGACATAGTTGTCCAGTAAATTTCGGTGGACAGTCAGCTTTATTTTCCTGCATCTTCCAAATTCCCCCGTTGTAAGGATGTCCTATTTCACAAAGAATCCCACTAAACCTTGGAGGGCATTCGGCGCTATCGCTTTGTAAACTCCACTTTCCACCATTTAGTGGTTTCCCGTATTCACAGAATCGTCCATAAAATCGTGGTGGACAGTCAGCCTTATTGTTTTCTATAATCCATTTCCCACCGTGAAATGGATAACCTATTTCGCAGATTTGTCCACCGAAGCCAGGAGGACATTGGGCTGAATTGGTTGTCGCGTTCCACACGCCCCCATTCAAAGGATGACCAATTTCGCACAAGTCTCCCGAAAAATAGGTTATCCATTTCACGGTGGGAAATGGATTATAGAAAACAATAAGGCTGACTGTCCACCACGATTTTATGGACGATTCTGTGAATACGGGAAACCACTAAATGGTGGAAAGTGGAGTTTACAAAGCGATAGCGCCGAATGCCCTCCAAGGTTTAGTGGGATTCTTTGTGAAATAGGACATCCTTACAACGGGGGAATTTGGAAGATGCAGGAAAATAAAGCTGACTGTCCACCGAAATTTACTGGACAACTATGTCAAATCCCAATTGTGCTTAATGGTGGGCTTTGGAATGAGGAGACAAAGTCGACTGACTGTCCTTATGGTTGGACAGGCTTGTTTTGCGATGAAGGACATCCTTTAAATGATAGGAGACTGCCTACATTCTAGCCGAGAAAGATATAAACATAGAAAAAATAAAGTGAAACACCACATCTAGATCAGTAAATCGAATCCCAATTCAAGCCTACTAATTGAGAAGCCGAACTAATAGTCCAGATCAATTGATTGCGCCTGGATAACATTATACCCTAATATGAAACATGAAGCTTTTGTTATGTAACATGAAAGATTTAGATTATAAGTTGCAGCAGTTGATTTCAGTTCAGGGGCATTACAGATTTTATATTGGAATTCCTTATCGGGTAATCTCAAAATTTGTTTATAATATTTCAATTTCTTTTCATCAGGGTATTGATTTGAATGCTACAGAAAAGCCTAATGGATTCTATATTTTTCAATGAATAGGACTTCAAGAGAGATGTTTCCAGCTAATTACATGTCATCAGCTGGGGATACTGAATAATAGCGTCCTAGTGTTACTATTAAACAGATAAAAGTGAAATGGGAAAGAATCTTGACCTGATGGAATGGAGTTGAAATATTATGAACAAATTTTGTTATTAATCGGTAAGGGATTCCAAAATAAAATGTCACATTACGAACTACATGAAAAGAATAATAATATATTCAAGCTTCCGCTATATTCTTTTTAATGTTTCAACGCATTAGAAACAAAATCAGAGTGCCTGGGAAAAATGTGCTGCCAGTAAATACCACTGTGATTAAAAACATCTGCTGCTAAAATATTAAATTCCCAAAATTGATTAAAAAAAATAGCAAGTATACAAAGAAGACAGCTTATAATACAATTCGAAAGATATGATTAACTATGAGCATTTAGATTTGATTAGAAGCATAAAACAAATAGAGCTACCAAATGCACTACAAAAAATAAATTACCATACATTCTATTGCATTGAATACCAGATAGAATTGTTGTGTAACTTTCGAATAATGCATGATAAGATTCAAAAACAGTTGAGCAACAAGAAAAATCAGTTATTCATTGAACAAAAGTTAAAAAAACTTTATGAATGGCAAAATCCATCTGGAGGCTGGAGAACTCGAGGATCGATAAAGTAAACATACGTAAAGATAAGCTTTCAAGATTCTACTGACAAGGGAAGTGCGTGACCCTGAGCGGTGAGAACCGCACGAAAATGTGCTTAGAATATAAATAGCTCATCCCAAAAACAGTGGTATGAGTCATTCCCATGCAAAACTCAGCTGTTGTCTACTAGCGCACTTTGAAGACTGAATAGCTGTGCAACACTATTAGGTCAGTAGGAAAAGTTTGTTGTTCAGATAGCGTAATTATTTTAAGCAGAGGAAAATATATCAATATAGTCACGACATTGAAATATGTGTGTTTTTGGTCCTATTATATCGATATTTTGTTTCTTCGCGTTACTAAAGTTCCTCTCTTGTAACTTCAATAGGTGATCATTCAAAAGTCTCTCGTGGCAAGACGTGCAGATTTTCATGAGAATGACTCATACCACTGTTTTGGGGATGAGCGATTTATATTCTAAGCACATTTTCGTGCGGTTCTCAGCGTTCGAGGTCACGCACTTCCCTTGGGAGGGCAATAATATAAAGAAGTTTTGCAGGAAAACGAACTTTGCTTTTCGGGATATGAAAATGATTGCACTTTAATGGTTGCCATTGCAATTTAACTCCACTGTGAGCCTACACCAATAGGATCTTCCTATTAAGAGCCTGAACCTACTATCAAAGTTTCAGCTCCCTAAGTCAAATGGTTTTTCATTTATCTTGATCAGAGGTGACTTGCGTATTTTGACTTAAAATTGTGTTCTATTTTTTTTTGTTCGATGGATATCAGATGGATATCAGGTTTTTAGAAACGTATTAATATCTGGGACACTGTGCTATCACGTGATAATAAAAAATGGCTGGGCCTTTATCATGATCAGTAACGGCTGCTTTAGATTTGCCAATGAAGTAGGAAATCTGTACGCCATTGGTTGGCAGATTATGAGAAGATTATCTTTGCTGTTCAATACAGTACTGTGCAAATTAATTGGAACAAACAGAAAAATTAGAAACCAATGCCTAATATGAACAGTTATTTATTTTATTTTATATTTTAATAAGAAATGTGATCTGCATTCACTTTAATTACTTCTTTCATCCTACTAAACACTGAATCAATGAGTTTTCCTCATATTTTCTTCATTCTGAGTCCGATACCATACATTGGTGACACTCTCTATCATCTTTATTTTGGTGGAGCAGTCTATCTTGCGGATCCGAGTCTTACAGATGGCCCACAAGTTTTCTATGGGATTTAAGTCTGGTGAATTCCCAGTCCAACACAGTCAACTTTTCCTTCATGAAGAATCTCTTGGTGAGCTTTGATCTGTGGCAGGCAGCCTGATCTGCTTGAACAGCCCGTCACCGTCAGGCAAAAGCCTCTGCATTGTTGGGGTCAGTTTCGTCTGTAGCAGATCGACGTATTTCGTGCTATACATCATCACTTCAATGAGGTGAAGGGTCTCTGGTTTGTAAGCCGTGAAACATCCTCAAAACATTACCTTTGGTGGATGATTGGGTGTCTGCTTGATGTGCTGGGGTCAAAGAGATCCCCAGGTGAGCGTCGGACCGAATTGGACTTACACCCGTGAACTTCAAAATGTGTTTCGTCAGAAAAAAAAATCCCTTTCCTCCACTGTTCCAGAGTCCAGTCTTTGTGTTGCTTTGTCCAGGACAACCTTTTCTTCTTCGTGGTGGATGTCAAGAGCTGCTTCTTGATAGGGCGAAGTGCGCGGCGTCAACATCGACTCCCTTTTTATGTCTCCGCTTGTCTTCTTCGGGTCCGTGACGCTTATCCTTCGAAGCAGTTCTTATCCCTTGTTGTTGTCTTCCTCTTAGGGCCACGCCTGCCTATGCGCACGGTGTACGTCGTGCCAGTCTGAATAATACGAGAGACCGTCGATTTTCCCACATTCACTAATTTGGCTATTTCCCGAACAGTCACTGAAGTGTTTTTCTTCAAGTCAACAAATTTAGACGTTTTTCGAAGCGTAATATCCATTTTGAAAAACTGTTCTAAAAAAACAAGATCAAGCAGGAAGATGTTTACTCGTGTAGTTCTCAAAGTAGAAAAAGATGGAAAACGCAGTGGCAATAGAAACTGAACATACTCAAGTCTAGACATGCAAGACTCCATTTTCAGTAAATCCAGACATATACAGCCGACCTCAAAACGTTTGAAAACAGCGAATATTTCAGGCTTGTCCAATTAATTTCCACAGTTCGGTACTGTACAACCCGATCTATCTGTGGCCATTAGCCATTGCAGATTGCCGTTCATGTTTGTTTTGTAAAGTTTTAAGTTCTAAAATCCTAAATGGATATCAATCAGCAGAGTTAAATCAGTGCTCGAAATCTATTATCAATAAAACCAACACATGGAAATCAATAATATATTTAATAAGATGTCTAAAACATACAACGGGCTTGTAAAATACCAAGCTTACATTAAAGTCTATTATCAGAATTAATGTCTCTCAATTACAAGGTTCTTGGCTTCCTGATGTCTTCCTGCTTGCTTCCTATCAGTAACTTATCTTACTGCAGTAAATTAACTCATCTACGTTACGATTTGCTAATTCTTACTTTTACTGGAACCCTAGTCCTAGGCCTAATTCTGGTTCTAATCTTATTTCTATTCCTAGTTCGCTTCTTTTTAGTCCTAGTTCACTTCTTCTGTTCTTCCTCGACGACTTCATCCGCATGCAGTCATAAAAGTTCTGGAAACCTGTTATCCCTAATTCTTGCAGGAAACATATCGATCAAATATTCATCGCTAACAAAGGCATCTAAGAATTATATATCTCAAAATTCTTTTCTATCTAGAACGGCTATCGGTCTACGAAACTCTGAATACTTTATTGTATCCTAACTTAGGCCCTGAAGGATTATATTTCTCAAAATCCTTATCTATTTATTTCTGCCTACTATCTTCGAGACTCTGAATAATATCTATTATTCTAACTTAGATAGTTGAGGATTATATCTCTTAAAATCCTATTCTATCTAAACCTGCCGTCTAACTAAATGAATTGTTCAAGGATATTTTCTACTTACGAAACTCGCCAAGTTCTTCTGTCGAACAGTCATTTATCCCGAGCAATTACACCTATGCCTTTGATCCGTTTCCGTACTTCTGTATCCCAACAAAGTCTTCATTATTGCGCATCTAAGACTTTGATATTCAGTTCAATACTGTCCCGGGTGGAATGAACTTCTTCATTTCGTCACTGGATACTGTCTTCTATCGTCGCAGCCTTTACCCACGAACGATTCTTGGCGGATCTCTTATTCTTAAACTTGCGATGATTCTCGCTTCCAACTCCTGAACTTTACCGGATATGCTTACCATCTTGTATTAGGCCTATCACTGCGTCGTCGGTGAATTCCCCGCTGAATCTGCGTTCAATGGGTAGAACGTGTTTCTGTCCTGGTCCGTCCGATATCTTCGACCCGTCTGGTTGTCTTGCTTCGTCTTTCGGCAATTCAACGACTGTCCCGGCCTTTCCTTCGGCACGGTGTCCCTTATGATCGTCCTGGTTGTCTTGCTTCGTCTTTCAGCAATTCAAAGACTATTCCGGCCTTTCCTTCGGCGCGATGTCCCTTATAAACGTCTCGGCCTTTTTCTTCGGCACGATATCCCTTTTGCCTCCGGCAAAATATGTCTTCGCTCTTCGGCGATTCAACGAACGATCCAGCCTTTTCTTCGGCTCGTCAACGGTCGATCTGGCCTTCTTCTTCGGCTCAGCTTTATCTTTGCCAGCGTACCCCGGCAAATTCTATCGGCGCAGTTCCTTTCGTCATCGTCCTGGCGATTTTCGTATCATCTGCGGGCATCTCGCTTTTCTTCACGAGATAGTGAACTATTCTTCTCACTTCCTGGTCGGTGAGATTAAACTGGACTATGTTCTCCCTGGCGTCTTTGTTCTTCAAGGGAGAGACTCTTAACTGCTGCTGCTGCCTTCATTTTGTCGCCGTGAAGGAGCTATCCGATCGGCAAGCTTCCTCATATCTTCATTTATTGAGGTAGCGATCCTAACTGCTTTCCTCCCTCATATCTTTACTTCATGAGGAGGAAATCCCAACACACTCCCTCCCTCACGACTTAACCCCGTGAGGGAGTGATGTTAACTCCAGCAGCAATTTCCCTCACATTCTTACTCTGTGAGGGAACGAACTAGACTCCTTGCAGGCACTCAGAAACTGGACTTCTATCCGTGAGCTGTCCTCATGCGTCTCATGCAACAGTCCGCCTAACAATGGATTAAGCTCGAGAATGCCTTACGCCTTTCGCGCGATAACAATGCGCTGACTGCATATCAGAAGCATGAAAAAATGCTGAACTTCGGAACTAAATAAATTAAATCAAATGAGAAAATTAAATCTGGGGGCACAGCAGTGCCCCCGCCAAGACGAGCCGAAGGCAGGAAGGGCACTACGTACCTTTTCTGGAAGCGTTTCGTCGTATTTTCGAACCCTCATAGCTTCGGCTTGGATAATACTAGAGAGCTCAAATTTCAGGATAAGATGCAGTTAGCAGACGAATGAAATACGCTAAGTTTCATTTACTTAGCTTTTATACTTTGGATTTTATTAATACCTAAAATACGTCGATTCCGTCACTGACTCACTCACTCACTGACTGACTGACTCATGATCATCAAAACCTCTAGGGTACTTTCTGAAGTCCTAGAAAGCTTAAATTTGGTATGCAGGCTAGGATTAGCACACAAACAACAAAAAAATTATGAAATCCGTAACTTTCACCCTCCAATCTCTCATAAAGGGGGGTTCTGGTTATGTATTATCGAACCCGCATAGCTTCGGCCTGGATAATAATAGAGAGCTCAAATTTTCAGGATAAGATGCAGTTACCATACTAATGAAATATGCTAAGTTTCATTTATCTAGCTTTTATACTTTGGATTTTATTAAGATCTGAAATACTTCGTACCCTCAATGCTTCGGCCTAAATAATACTAGAGAGTACACATTTTCAGGATAAGATGCAGTTAGTAGACTAATGAAATACGCTACGTTTCATTTATCTAGGTTTTATACTTTGGATTTTATTAATATCTAAAATACGTCGATTTCGTCCATGATTCACTGACTGACTGACTGACTCATGATTATCAAAACCTCTAGGATACTTCCTGAAGTCCTAGAAAGCTGACATTTCGTATGCAGGCTAGGTTTAGCACACAAACAACAAAAAAATTAAGAAATCTGTAACTTTCACCCTCCAACCCCTCATAAAGGGGGTTCCGGTTCTTTATTATATAACAATTTCTGATAGGTATATCCCCCCCAAAACGTTTCATGTAAAATAAGTTGCCAAGACTCATATGCTGAAAGGGCCTAACGCTTTCACTGTTAAAAAGTTATCAGATCTCATCTTACAAAAAGAAATGAAATCCCACTCAAAACATTTCATGTAAAATAAGTTACCAAGACTCACATGCTCATAACGTTTTCACTGTTAAAAAGTTATCAGATCTCATCTTACAAAAAGAAATGAAATCCCACCCAAAACATTTCATGTAAAATAAGTTGCCAAGACTGACATGCTCACAACGCTTTCACTGTTAAAAAGATATGAGATCTCATGTAGAGCCAAGC